>JAMPIO010000127.1:0-302444 GCA_024699865.1 Aphelenchoides fujianensis | reverse complement strand
CTGAGAAGTGAAGCGCTGCGGTTGTTGGACCATCACTTCGATTGTGTTCCATCAATCAACGAGTTCTTCATCATGTCGAGTCGCTCCTTCTGTTCAGGTGCAAGTCACAAAAGAACGATAGACAATTGACATAAATTGTAAAGCGAATTTTTCTCGAAATTCTGATCGGTGCGTTCGTAGTCCGAGATTCGCTGATTCGTATGTATCGTGCGTGTCTCGAGGCATAGGCAGTGTTCTCAAATTAATGCACCCATTTTCGATAAGGAAATTTCTACCGTAACCCGCGACATCAGATGTAGCTTTTGATGTCGGTGGTTGTTCGGGACGTGTGTGGTATCGATCGATAGGGGAGTGTAAGGCGAGTCGATTGGTGTGTGTTAGAAGTGATGTAGTCAACAGGTTACGTAGATGTCGTTAACAACGTACATCGATGACTCACCGTTGACATCAACGCTTATAACTCGCCATGGGGTGGGAGTTGACGGTTGTGGGTGGGCTTAATCGACGCGGAATGATGCGGGCAACGTTTCTGTAGCGACATGCGTGGCGTGGAAAAGTGTTGTAAGCGCAGTAGAAGTCATCAAAAGGTAGTAGGTGGGGTAAATCTGATCATTTTTTCAACGTAAGTGGTCGATGTGGGTGTCAATCGACGCGTAATGACACGTCAAGCAACTTTGTAGTTGACTGTGGGCTGCTTGGAGGTTTTGTAAAGCAGTAAAATGCAAAAATTGGTACAAGATGGGCAAAATATGTGTTCTTTTGGTTTGCAACGCAAGTACGCGGGTAGTTTAATTTGTGAGTTTGTCATTGAACGGTTTAGCTATAGCGAATTTTATCTGCGGAGTTGTTTGAGCACAGGTGCCGCTCAACTACGCATTATCGGGCGTTAAATTAACGAAGTGCTGAAAACAAATGTCGTACCAAAACGACTGGCAAATGTTCCAATCGTACACGCTTATTGTACTCTTAAAATAAGCAAAAATGTTGTCGATTGTGCGGTAATAAGTTTCGAAACAAACGGGGCAGCAATGGATCTAATACTGCCGCCTGTTTGCGAAATAAAACTCCGCACGGTCGCTGGGCTCAAACTTTCAACATTTGAACAACTAATCAAGATAGGCGAAGCCTCTTGTTGCAATAGCTCCACAACTGCAAGGATAAAAGAATGAGTAGACGGTAAGTAGGTGAACTTGCGGAGCGATCGCCCGTCGACAGGCCCCGTCCTCCCAAAAGGTGTCTCTGCACTTGTCGCCCGGTCGTTGTCGCGAGCGGCATTCCGCCTGGCTCACGTTCAGCCGGACGTTCTTGTACGGGGCGGAGCAGGACGTCGTGCACTGAACGCAACAGAAGAAACGAATGAACAGAAGGAAGCAGAAGACGAACTCCGAGATCTCCGGTCAACTGCTTCGGATTCCAGTTGCGCGCATAACGACGAGCATTCTGATGGAAGTTGCGGAGTTCGTAGTAAAAATACACGTCTTCCTGCAATCCGCCGAGTGTTGATTCAAATCCAATGAAAACAAACCAAGAAATCCTGCTCCAAGTGCACTTCCACGCGACAAACCGAACCGACCGGCCCGCAGTTCGTGTACTCGCGGCTCCACTCTTTAACTGAACACTCTTCCATTGACCTCTCGTTCAATCATCCAAAGGTTACTCGAATCAGCGGCGAAGAGCATCACGAAGCCGAGCGGAACGAAGAGCACCCCGATGAGGAAGACCGTCGAGATCACGCAGCAGGGCGTGTAGATCGGCCGACAGGCGGGAATTTCCTGCTGCCGCCATTTCGAGGCTGCAAGCGGTCGATGGATCAGATGAATTGACAAAAGAAACCCACGGGTTTTGAAGTTGGAAGGCGGCGGAGTCGACGGCTTCGGCGGCTCTCTTCTCCGCATTCTCGCCACCGCTCGTCCGGTCGTCCGTTTAATCCACGGTCCGCACTCCCGCACACGCGTCTCCCGAGCGAACGAGAGCGTTGATTGCGGCCAGCGACAAGCGAGTTCTGGCCACCCGCCCGTCCGCAAACAAACCGCCGGCCTGACGGTCGGCCGAGAGATTTGCGGGTGCGAATTAATCGAAGGGCGATGTTGTGTGGGTTTTGTCTTCGGGAGTTGACATTAAACAGCAGAACAATCCCAGTTGCGATTGGCTTTGCGGATCGCTTACAGTTCGACCAACTAATACTATGGTTGCTATGTGATCGCTGGTTTAAGAATCACATGTTTACGGAGCTCATCGGCTGTAATTTCCTCCAAAAGTGCTTCTTCTTCGTCGCTTCCTTCGTCGTCAAACCGAAAGGCTACCGTGGGACGTCGCCGCTTCCACCCAACGCGTGCGGGCGGCGAAAATCGATGCGGGCATTCGGAGACGACGCCGAAATCCGACCATTTTGCCGCTGCTTCTTTGTGATTTCACTTCCTTCTTTTCGGCTTGCGGAGATGGCGGCGGTCGCGCGTCCTCACTTGCATCTGGAGACGCGGAAGGCGATCGTCTCGCACTTGATCGCCCAAGAGCGGGAGGACGATCCGACGGATGCGGAGGAGAGAAACGAGTGGAAACGCTCGATCCGCGCGAACGGCCTCCTCTTGCGCTCTGCGGTGAGTTCCTTTCGTTCCAATTGCCTTCGATGAACTCCCCTCTTTTCAGTTGTTGTGCCGCTCGACCGCCCCGTTCGTGCGCGCGGCTCTGATCGACGGGGAGCTGGAGTACGCACGGAAGAAGGGCGCCTGCTGGGAGCTCCGCATCGGCCCCAAGGAAGAACGCCGCGTGTTCGTCCTCCCGTTCGAGCATCTCCTCGGCGTCCTCCGGCTGGTCGGCGTGCCCAACCGCTTCCAGCTGACGCTCACACGCGCGCCCTCGGACGACCACTTCATGATGCACCCGCGGCCGGAGCTCTTCGTCCGCCTGCTGATGCTGCTGCGCGGTTCGTCTCTTTTCTAACATTTCCATGCAGTCGTTTTGTTTCAGGCCTCCTTCGCTTCAAACTCGATGACGATTGCGAAGAGTGAGGAGAACCAACGAGTTTAATCGAATGAACAGTTGTGTTGCAGGGATCCCCCCTGCTCGCACGTGATGCTCGCCTTCCGGCTGCTCGGTCCGGGCCTCAAACACTTCGAGGGCCCGCCCCGCCTGCTCGACTGCACGACGGGGCTCAACGCCCTGGATTTGGACTCGTACGTGTGCACCGAGCGGACGCCCAGCGGTCGGTCTTCCCCTCCTTTCCACACCCTCAATGCCGGCTTTCAGGCGGCTTCTTGAGCTCGTTGTCTGGCCACTCGATCAAACACCTGGACTTGAGCAAAGTTGCGGAGGATCCGCTCAAAAAAGCGATCCAGCTGCTGAGCCCCGAGAAGGACGGGAACGAGAGCGAAGTGCAGATGTGAGCATTCCCTTGACTCTCCCTTTCATTCATTTCTTTCGACTTGCAGCCGCAACCTGCCGACCGTGAAGACACTCGCGCTCACCCACAAGTTCGACACGCGCTACGCCCTGCTCAACCGCCTGCCCGCCCTGAAGATGATCTTCTCGAACGTCACCCACTGCGATCTCCAGCTGCAAGTGAACGACGAGGTGAGTGGCCACACATCCGCTTCTTTCATCCATCCTCCCGATTGTTCAGACCACGCCCGACGACGTCCACTCGTTCCTCCGCCGCCTCCTCGAAAATGCCGAGCTTTTCTCCGGCGAGTTCTCTCTCGGAGAGCATCTGCGGCTGAACGTCGAGGGAAACGTCGAGTACAGGGCGCCGGAATGCGCCGTCTCGTCCGCATGGAAGCAAATGGTCAAGGAGCGCTGGCCCCAGGCGGAGGTCCGCATCGAGAAGACGACGCTCGGCTTCGGCGCGTGCGTGTTCAGCAAGGGAGAGACGCTGCACGCTCGGATCCGCCAGCCCGCCTCCTCGCTCTGCTTCCAGCTCTTCTTCGAGGAGTCCGCGTCCGACGACGAGGACGCCTACGACGGGTGGATGAACCGCGGCGGCGGCGACTCGGATTCCGACTGACGCCCCCGCAAACCTCCGCATTTTGTTCACGAACGAGCGGGTCCTCTCGGAGATCGACGGTTGATTGTTGTCTCTAACGTTGTTTTGTTTGTAATAAAGAGATTGTTTCGAATGGCCGACAGAGCGGTGAATAAATCTTGTTTTATTCCAATTACCCATCTGATTTGTACGATACACGTAGCGGAGAGTGGTGGTTGTGATTAGTCGAGGAGAAGAACCTGAAGCTTAGGTAATTTGCGCGACACAAATGACTGGCGGTTCGTGGGATTGCGGCGAAAACAACAAAGAGGTGGGTGGGCGGCCGACACGGCGCAAATGAAATCAATTGGGAACGTTAGAAATTTGGATAAGTGAGCAAACAATTGGAAATGGAGGCAACAATCATTGGAATCAATTGGAGACGAGCGAACACTCGACGTTCCCCTCCTCCTTGGGCGGCCAGCTGTAGTTGAGCGGGACGGCGGTGGGGACGGTGGGGTAGACGGCCGGAGGGACGGAGTTCGTGTACGCCGGGTAGGCGGCCTCGAACGGCCCCGACGGCACGGCGGTCGTCCACTGCGACTGCTGCGCGGAGGGCGACGTGACGTCCGGGCCGCCCATCTGCGAGCTGCAGCTGCTCAGCTTCGCCATCGGCGTGTACTGGGTGAGCGGCGTGGGCGCGGTGGTCGTCGAGAACATCACGTCGTTGGTGGGCGAAATCGGACTGCAAACACACGAGTGATGGCCGAAGAGAACCTCCTGCTCACCCCTGCAGCGGCCCGCCGAACACGTAGGAGGAGAGGGTGGAGGTCATGTCCCAATTGTTGGGAGACATCTCGCCGTTGGTCGGCGGGTTCATCATCTGCTGCCCGATGTCGAACTGGGCGGGCGCACTCGCCGGCAGCGGCAGGGAGCTCGCCGTGGTCGCGGGCACGGGCATCGGCCGCATTTCGGCGAGCATCTCGGCGGCACACGAGCCGCCCGTCGACCGGGGCATCGGCGGTCTGCAAGCGAGCGGAGAGCAATAGAACGAATGGACGGAAGGAAGAACTCACTCGGTTTCCGAAAGCGAACGCCGCAGATCGATCGCGTGTTTGTGGTGCTTCGGTTCGGTGTCTAAAGTTACAGGTGGCTACCGAGTATGCGAACAGGAGGGAGCGGAGAAGAGATCCCAAGGCCTCGAGCAAAAGAACGCGCTCACCTTCGAGCATCAGCTCCTCCATGAGCGTGTCCAGCTCGGCGATCCCGCTCAGCTTCGAGAGCAGCACGTCCTCGGAGATGCTCTTGGCGAGGCCTTGCAGCGGCGAGAGGATGAAGAACGTGAGGTCGCCCACGCGGCACTGGTCGTACGGCTGCTTCGTGCGCACGTAGTGCTCCAGAGCGGAGAAGATGCGACGGCGCGTGTCCAGCACCTTCATCACGCTCTCGTCACTTGACGATGCAAAGTGTTCAAGAAGACTGTAATGCTGCAACAGCTTATCCGCTTTGTACACACCCGTGTGGGTGGAGGAAGCCGTAAGAAGTCGGCCGCAAAGGATGTGCACGATCCAAACAAAGCCCCTGATAGCAGCCGTGCATCCTTCGTCCTACGTTCCGTTCTTGGCAGTCGACCGAAAACAAGAGTTGTTTGTCACAACATTCGAGTTGTGGAGATCCTGACCGAACAACACTAAAAGTTCGCCACTCTCTTCCAAGGGCGACTATACGGCGACGAACCGAATTGATTTCCACAAGAACATTGCACACTAACGGCCACCAAGCTGGACAACCTGAGCACCAGCTGGAAGGAGTACCAGGCGACGAACGGCTCGCTGGACCTGGCCGCCACGTGATCGCCGACGGACACGTGGGAAAGCGGATGTCGAAATTGCCAAAGTCTTCTCCTCTTCGCCTCTTCCGTCGGTAATCTCTGTGCGATCGATTCCTCTTGTCTTGTTACTTGTGATGTGTTATTGGCCGAATAAATGGACAAAGCGGCTCGACACTCCCGAAAGGGGGGAACTATGTCGAGAACTCCACTTGATGTGCCGGCAATCGGGCAAGTTCGATCGATCAGACGTGAGGTCGGTGCCCGAGCTGCCGGCCTCGCTCATGCTCGTCGCCCGCTCGCCCGGCCGGCATCCTTCGTTTGAAGCCCGAGTAGTCGCGTGCGCGTTCGTCTTTCGTCGTTGCGAATGATCCTCCGGCTACCGCTTTTGCGATCGGACCGCCATTAAAAGCGCCTTCTTGCTCCACCCGTCCACCAAACGACCGCTGTGTTCTGTCGATCCATTGCGCGTTCTCCAATTTATTAAATGGCGCTTCTACGAACAAAAACAAACAACTTGATTCAATTGGGGACCGCTCTTAAAGAGACGGCCAAAAACACAACATAAAGACCGAAGGGAGTCCTAGAAGCCGGAGCCGAAGCCGCCGGTGGGCTTCGCGTCGCCCGTTCCGTTCGCGTGGGCGGCCGGCTGCGCAAAGCCGCCGCCGAAGCCGCTCGCGGCGCCCTCGTTCTGCGCGCCGAAGCCGCCGCCGACCGCCTTCTTGCCGCCGGAGGGGCCGACCGCGCGGGCGACCGCGCGGGCGATGAACTCGGGCACCTCGAGGCCGTCGTTCTGGAGCATCTCGACGAGGCCCTCGGCCAGCTTCGCGTCCTCCCGCGGGTCAAAGAGGCTCAGCGCGCGGCCCTGCCGCAACCGACCCGTGCGGCCGATGCGGTGGACGTAGGTGAGGAGATCGTCGGGGAGGTCCATGTTCACGACCTGCAAGCGGGGTGAGTAGCGGGAGGGGAGAGGGGGCACTCACGTTGTCCAGCTCCTTGATGTCCAGACCGCGCGCGCACACGTCCGTGGCCACGAGCACGTTGAGCTGCGAGTCGCGGAAGTCGCGGAGCGCCTTCTCGCGGAGGTCCTGCGTGCGGTCGCTGAAAGCAGGCGGGCGGCGGGTGGGCGGCGGCCGAAGGGAGCACTCACCCGTTGATGGTGGCCGCGAGGAACCGGGACTCGCACAAGTAGACGGCCATAATGTCGGCGTCGCGACGAGTGCGCACGAACACCAGCGTGCGGGGCTGCGGGGCGTTGGGGTCTGCAAGCGGGCGGGCGGTGAGTGGGCGGAGGGCGGCGGACGAACCCTTGGCGCGGGCGGCGGCGAGCTCCTCTTTGAGCACTTCGACGACCATCTCCTTCTTGTCGCTCTTGGCGCACTCGCGGAACTCCTGCGCGATCTTGCGGTTGGCCGAGTTGCCGCGCGCGTTCTTCACGTACACGAAGTCGGGCTTCAGCAGCTTGCCCGCCCACTCGTCCACCTCCGGCGGGAAGGTGGCGCTGAAGAGCAGCGTCTGGCGCACGTCTTGCTGCAACACACGGGCGGTCGAGTGAGTGCTGGGCGGACGAGCGGGACTCACCGACGGGAAGCGATTCATCTGCAGCATGCGGTCGATGGCCTCCTTGAAGCTGCGGTCGAGCAGGCGGTCGGCCTCGTCCAGCACGAAGAACTTCAGGTTCTCCATCTTGATCTGAACGAGAGGGCGGAGGACTCACTCGACCGGCGGCCGCCCACTCACCACGCCCATGTCCAGGAAGTGGTACAGGCGGCCGGGCGTGCCGCAGATGACGTCGCAGCCGCGGAGAATCTCCTCGGCGTTCACCTGAAGCAGAGGAGCGAGTGAGTAGAAAAGAGAGGCAGGGGCTGACCGTGTACATGTACTCGCCGTACGCCTTCACGACGACCACGCCCGTGTCGGTGGCCAGCTTGCGGCCCTGCTCGTACAGCTGCAAGCGAGAGGAGTGGGCAGTCGGGAGGAGGGACGGGGCGCGTACCTGGAGCGCGAGCTCACGCGTCGGCTCGACGATGATCGCCATGGGGCGGTTGCGGACGCCGTCCCCCTCGACGCCCTTCTTGTGCGCGTGGGCGACCGCGTTGATGATCGGGACGAGGAAGGCGGCCGACTTGCCGGAGCCGGTCTCGGCCTGCGCTTTCAGGTCCTTGCCTGCAACGGAGGGCGGTGAGTGGGGAGGAGAAGGACGGGCAGAACGAACCCTCCATGATGTAGGGGATGGAGTAGGCCTGAATCTTGCGCGGCCGCGTGTACCCCGCGCGCTCGATGTTTTCCACGAGTTTCGGCAGCAGCTGTAGCTCCGACCACACGCTGCAATCGGGGGAGGGACGAGTGGAGCGGGAGGGCGGGCGGGACTCACTCGGCCTTCAGCGGGTTGGGGCCGCCGTTCTCCACGGTGACGTCCTCGTCGTTCTCGAAGGCCGTCGAGTAGAGCAGCTTGGCGGGCAGGTCCTCCGCGAAGAGGTCCTCCTCCTTGCGGGTGGGCGGCACGTAGCGCGAGTTGTGGTGGGCGGCCGGGTCGCCCGCGTCGGCCGCCTCGTCGCCCTTCGGCTTCGCGTCTTCCGCCGGCTGCTCGCCGCCGCTCGGCTCTTCGCGCGGCTTCTCGGCCGGCTGCGGGGCGGGCGGGGCGGCCGGCTGCTGCGATCCGAAGCCGCGGGCCGGTTGCTGCGGGGTGGCCGCCTGGGCGCCGAACACTCCGGCGCTCCCAAAGCCGGTGGTCGGCGCGACGTTCGCGGGAGTCGACTGCACGCTGCCGAAGCCGCCGACGAACGCGCGCGTCGCCGGAGCCGCGGGCCGGACGGCCGCCGATCCGAAGCCGCTGCCGAAGCCGCCGGGCGCGGGCGGCTGCTGCGGGGCCGCCGCCTGCGAGCCGAACCCGCCGCCGAAGGCGTTCGTGCCGAAGTTCGCTTGATTCGCGCCGTTCATCGTTGGAATGCTGAAATCAAAGTCATGATCACCAATCAGGAGGGTGAGGGGGACGTGACACGAGTGGAGGGAGACAAGAGAAGAGTAAGAGCACGAAGAATTCCTCATAAATCACCAGAAACTGCGAGACAACCACCCGAATTCTCCCCGAAAATCGGCGCCCAACCGCCCGCCCGCCCGCCCGCCCGCAGTCGGCGGAGGATGGAGCCCGGAGTGAGGGAGAGACACTCGGCTCTGGACGAACGGAATCGCGGTGGGAAACGCGCCGCTCCCTCCGCCCGCACCGGCCGGCCGCCCAACGCCGCCCGCTCTCTCCGTTGAGCGAGGAAGGAAGGAAAAAGGCGGCGACGAGCGAAAGGAATGCGGTCGATCGAATGCGGCCAACACTGGGATTTTCGTTCCCCTTCTCCGACCAAGCGCGCCCTTTCACCTCGACTTTATTTTTCGACAGCACAGGAAGGCGGAGGAGAGAGCGAGAACACATGCGATCTTCAACACCGACCGATAGACTCTTCTAGGGCAACGTGCCTGCAAACGGAAGGATCAAGAAGAGAGAGGAACGCGGAGACTCACGTTTGGCGCGCAAAGCCGGGCGGCGGACGATCCTTCCCGCGACCAGCGGACGCTGGCAGGCGACGAGCGGCGGCGCCTCCGCGGCCATCGTGCGCCAGAGCTCCACGGAGCGCTCGAAGTGGGCGGTGCGGAGGCGCCTGCGGAGCGGCTGGGCGTCCGCCTCGTCTGCCAACTCGACGAGCGGCTCGAAGATCTCCGGCGAGGTGGCGGTCTTCTGCAAACGGAGAAGAGTCAACGATCGGTAGAGGGCGGGAACGCACCGCGTCGTCGCTCAGCACGTCCGCCGGCTTCTCTGCGTCCACGTGTCCGCCGCACTGGGCGCAGACTGGGCGTTTGGCGAGTCGACGGGCTCGCTTCTTCTCTTCGGCCAGCTCGTACATGTGCACTACCACATAGACGATGTAGCCGCCGGCGAAGGTGAGCGCGAGAACGAACACGAGGCCCTTCAGGAAGAGGTCGGCGTCTGGCGGCGACATCCTTCGGGCAGGAGAGCGTCAGGCGAGGCGACCAGCCGGCGGTTTGAGACAGCAAGCAGCCGCTCGCCCCACGAATTCGCTTCTTTCGGATGGTTGATGCAAATTCCACCCCTCTGCCGCGTGAGCGTGGATTTCCGTTGTGCCGCTTCGTTCTCGCCCGACTGGCATCCCGACGGGCGACTTTTCCCAGCAACTTCTCCCGCAGCTGGAGCGGTCCCCGTCTCGCTGCTCTCGCGGCGGCTCGTCGGACGTCCTCCCCCAGTACGCTGAATGTAGCTGCGTCATTCAATGAGCAGTCAGACATCACTCGAACGGAAGAATGGACGAGCACTCGACGGAGCAGACGAAAAAGCCGCCGCTCAGGAGGAGGTGCAGAAGCGAATGCGGCGAGTTTCTTTTCGTCTGCTCGTCTTGGACGAAATCTGAATGGCTGCAAGCAGAAGAAGTGGTCGAAACGAAGGATTCCTCGCGTTCCGTTGACGACTAGCTTCGGTTCGCTTCTTCTCGTCCCCGATGCGATTGGACCGCAGCTTCTGCTTCGAGCTGCGTCGAGAGCAGCGAGACCGGAAAGGACGGAGCCGCTCAAACACGGCGATCCTCGCCGCTCTCGTGGGCGTGAATTCGGGGGCTTCCGATGAGTGAAGCGGTGGTCAAGGATTTGCGGAGAACCTTCGGACCAGTCGCTCGATCTTCCCACTGCTCAGCGGCGGCAACGAGGACATTCGGAAGGTTTGTTTCATTCGGTGATCGAACGTAGACGCCACTTGGCTGCTGCTGCAACCGCCCGCTTCGCCCACCTGCAGCTCAAAAGGCGCCGCTTCCGAGCAACACGTCTCCGTGCCCGAGTGGCTGGGGCGGTCGTGTCGCTGCTTCGAGGTCGGTGGTCGTCGGCGGTGCTAACCGGATAAAGTTCAAATAAGGGCAGTGTTTAGGGTTCGCTGCGGTCCGCTCCGTCGGTACGTCCCCTTCCAGGTGAGCAGAAAAGTTGACTGAACGCTTCACTGCCGCCGGTCGGCTGCCGGGCACGCACTGCAAGGTTTTTTTTGATCTTGTTTGTTTTCTAGCTGGTCGAGAGGACGCAAATGGCGGCCTTCTTGGGTCGCCGGCCGTCCACTGAGGTCGGTTCGATCGGCTGGGATACGCCCAATTGAAACCGCCGTCGATCGCCTCCCGTTCGATGCTGCTGCCGATTGGCGGCGGAAAGCGTTGGGAAACAGGCGGTCGAACAGGCGAGAGCCTCAACGATCTACGCGCTGATCGGCGGCCGCCATCCCGCAGAAACGAGCGAATAGTCGGGCGATCCTCCCGCTGCCGCACGGCTTCTTCCGCCTCTCTCCGCTGGACTTCGGCCGGCCGACCGCCCCGCCGGCAGTCGAACGAGCCGCCCGCCCGTCAGGAACCCAAAGCGTATCGCCGATCGAAGGGCGGCTTTCTTCAGCGACTATTCCTCAACCTGTGTGTTCGAGACACGAGAGAACATCCCCGTTTTTGATCTTCAAGAATAAACGTGCATTCACTTGGCCCATGATCGTTTCGTTCGATTGTTCACGAAAAGGGGAGTGTAAACACTTTGAGAGGTGGATTGCAGCCGCGAAGCGAAAGAAACAACCTTCCGGAAATCGGGCGGCGGGCGGACGCACACTTCTAGAGAATTCGGCCGATCGCTGCGGGACTCGCGGGCAGAAGCGAGGTCGACGCTTGGGGCGCCGAAAGCGCTCATTCTCTCCGACCGTCCGGCTCGCCGGCGGTCGGTTCAGCGGCCGCCTCGCCTCCTCGCGTCGACCGCGAGTCGTCGCTTCTCTTCTGTCTTCTGTGTACCAGTCGGGCCGCAAGAAGCACGATCTTCTGTTCCGCTCGATCATCAACTTGCCGCTTCCGATGATCACCACCTCGAACTCGGCCACTGGCCGACGGACAAAAGAAAGGTTCGTCTCTTCCACTCGCCTCCTCTCTGATCACTCCTTCTTTCAGATGGCGGCCCCTGCGACGCCGAACACATCGCTGCATCAAGGCTGATCGGAGGGGACGGCAGTTGGAGCGCCCGCGTGTGACAGAAGCAGTCGGAGACCCTCAAGCCGCCGTGGAGAAGTCGGTAGAGCATCTTCCCGTAATCCAATCCTTCCTCTCGTTCAGGACGCCCGCTTTCCACCGGACGCCGCCCACATCGCTGCATCGAAGAGTCGCTTGGGGGTTCGTTCTTCCGCACTCCTCCCACTCACTCTCTTCTTCCGCCTCGTAAGCGCCTCAAGTATCCGTAGCCAAGGGATCACAGCCCAGCGATGAGCGTGGACGGAGAATGAAGGCGGTCGGCAAGCCGCCCTGATGTGCGTCGAATGGAAAGGCCGCTTCGCAAGGCGACCGGCTGCGGCAGTCAAACGAAGGTCGGTCTTCTGCCCCGTTCTGCCCACAATCCGCCCTTCCAGATCGTTCGTTGCTTGCTGCGGTCCATCTCGTCGAGCCGCTGCGATGCAGGCGCGCTTCCACCCTCACGTGCCACCGAAAGGGCAGATCATGAGTTGTCTTTCGATCTTCCACTCGTTCATCTCCGGTCACCCAGCGGCCTTCGTTCGAACTGACTGAGACGACTGGCTCGACTCAAGCCCAAGTCAACTGCCGAGGTTTGTTCCAGCACTCATCTTCCTCGAACACACTCCTCCTTTTAGGCCTCTAAAACGCCGAACAAACCGCTGCATCACGATGAACTCGGAGGGCCGCTCGCCGTCCTTCCGGCAGCTGGCCGATCACTCGCTGGAGTGCGACTGAACGATGGGCACTACACCACGACAGCCGATCGGCGGAAGGTTCGTTCTGCCGCTCTCTCCTTCGATGACTCCGTCTTTCAGGCTTTCCGCAGATGGGAGCATCGAGTGCACCTAGTGGAATCCCCTGGTTGCTGTCGAGTGTGAAGGCGGAAGAGGGCGAGAAGCAAGAAGGCGAAGTCGAATTGTTTTCTGTTCTCTGCTTCGCGAATAAACGAGTTCGTTTCGATCGGTCGGCTTTGAGCACGCGAAGGGAGGTGGAGCAACACAGGAGGCGAGCGGTGAAGAAGGAATGCCGAGCAAGCTGCTGGGTTTGCTTAGCGTCGGCCCCTTGACAGTCCAACCGCTACTCCCGAATTGGACGAAACGAGCAAAACAATGAAGCGGGCGAACGTTCGAAGTGTGGAAGAAGGCGGGGAAAACGGCCCGGTGGAAGAGCAGTCTGCTCGTCGACTGATTGACAGTTCGGTTCACTTTGTCCCTTTCAACCCACTCCCACTCCGTCTAACAAAGTTTATTGCGCAACACTTCCTCACTTCGCGTTCCTGCCGACGAAAAATCCGACGAGCAACGCGCCGCAGAGGGAAGCCACGAGCAGGAGCACGACGACCGAGATGGCGACGGCCTTGCGACAGCAGCCGTTCTGCTGCTTGGGCGCCGGCTTGGGCTCCGACGCCTTGGTGGCCTCCTTGGACTTGGAGCCGTTGGTCGGTTCGTTGCCCGAGCCTGCAACAAAAAGAGGTCATTACCGTGGATACGAGCGAGAACTCACCGAACGGAACGGACTCCTTGGACGGGCGGGGCGGCGGGGGGCCGGGCGGCGGCGGGACGACCGCCATGGCCACGGCGAGAGCGGCCGGGGGCACCGCGGACGGGGCGATTTTCTGCAAACGGAGGAGTGAGTGGAGAAGAAGAAAGGGGCACTCACCTCACCCGCTGGGGCCTCGATCACCGGGAGCGACGGGCGCGCGGACGGCACGGGGCCCACGGGCGTCAGGTGGCTCGGCGTGAGCGGCTCCACTTGCACGTGAACGGCCTCCTTCTTGAGCGGCTCTTTGGGCGGCTCCTTGGGCGTCGATTGCGGCTCGTTCTTCCGCTCATCGCCGGGCGGCTTCGTGGGCTTCGGCGGGGACGGCGGCGGGGGCAACTCGACCGCCTTCAGGATGCTGGCCTTGTTCTTGCGCGCCGCCTTGCGCGCCTCCTTGCGCGCCGCGTCGCGCATTTTGGGCTCGTCTTCCTCCGTGTCCCAATCGGAGAGCACGTCCTCCAGGCGCGCGAAGTTGCCCGTCGAGTAGGCGCCTCCCTTCGCGGCCTTGTCCCGCTTCGCGTTCGGAGTCGGCTGCTTGTTCGGCATCGAATTGCAGGAAGAAATGAGCGAGCGGGCGCTCGGCGGTTCGTTTCGACGAAAACGGGCGAAATTTGAATGGGAAGCGACGAGCCCCGCACACCGAAAGACGCAACCTCCGTTTTTATTCCCCCGGTTATTCAACCGAGTTTGGGAAGTACTTTCGTTCAGGTCGTCCGTCTCAGTCGCTTTGAGTGGCCCGTTCGTGATCACGTGTTCCTGTTCGGCGGTGCCGGAGCCGCGGTCCGCGTTGTCCGGCCGGCTTTCGAGAATTTCCGTTCGCTGAACGAAACGTTCCTCCTGCACATCTCCTGGCTGCCAGACGCCCACTTGGACGAAGGGAGCGCATTTATCTTACCCGAAGCTTCAGTTTGTTCGAAGTTTCTGGTCAGTCGAAACCCTCGCGTCTTCTTCTCGTAGCGACAAGAAGCGCGGAGGAGTCGCTGGAACCGTACCAAAAGATCTAAGGCTCTTTCCACTGCACAGCAATCAAAAGGTTCTTTACTCATCGTAGGAGAACAAAGGCGCACGAAGATTCCACCGTGACTTTCAACTCATGAGCACACCGAAGATGAATTTTGCTTAAAACCTTGAAAATGGCGTGAACTCAAGATAAAGAGTTAGAGGATTAAGTTGGACAAAACGGCAACAAGTGTACACGCGAGAACACCGGGCTTAAAGAAGAAGAAAAGGGGCGCCGCTCGGCGTCAAATCGCAGCCCTGCGGATGCCCCGCGTCGAACAGCGCGCAGATTCCGTCGATTTGTGCGGCCAGCGATTGACTGGCGGCCATTCGAGCTGCTTGTTGTCGCCCGGAAACAACCGATCTGATGATCAAAGAAACCGCCAGCTTACTCGGCGGCCGTTCGGCTTTTTGCTCGTCCTTTGGGCGTCCGGCTGGAGTGCGCGTGCGGGCGGACCTCCGCGTGGGTCGCGTCTACGTGCCGCCTTTCGGCGATCTGCCGGTCGCCTCGACGAGCACCCAGCCGCTCGCGAAGGACTTTCTCGTGGGGCTGCTCGAACCGGTGGTCGTTGAGGTCCCCGGGCTGATGGGCGGTTCCCGGGCGCCCCCACCGAGGTCGTCCGCCTCTACGAGCGTCCTCCACTCCCCTCGGTTCTCGATCCTCACGCAACTCTCGCCCTTTACTTCCTGGAATGAGCGAACGGCCTGATGGCGGCCTGCTCGAGGAGCTGCACACTCCTGAACGTGCCCGCAAACGTCGACTTGGCAGCTTCCTGCAGCGTCTGCACACGGCCCTTGAAGCTCCTCGGAGACATCACGCAGCTCACCGGCGGCCTGCTCGGCATCTCCGAAGGCGCCCCCCGCTCGGCTTCTGTTCCAGTTGGAGAAGGTCCTCGATTCGCTGCTTTCCCCTCTCGGCGGCTGCGTTTCCTCCCTAATGTGTGTTCTGTACGTCATTAGATGAACAATCAGGCATCTATCGGCCGGAGTCACTGGTTGATGAGAAACTGTTCGTCCTGCTGCTGCCTGCTCGGCTGCGCGTTCGACCGCCGCTTTCCCACGAACACTCGGTTGAGGTCGACGCCCGCTCCTCCGCAAAAGAAAGCAGCAGCTCCGATCAACGCCCTCCGCCTGCTGCCCATCGGTTCGCGTTATTCCGGTTTGATGGATGCCCGACCGGCGGTGATGGTCCAGGCGTTGAGCATGAAGGTCACCCACAACCAACTGCTCGAGGATCAGACCTTTCGGAAAGGCGCAGCTCTCCGCTTTCGCCCTCTCCGACTGTTCTTTTGCTGTCGCGCGTTCCCCACCGCCTTCTTCTCGCAGAGTCCAAAAGAGCGACTGCCCAAAGAATGGGCCCTTCCGCTAATCCGCAAGAGTGAACACACGTGGCTGTCTTCAGCTTCTTTCCAGCTGTGTCTTTACGAGAGTCACGTGCGGGCGGAATCGCGATGCTGCTTCTGCGAGTGGGACAAGCGGACATCCAAAACCTTCGCTTGGAAATCTTCGGTTTGGAAACCCTCAACTTCGATGATCTGCGTACGATGACATCGATTTTGTCTACGATCAAAAGTAAGTGAGAAAACGACCCGTTTTCAGTTTGATCTGTAGGCTTGCGGGAGTTGAAGGACGTTTGCGTGCAGTCGGGGCTGGCCCGCAACGCTGGTTGGATGGTCCTTTGCTCCGTGACTTCCTTCCCTCCTTCATCGCCACATTCTATTCCACGTTGCATCACGACTTCCATCTGCTCCTGTTGAAACCGCCGGTGGGGTCGGTGGACAGCGGAAATCTTCGCTTGTTACATCAGACTGCCTAATCCGCGATCAGCCCCGGCGGCCGGCGGGTGCTGCGGGCCGCTTTGCAGCGACGGCAGCCGGCCGCCATTCCGCCCAAACGAGCGAGTGGTCGGGCGATCCTCTCGCTGCCGCACAACTTCTTCCGCTCCCCTGCTCCCGTCTCCGCCTTCCCGTTCGAAGCCCGCCGCTCTCGAAGCCGACAACGGCCGATCATGCCGCTCGCCCGTGTGGAACGCGAAGCGGACGACGGATCGGACGACGGCGTTCTTCCGCGCGGCGAGTGGAGCGACCCTCCAACTCATAGAAGAAGGCGGATCGGCTGTGGGAGAGGAGCTTGGGGCTGTAGAGAACTCGAGCCAGCGGAAAAGTCGAAGAGAAAACCGCCTTTCGCTCTCGCCCCTCCGCGTCTCATCAATGGACGAGGAGACCGCCTACTTCCACCCACCTTTTGGCTCTCTTCGCCGTCGGATGGCAAGCGAAAGTCGCCGCGGCGTTGCGAAGAGCTGCACTGGCGACGCCCCGAGCGGCTTCCTTCTCGTCGTTCCTGCAATTCCAATGGCCGCTTCACAAAACGACAAAACGGCTGAGTGTTGAACAAACGCCTGTCCGTGTGCAGTCGATTGGGGGAGCGGAACGAACGCCCAATTCGAGACCAAACTTCTGCGCACGCCCCGGAAGGTGGCGAGTGTTTGGACGACACAACTCGTCAGCTTCCAGGTGTCGTCCGTCTTCGTGTGTGATCGCCGGCCAATAAAACCGCGAGTTTCCTCTGCTATAGACACCGGGTTCTTTCTCCACCGAGTGGGTTCTTTTCGGGAAACTGGGTCCTTTTCCACGCGCTCTCGCCCAAAGACGTCCCACTCGAAGGCCCGCCGCTTGTAGAAGGCCGCCCCGCGCGCCCTCCCGTCGACTGCTCCGTCGGCTGCTCGCCGGACTGCTCGGCAAAAGGCGGCCTGGGCGCACCTTCGCGACGCTCGGCCGCTTCCTGCCGGCTGACAAAAAGCGAGGGGCCGTCTCGCCTCCCACCTGCCGCTCCCGCGCGAACAAATCGACTGGCCGCTCCCGCAGCCGCTCGTCGACCACGAGCATCTCGAGTGAGTCTCCCCGTGCCCTTCTCCCGCCGCTCACCTCTTCCGCTTTCAGGCCTGTCCCTCGACCCTGCCGGCCGGCTGGCCTCCAAGACGGAACTGGAGATCGAGGCCGCTGCCACGTGCTCCACCAAGAGCTTCTGCTCCTCCGCGAAATCCCGTAGAAATCCACCCACTTGGGAATAAACCTTCATCATCTCGTCGTCTTCACTTGTCTTCTACCGTGAACTGAAGCGAGAGAGGTCGGACGGGGGCATGGGTCGAGCAGAGGGACAGCCGAGAGCAGGTGGCCCGGGCGAAGGACCAGAGACCTTCTTGTGCAGGACGTGCACACGAGTGGACAATAAGAGAGCATTCGATTTTGACCCTCACCACGCGATCTCCTCGATGGACTCTTTGGAACCGCCCGCCCACGCCCACCCGACGACCACCACGGAAAGGCGCCCCGATCACCAAAAATCGATACCCGCAGACTGCCCACCCGCCCGATTCGGCCGCCAGTCGGCCGTCGATTCCGTTCTATTTTTTTCGATCCGCTCTCTTGTTCCGACCAGAAGATGGAAGAAGTGGTTGTGGAGCGATGGCTGCGGGTGGAGCCGAACGAGCGGCCGCTTGCCCTCCGGCCGCTGCACGTCCTCGCGCCGGACTGGGGCCCCGATTGCCGCCATTTCGTGGACGAGCGGCTCTTCTTCCTGCCCAACGAGCATGAACTGCTGGACGACGCCCTGCTGCAGATGGACGACGCGCGACGGCGGGCGTTCGCCTCGCGGCCGCGCGGGCAACCCGTGTCGGTCATCCAGCTGATGCGCAAGTGAGTGGAATGCTCGTTGGATTGTCCTCAATCTCCGCTCTTTGCAGGTACTTCGACGTCTTCTCGTCCCTCAGCGCCCGCCTGCCGATGGACGAGGCGACCTGCCGCCTCGACTTCGCTTGGGACTTCTCCGCCCTCGCCCGTCAGATCGACCTCCGAATCGGTACAAACAGCCCTTTCCTTTCTCATCCGCCTTCTGTTCAGTTCGACACGATGCGGAGTTCGAGAAGGCGTGTGTCTTGTACACGACCGCCGCCCACCAGTCGCTGCAGGCGGCGAAGATCCGAGTGGCGGACGTCCGCCCGCTGTGGCGCCGCGCCTCGCTGCTCCGAGACGCCGCCGAGCTGCTGCAGTCCGCGAAAGGCGTGATGGAGGCGGCGGGACACGTGGAGTGGCCGCCCTGCTTCAACGCGCCCGTCCTCGACGCGCTCAGCTGGACGATGGCCGCCGAGGCGTTCGGCTGCCTCTTCGAACAGCACTGGAAGTCGGGTGAGTGCGGGCGGGTGGGTGGCTTCCAATCCCCGTCGTTCAGACGACTCGACGTTGGAGGACCGGCTGACCGCCGCGAGCGAGACGTACGTCGCTTACCGCATGTCCGGAGTGAAGCTGCAAGTGGCCGAGGCGAACGGGCAGATCGAGCAGGCGAGTTCCCCGTCCTCCCACTCCCATCGACCGCTTTCTTCAGGCGTTGCTCGTGCAGACGGCGGCCAAACAGCGCTACTTCCTCGCCCGCCACTTCCTCGAGGTGATCGAGACGATCGCCGCCTCGGACGCCAATTTCCAGTCGATCCTCCACTTCAGCCGGCGCGTCGTCTTGCTGGCGAAGAAGGCGGACGAGTTGATGCCCGCCGCCTTCACCGACTTCTACCGCCATGTGCAGCGGCAGTTGGCGCACCTCACGCGTGTGTTCGAGAAGCAGGTGGGCACTTCACGAGCACTCCCGCTTTTACTTCCCCCGCATTGCAGTTCACGCCGCCGCCAGAAGGCGCGCAGCGGGAGGCGATCGCCGCGGAGCCCGCGCCGGCGCCGGTGGACGTCCGCCCGGCCGCCTTCCCGCTCGACGAGGACGCCGGCGACCTGTTCGAGTTCGTGGGCGACTGGCGGAAGCGCGAGGAAATCCGCCCCGTCCGTGCGGCCGTCGAGGCGGACTTCCGGCTGCAGGTCGACCGTCTGCAGAAGGCCGCCTACGACCTCCGAAAGTGCGTTCTTCCCCCCTTTTCTCTCATCAGAGAGTGATTGCAGCGACACGGTCATCTACGCGCTGTTCGTCGAGGACCTCCGCGAGAAGACGCACCTCCCCGCCTCGATCGAGCAGAAACGGGAGCGGCTGGAGCAGAGCGGCGGCCCGGCGGCCTTCGCGGACCGGCAGAAGATGCTCGAAGAGGCCAACACTAAGACGAAGCGAGCCGTCGACTACGTGAGTTCCCCTTCACGATCTTCCCACTTCTCCTGAACGTTCCAGTTCGTGTACAATGTGGAGGAAGCGGCGGCGGCCGGCGGACCTCCCGCCCCTCAGAGCGTCCAAAAGAAGCTTCGAAAGATGCAAAGGAACTTGGAGAAAAGCTGCAAGTGGATGGACGACCTTCGAGCGCGCGTCCAAGCAACGATGCGCGGATTGGAGGTGCTCGGGCGGAGCAAGGAGGTTCGTTTCGCTCCGTCCACTCGTTTCATCCGCCCGCTTTCAGGAGCTCGCCGCCTCCATTCCGGAGTGGCGCGAGGACGTGGGGGCGGTCCTTTCGGAGGGCGACGTCCACGAGCTGCGCGACCAGGTGACGGCCGTCCATCGGGTCGTCGACAAAGCGGACGAACTGATCGACGAGTCGAACAAGGTTCGTTGATCGGGGAAACGGCCTCCGCATTCTGCTGCTCGCTCTTGCAGGTCTTCTGGACGGACGAGCCGGTGGAATTCGCGACCTTCGCCGAGTGGAAGGCGGCCGTCGAGCGGCAACACGCGGCGGCAGCGGACCTCACGACGGCCGCCGAGGAGCAGCTGGCGGCTGCCGCCAAAGTCCGCCCGCAGTTCGCCGCGACGGTCGAACGACTGACGGCCGCGGGCTTCCGGCTGGAGCTCTCCGACCGACACGCGCAACTCGTCGCCCTCGCCCGCGCCTTCATCGGCGCCTCCCACCTGCAGCGGGCGGTGGACGAGGGATTTCGGGTGAGTCCCGCTTTCCCGCCGTCCACCCACTCCTTCCTTCAGGTCCTCGCGCAGATCCTCGCGTCTTTCCGCTCGATCAACCCGGCCGCGTTCGTCGAAGCCGAGGAGGTCGTGGAGGTCGCGGAGGTCGTCCGCTCGCGCGTGTAGCCGAGTGATCAGCCGGCCGTCTCACTCCCGATGCTCCGATTGAAGCCGAGATTCTCTGTTGCTTTCTGTTGATCCCGTTAGTGTCGCCAGTTGTTTGTTTGATGCGATAAATGGTTGATGTTCCTGCCCGATCACAACAGACGGCTACTTAGAGCGGTTTGGGCGTCTCGTCGAGGTGCGGGAGAGGCGGCTTGCGCGTACAGTCGGGGCGTGAGTGCCTGCACTACTCGCTTTGATGTCTGGAAGCAAGTGATGGGCGGAGAGACTCCATGCAACCCTGCACAAAACGACAGAAGCAAACAATCGACGATCTTGCCGCCCTCCGGTAGTCGAGAAAAGAACTCGGCCTACGTGCCGACCGCCGCTTGGGAGTGTTTGCCGGAATGGGACAGGAAAAAGCCGCATCGTTGAGTTCTGGTGGGAAGTGAAGGTCGGCAGAAGTGGGTGTTAGAAAGCTGTGGATTTGATCGGATCGAGCGGTGGAGGACGCCCGCCCTCGTCGGCGCCCACCGAGTTCGTTTTGTTCTCGAAATTTGCACGCTCCCCCCACTTCGGTTTGGTGCTCGCCCGCCCACTCCACTTTTCCCTCTTGCCCAGCGACCAGTCGGCTGTCAGCTCCCTGCTCTCGACGAATCGAAGCGATGAGCGAAAAGGACGTCACGACGGCCGTCGAGATCGCCGCCGAAGCGAAGCCGCCGGAGAAGAAGGTGAGCGGCCGCCCGCCCGTCCCCCATCCGACCTCCGCTCGCTGCAGGACGAGAAGCCGGCGAAGAAGCCGAAAGTGCGGAAGCAGCCCGTCCCGCCTCGCCTCTTCTTCGACAACCCGCACTTCGACCCCGACCTTCTGGACCGCATGGAGGAGGACCGGCTGGACGGGCACGCCTCCTGCTACACGCCCCGCACGCGCCTCCAGCTGGACGGGCCGAGCTTCTGGGACGACGCGGAGGAAGTGGTGAGGGGAGTCCACTCGCCCGACACACGCCCGCTTCTTGCAGGACCCGCTGCTCCTCGAGCCGCCCAAGGGCGCCAAGTTCCTGCCGTCGATCGTGCGCGAGCACAAGACCGCCGGCACGTCGCCCGTCACGCCGCAGCAGCTCGTGGAGCGGCGCTTGAACGCGGAGAAGCGGCGGCGGCGCGGCGAACTCGAGGAGCCCACTTTCGTCGTGGACTACCCGGAGGTGGGTCGTTCGGCCGCCCGCCCACTCGCCGCTCTTGCAGGGCGTCCGCCGCTTCCGCCCGCTCACCCCCGAGCTCGCCCGCCAGCTGGGCCACCCGTGCGGCGCGGCGCCCGAGCTGGCGCAGAACGGCGTGGGCGTGCGCGTCGCCGTGCGCAACCTCGGGGCGGCGGCGGCGGATGCGTTCGCCGCGCTGGCCGGCGAGGATCCCGCCCTCGAGGTGGCCTCGCTGCCCGACGAAGATCCCGTGTACATCGACCCGGACGAGAGCGCGGAGGAGTCGGCCGACTCGCACGAGAAGACGCCCGAGTGGGGGAGCGAGAAAAGTGAGTCCTCCGCTCAATCGTCTCCACTTAAAGACCTTCTTTGCAGAACTCTCGCAGCGGAAGGACGAGGCGGAGGCGCTGTCGTTCGAGGAGCCCGACAGCCCGCCGGTCGACCGGAAGGTGCGCGCCGCGTGGTCGACCGTCCGCCTCGTTCCGATCGCCGTGCCGCCCCCGCCGCCGCTCAACGCCGCCGTCCTGCCCACGGCGGTCGCCCATCCGGTGGACTCGTACGCGATGGTGCTCGTCACGGAGCCGCAGGGGCAGGGGCCGCAGCGCCCGCAGCCCCAGTGGCAGTACTCGCGCCCCATGCAGAACCCCAACACGATCAGCGTGGGCGAGGGGCACTTCGGCGCGGAGGTGGGCACGTTCGGCCACAGCCGCCTGCCGCCGTCCGTGTGGAAGCACCGCCGCTTCGGGCACTTGGCGCAGCTCCGCTCCAGCTGCCGCAACGCGTCCGCGGACTCCGAGTGGCGTCGCCACGAGCAGCCGGCCGCCGACTCGGAGGCGGCGGCGGTCGCCCCGCAGCGCTCGTTCGGCCGCCCGACGAGCTGGCGCGAGAGCGAAATCGCCGCCCGGCCGACCCTCCCGCCCGCCCACTTCGGCAGCGACCGGCCCCGTTCCCACATGCGCAGCTTCAACCACGAGGTCGATCCGGAGGTTCGTCCCGTCCTCCCTTCCTCGTCTCATCTGTTCCGGTCGCTTCCAGCTGACGGATCGCCTTGCCCAGTGGCGTCACGGAACGGAGAGCCCGGCCGCTCCGCCGCCCCCGCCGCAGGTCATCCCGAAGATCGAGGAGAAGAAGGAGCCGGAGGAGCCGAAGGACCCCGAGGGGGTGAGCAGTCCCTCGTCTTCACCCTCCTCATCCCTCTGCAGGAGTGGCAGCTGAAGACGCGCAAGCAGCCGATGCTCAAGCAACGCACGATCGACATGGGCACCGCGGACGCGGGCGGCTTCACGGCCATGAACGCGCAGCTGGAGTTCGACCCGTTCGGCGAGCTGCCCGGTCCGTCTCCCTCGTCCTCTCGTTCACACCCTTGTTGACCTGCAGGAGACGAGGAGCGCCGGAAGAAGAAGGCGGGCGGCCGACGGGGCGGCGTCGAGAAGCCGCCGGAGCCCCCGCGCCCCGTCGAGCCGCCGCGCACCGAGACGTTCACGTGCATGCAGCTGGACAACCCGTTCGACGCCGACGACCTCCCGCCGGCCTTCAGCACGAGCATCAAGGACAAGCGCAAGAAGCCGCGCGTCACGTTCGCCCTGCCGCCGGCGGAGTCGGTGAGTGGAGGAGAGCGCCGCTCATCCCGATTCTGCGCGTTGCAGCCGCCGAGGTTCGGTCGGTCCTCGTCGCTCTCCAACTCCCGGCCGCCGCCCGTCCAGCAGCAGTCGGCCGGCAAGTACGTGCCGCCGCAAATCCGCGAGCGGGCCGGCCGCAGTCCGCCGGGCGAGTTCAACGACGTGCGCGTGTCGGGGATCCAGAGCGGCCCGTCGGGCACGGGCGCCGCGCGTCGCTTCCGCATGCAGCACCCGTTCACGAGCATCCGCCAGCTGGGCGACCGCGTGGGCGACCGGCGCCGCTCGCTCTCGGCGCCCGCCCGCTTCGCGCCCTACGAGGTGGCCGACGGGTACGAGGAGTTCGTGCAGACGTTCGGCGGCCCCTTCCGCAGCGAGTGGCCCGCGAAGACCGTCGAGCCGGACACCTCCTGCTCGACGCTCAGCGACAAGCCCGTCGTGAAGGCGAGTATTCCGCCCGCCTTCTCAATCGACGCTTCAGGACCGCGGCCCGGACACCTACTTCTCGCACATCGACCTGCCGCTGAACGTGCCCCGGCTGCGCGACTTCTTCGACTTCGCCCTCGTCCCGCCCATCTCCCACTACTTCCGCCACCCGGCCGACGAGCTCGGCAACTGCATCCTGTGGGCGGGCGAAGACGCGAACTTCGTGTGGACCAGACCTGCCGCGGTATACCGCACCGCACGTACCGCCGCGGTCTGACCGCTGACCGCCAAGCGTGGCGGTATGCGGTATGGCCACCGCTGACCGCAGAAACTTTGCGGTACCGCACCGCTGACCGCCCGCATTTCGCGGTACCGCACCGCATACCGCTCTTCCACTGACCGCCGGCGGTACCGCATCATACCGCGACGTATTTGACCTTTCTAAGATCCTCTAGCACCTTATCTTCGTCGTTCATGGACATAATATATTTCCACTGGCGGTCAGCGGTGCGGTACCGCAAAGGGTTGGCGGTCGGCGGTGCGGTACCGCCAAATATTTGCGGTATGCGGTGCGGTACCGCGAATTTTGCCCGGTCGGCGGTGCGGTACCGCGAAGCTTTTGCGGTCGGCGGTGGCCATACCGCATACCGCCACGCTTGGCGGTCAGCGGTACAAAACGCTTGGCGGTACCGCGGCGGTACCAACCGGCAGGTCTGGTGTGGACGCGCGAAGACGTGAGTTCTCCGCTCTTCCCGCCCACTCGCTCTGCTTCCAGCTGGGGGCGGCGATCGGCGGGCTGGCCGACCGCCTCGAGCTGCCGGCCCGCCTGAGCGGCGAGCAGCTGACGCACTTGGCGCGGCTGGTCACGCTCGAGCGGGCGATGAAGAGTGAGTTCTTCCCGCTTGACGGGCGACCTCCTTCCGCCCACTTGCAGTGCTCAAGACCGCCGCCCACTCGATGAACCAACAGCCGGCCATCACGCCGCACGTGAAGGCGTACACGAAGGACTTTGCGCTCGCCGTCCGCCAGTTCTACCGCCTGTTCAACGCGCAGCCGGAGAAGATCGTGAGTCCTTCCCGCTCACTCCTCTTCCTCCGCTTCCAGTGGTCCAAACTGCCGACCGCGTGGGAGCGCAAGACGGACACCGCGTTCGTCGACTTCCTCAACGACGGCCTCGACGCGCTGGACTTCGTGGAGCGCGCGGACAACCGCAACTGCTGCGTGGAGCGCAACGAGCCGGCCGACCCGCCGCACGTGCCCTGCACCGTGCTGGCGCCGTACAACCTCTTCCACTACAAGCCGGGCTTCGGCGTCTACTCGCGCAAGGTGTTCGTGGGCGGCGTGCCGGCGGACTTGGACGAGCAGGAGTTCCTGGCGATCTTCCGCCGCTTCGGCAAGCTGACCGCCGACTGGCCCACTCGCCTCGACCTCGCGCCCCGTCCGCACGCGGCGCCCGCCTCGGCCAACAAGTGCCGCTTCGGCTACGTGTTCCTGATCTACGCGGAAGAGCGCTCCGTCCACCTGCTCCTGGAGGCGTGCAGCGTGGTGCAGGGCGAGTACTTCATGCGGATGCCCGTGCAGGACGGCTTGAAGCGCGTGGTGCAGGTGAGCGGAGTGTTCTCTACTCCCCACCCACTCCCCCTGCCTGCAGGTCCGTCCGTGGCGCCTGGCCGATGCCGACTTCCTCGTGGACCCGTTCATGCGCGTGAACCTGCGCTTCGCCGTCTTCATCGGCGGCGTGCCGCGCCCCATCCGCGCCGCCGAGCTGGCCCACGCGATCAACGTCCTGTACGGGAACGTGGTGATGGCGGGCATCGACACGGACGTGCCGCTCAAGTACCCGAAGGGCGCCGGGCGGGTCGTCTTCTCCGACTTCCACTCGTACATGCGCGCCATCAGCGACCGCTTCGTCCGCGTGCGCCACGGGGATCTCGACCGCATCGTGAGTCCTCTCTTCTCACTCATCACCCATCCCGCTTCTTGCAGGTCGAGGTGAAGCCCTACGTGCTGGACGATCAGCGCTGCGACGAGTGCCACGGCGAGCTGAGCGACCAGCGCGTGGCGCCCTTCTTCTGCCCGTCGCCCGAGTGTCTCCAGTACTTCTGCGAGAAGTGCTGGGGCGTCCTGCACGCGTGCGGCCGCCGCGCCAAGCACCGCCCGCTCGTCAAGGAGGCCTGAAGCCTCGCCTCTCTCTGTTTTCTGTTCTGAGTCCGTTTGAATAAAATCGTTCAATCGAGCGGATAGGAAAAGGAGTGGTGGGCGAAAGTCGCAGTGCTGGAGCGGCGAGCAGGCGTTCTCCCAATGGGCGGTCGGAACAAGGCGGCAGATGAATTCAAGCTTCCCTTCCGGACGGACGGGCGAGAGACCGAAGCGATCGGAGCAAAAGGAAGACTTCTGATCCCTCCGAACGAGTGGAGTCTCTCGCGCATCTCCCGGCTCCCTTCCGCCTTGGGGACTCCGCGGAAGACTGCGATCAATCCCCCACTTCTTTTCGTCGTACTCGCCGCGAACTGCTCACCAAGTAAATAGGCAAGAGGCTTCTTGTGTGGTCGTTCGAGTGTAAGCGAGTAGAAAGGACAGCCGATCAGAACATCCTTTTAATCAACCAACGAACAAGCAACTCCATTTGTAATTCCCTCACTTCTTCGACTGCTTGGGCAAGCGCGGGCGGAGGAAGTGGGGCGAGCGCACGAACGGCGGCTTCCTCGCGCGGCGGACGGGCGGCGTCTGCGTCTCCATCCCGCCCGCCTTCTCCTCCTTTTGCGGCTTTTCGGCCGCCTTCTCGTCTGAAATCACCCAAAGATCAACGGGAATCCGCGCCCGCACTCACCGCCGGCCGACGTCGTGGGCTTCTGGGTGGGCACGGCCGCCTCGTCTTCCGATGGCTGGTCGGGCGCCTTCTCGTCGGCGATCGCTTGAGGCGCCGTGTTTTCGCCTGAAAGATGGGGCAGTCGGTGAGACGAAGGGAAGAACTCACTGCTCTCATCCGAAGCGGCGGCCGAGAAGTCCAGCCGGCGCGGAATCTTGCGGACGACCGTCTCGCTTAACCACAACCGTGCGGGGCTCTCTGGAACGGAAGATCGAACGGGCTGTCCGGAAGCGCGAGCTCACCGCCATTGCGCCACGGAGCGTAGATCTCCTCGCTGTACTCCTTCGACGCGTCGCGAGCAGCCGGACGATCCATCGCTTTGCAGAAGTGGGGAGTGAGGGAGCAAAGGAGCGCCTGCTTTCGGTCGGCAGCGACTGCAGAGAGCGGATTTGCATGAGAGGGCAACAGCGAGAGCACTCACCCATTTCCCGCGTTTCGCAGACCGCCGCTCGGCCGTTCGACTCGAAGATGGCGGACGGAAGCGACGAGGCCACGCCGTCGCCCGTCCCCCGCGTGGGCGAATGGCGGGACGTCCGCGAGGGCGCCGCCCGCGCCGCCCACCGCTTGCAGGCACCTCTGCCGCCACGGCCGGCCGCTGATGGGCCGCGTGTGGGCGGAGCGGGGCCGAATCCGGGCGGCCTTCGTCGAGTTCGCGCCCTCCCGCCTGCCCACTCACCGCTTTCGTTCAGCAACAAGCGCGCGAGTACACGGGGCGGGCGGTTGACTGGCTGTTGATCCCCGAGCAGCTGCCCGCCCCGACCACTGCCTTCACGTACGACTGGCGCCCGTTCGGAGCGGTCGCCCGGCCCGTTCGGTGAGTGCGGGCGGCGAACCCGAGACAGCCGGCCGGCCGCCTGCAGGCAGCGCGAGTCTCAAAGACGAGTCCGCCCACGCGTGGGTCGACGGCCGCCTCCTTCGCTTCCTCGGGCTCGAGATTCTCGACTTCTGGGTTCGTTCTTCCCTCTCGCTCCTCCGATCCTCTCCTCCTTGCAGGTCCTCTGCCGCAAGGTGGACCACGAGACGTTCGAGGTGTGAGGGCGGCGGCGGGATCCGCGGAATAAACAGACTGCTTCCTCTGTGCTCAGTTCTTTCGTGTTTTTGGTAACGAGCGATCGTTCAACGACTAACTCGCACTGGTCGTTGCTGCTCGGCCACGCGAGACGACACGCGAGGTTGCCGCCCGCTTGCCGGTGCTCTGCAACGAGGCGGCCATGTCGATGGAGTACGGCGTGAGACGGTCGTGTGAGTGCGCTCCGCCGGGTCCCCCACTTGTTCTTTTCGCCGCTTGCAGGGCGGAGGCGAAGAGGTGCCGAACAACAAAGGGACAACGAACTCTTCCGTCTGGTTTATTGTCGGCAATTGGAGTCAGTGGATTCCACCACAGGGCTCTTTCCTCCACTCATCGTCGTCCGGCTCTTGAGGATGTTCTCCAGCTTCACGTGCCCCTGGTCGGAGTCGTCGAACGCAGTGCATCCTGGAAGCAAGGAGGGAGTTCAAGTTAAAAGTGGAGGCTCACGTTGCGTCGGCCCATCCATTGGTGCTTCCTGGCCGCCTTGCGAGTGGGCAGCGAGGCCGCCGGTCGGAGTGGACGCGATGTCGAGAGCATCGTCCGCTCGCTGCAAGTCGAGAGATCAGTCGGTCGACGGTCAGCGGAGAGAACTCGCCTTCCGACCCGAAGAGACGAAAGGCGCGGGTTAGCGCCGCGAGCAGCGGACGAACTTCTTGGTTGAGAGCGTTCATCGCCTTCGCAACTCCTCGTCTTTCTTCATCGAAGACTCAAGTCGAGTGAGGGTCGGGCGGAAGACTCACCTCCTTCGCAAGATTCAATGGGCAGACGAAAGGGCGACTGTTGCCCAGCTCGCAGCACAGAAGCAGCGATGAGCAGCGGCCGGTCGGGACTCCTTTCGACTCACGAGCGGCGGACTGAAAGCTCAGGAAGATTTGTGTCATCGCCTCTCCCCGAACTCACCGCCAGCAGTCGCCCGTCCCGTCGGCAGTCCTCGTCTTTTGCTTCGTTCGCTGCCCTGCGGTCGATCGGCAGAAAGGCGTCGACGAAGCAGTGGGTGACCCTTCGCTTCCCCGAAGGGGTCTTGACGTTCTCCTCTTCCGTTTGTCGCACAAGGCGACGCCGAGCACCTGCAGGAACACGAAGAGGGATGAGTGGAAAGGAGGAAGCAAGGAACTCGCCGGCAACCCTCGCCTCCCGATTCTTCATCGAGAAGACAGTCCTCTCTGTCGGCCGCCCGTCTTCTGCAATGAGCGGAAGTGAGGTGGGTCGCTCGCCGAGAACTCACAATTCGGACGACGGGCGAGAATTCGGAGAGACGAAGGGCGCGGGAGAGCGGAAGGAGCTTGGACCGCTTCGCTGCGTTCACTCGCAAAGGCGGAAGGAGTGTGGGGTCCTTGTGCCCGCCATCGCCTGCAGAACGGACCGCTTCGCGGGCCCACCGAACGGTCGCCTTGCAGCTGAAGGCACAGAGCGATCATCCGGGCGAAAGAATGAAGGGAAGCTGACCGTTGGGCGTCGAGTTGCTCGAAGCGGACAACGCGGCGACTTGTGCGTCCCCTCGCTCGTCGTTCGCAGACCGTCTTCTCCGCTTTGATCACTTGAACTGAAACAGGTGGGGGCCATAAACGTCCCCGCGACTTCCCGAATCCCCAGTTTGATCGGCTGTGGGGTTTCTTTTGGAGAGCGAGCGGATCTCCTCGAAGATGACCGCCGGGCAATTCAACCCCCTCTCTCATCCCTCGAACTCACCTTCCTGGCGACGAGAAGAATCCGAAGCGACGAACGGCGCGAGTGGACGGCGAGCTCCCAGCCCGGCAGCCGACCGACCGCCCGGGCAGCGGCGAGGAACACGAGTGCGGAATGAGACGACCTCAAGGGCTTTCTGCTGGCGGAATGCGCATTCTCTCGGCGAACAGGCGGTTCTTAAGCAACGATCGTCCAAAACGGATGGCGCAACTTCTCGCCTACACCGAAGCACTCGTTTTGATCCCCTTGTATCGCATCGATGGCCTTCGCTGACCGATTCTAGACGGTAGAAAGGAGGGCAGTCGTGATCATCTGGTTGTTGCAAACCTGCCTTCTCGCCCACTGCACTCGAGCAGTACTTTCTTGACTTCGATCACGTCCTCGCCCGCCAGCTGAACGGGCGAAGGGCGGTGCTCGATCTTCACTTGCTCTTCTCTTTCATCAAGACGCCCCGTCCCTCTCCAGCGACTCGTCCACCAATTTGCCGCCCGCTCACCACTGAACTCCTCCGCGAGTTCACAAGCCGGCTGCCGCCCGGACGGCCGCCGTCAAAGAGGGCGAGCGAACGGAGGGAAATCGGGGCCTCCCGCCTGGCTGGAAGCAGGCGGGCGGTCTGGGCGTTTTTTTCGGGGCTGTTCGCCCGCTTGCGGTGATTTCGGCGGCCGCGTGCGTTGCGGCCGACCGCCATCTTTCCGCGCTGATTTCCTGCCCGCTTTCCGCATTGCCGCCGCCTTCCTCATCGCTTTCGTCCGATTTCTGATTGCCGCGCGCGGTTGTGTTCGACGAAGAACGAGTTGGAATGCGGCTGCAAAACGAAACCGCTTCTCGTTGTCCCGATCTTCTCGAGAATCCAACGGGGGATCGCTTGCGGAGGAGTCGAAAGGTTTCCGTTTCCACGGACGCCTCTGGGTGGACGTTCTACTTCGTCAGTGGAGTGATGGCCCGTTGGCGATCGGATCCACACGCCCCTTCGTTGGGGGCAAGGGGTAGGATGCCGGTTTCTGCGTCCCCTTTCTCTCCCTCTGTTCTTCCAGAACTGTCGGCGGGCGGCTCGCAATCGACGAGTCGTGTCGTCTTCCTTTCCATCATCGGGAGTTCTGCAGAGCTCACTGGAATCGATCAACCCGAGCACCCCGAGGCCCGACTGTTCTCGTGGTTGCTCGTCCACCACCTCCTGCTTTCTCGCTTCTCAACGCTCCGAAGTCTGCACTTTCTTAATTTGGCTGTTCTTTCCTCGCCGATCATTCCCGTGCTCTCGTCCACGCGAGTCCAATCAAGACTGTTTTCGACCCCGCTCATCCCCTTTTGCTTTCAGGGACACCGCATTGCTGTGGGCCTCAGGTTGGTTTGCCGTTTGACGAACTGAACGGCGGGTTGAAAAAGGAGTGTGGAGGGAGCGAAGAGGGAGGTCGGGCAGAAATGCTTGCGTTCACACATCGACGCGCCGTTTCGCCCGATCAGAAAGCAGCGATGACGAGAGTCCCCTGTTCGTGCCGAAGGACAGGAGAGAGCACGCTCCGCTGCGCGCCCACCCACTTCTTGAACGCGGGTGGAGGGTCGAACGGCAGCGGATGTTGCCGCCGTTCCCCACGAAGCGCCGGTGATCGAAAGGGGGCCCTTGCCGTCGTTGTTTTCTGATCGCGGAATGAAGCGGCCGGCTGCACGCTCCTTCTTGCCGTAGAAGAAGCGGCGCCTCGACGCTCGAACGAGCCGAGAATCGTGGCCTCTACTCAAGGGGAGGATGCTCGGCATCGAACTCCCCAAATGCGGCATAAAGATTCCCGCTTCGGAATAAGTCGCCCCTCAACCTCCCTCATCTTCGCATTAGCAAGAAGTGGTCCCCAAACAAGCATGAAAAGTAAGTAACCGCCGCAATCAGGCGACAACGGAGGCACACCCTCAACAAAGCAGCTCAACGGAATAATCCGAAGGGCGACGAAAGCAAGCGCGCGTGAAAGTAATCACATTTCAATGAACAATGGCGAATTTATGCCCATTAAAATGGGAAAAAGCGGAATAAAAACTGACATTAATTTATTTCGTGCAGTAAGGGAAAGAAACCAGTCGCCGGCAACAATCTTGGTCGAGAAAATAAAAGCGCCTCGCTTCGATTCAAGAAAGTAATTGAAAGCAAATTCTGTGAGCAGAAACAGTCGCTTGACCGCCTTTCTTCCCGTCAATCTTGAAAGCAACTGACCAAAGGTTACCACGAAACAATATCAGCGGAGTAAAAGGACAATGTGGCGGAATAAAACCCCCCACAACGCCTCTTATCGTTGCATTGAAAAAATAGTTCGAGCATCTTCGATCAGACGATCGTGAATTGAAACAAGTGAGCGACAACCACCGAGTTCCGATTGGCGAGTAGACGGCTTCTGCTCCTTTCTTTCCGGCCGGCGGGAGTGTCTTTGACGTCCACTCGTTCGGGTGTTCAAATTGCCTCCTTTTCTTGCCGCATTTCTCTCGTGTTCCTTGCCGATCCCCCTAATTTTGGATTTTGGTGCGAGACGGGCGGCGGGCGTGTGCGTCCATCTCCGCCGCTTGCCGTCCGCCGCCTCGCTGCCCGCCGCCCCGCCCTCCCGCGTTTAAAAGCCGGCCGCCCGCCCGCTGCCCCCACCCGTCGACTCCAGTCGTCACCCAGCGCTCGTTCTCCGCTCTCCCCCACCCGCCGATCGACCGACGATGTCCGGCCGCGGCAAAGGAGGAAAGGGCCTCGGCAAGGGCGGCGCCAAGCGGCATCGCAAGGTCCTCCGCGACAACATCCAGGGTGAGTTCTTCCTTCTCTCCTCCCGTTCATCCACCTCTCTGCAGGCATCACCAAGCCGGCCATCCGCCGTCTCGCCCGCCGCGGCGGCGTGAAGCGCATCAGCGGCCTCATCTACGAGGAGACCCGCTCCGTCCTCAAGGTCTTCCTCGAGAACGTCATCCGCGACGCCGTGAGTCCCCCTCCCCCACCCAACAACTGTTCAGTCCTCCCTCCCACTGTTCAGGTCACCTACTGCGAGCACGCCAAGCGCAAGACCGTCACCGCCATGGACGTGGTGTACGCCCTCAAGCGCCAGGGCCGTACGCTCTACGGTTTCGGCGGCTGAGCGCCCGCCCACCCGCCCGTGCAGAACGACCGCTGATACTGGCCGTCCAACTAGTCATCTCTGATCCCAAACGGCCCTCATTTAGGGCCACAACTTCGTTGATCTCGTCGTCGTCTGCATGTTGAATAAACTTGTTTGTTTGATCGAAAGTGTGGAGTGGGTGTGTTGCTGGAATTCGCCGGAAAGAGGAGCGTGAGCGGCAGGTGGACGGGCAGAAAGCGGCAAAAACTAATCTTTCTGGGGACCACCGCTTTGTCGAGTGATCGAAATTAACGAGAGCTCGTTTGGTCCGTGTCGTCGTTCTAACCGAGGAAGCGCGCGGATTGCAAGCAGTCCGGCTGTTGCCGTGCGATCAGAATACTTGAACAAAAGAATGCCCGTTCGATCCTTCAAACAACTGCAAATAACTCGCTCGATCGCTCGCTCCTTTGTAGACACTTACTGACGCAAAAAAGCGGTTGGGCGACTCGCCGCCACCTCGTTGGGCAACGCCGAAAAAGCGGCGGATTTTTTGGACCTCACGCATCGTTTAACAGAGTGAAGTCCGTTCTTTTTATTTCGCAGGAATTTGAACAACAAATAACTCCTTCTTTGCGTTCTTAAAGTGGAAAATGCGACCTTCAACGTCCGACTCTGCCTTGTTCGTCAAAATAAAGGAGAAAGGGCCGTTTTCAATCATTATTGATCGTAAACGATGTGTTGTACAATCATGACTTCTGTTCATTTCGAAGCGACGGCAAAGGGATCGAGTGGATTGTGCAGGACAAAGAATCCACTAGTTGATTTCACGCCAACGGAGAGGAGAACGCGGAGGAGGGGCGGAGGAACAATTACTCGCCGAGCGGCACCAACTCGACGGCTAATTCGCATCCAAACGGACGCCCGTCCGTCGCATCTTCTCCACTCATCGACGGACCGCTTGCGGCACGAGGATCGTGTGTTGTTATTGTTCCACGCGTGTTCGTTGAAGTAGGTCGTTGTGCAAGGAGGGGATTGAACGGCAAGGTGTTCAGTAGCTCCCAACCTTGGTCTTTGTATCTGCATTGATCGACCGATCAGAGCTGCTTCAGTAGCTGATGTGAAGCGGGCACATCCGATCAGTCGGATTGTTTTTTCTCGTCGTCCTCTTCCACTTTCGATTTGCCGTCTGCTGCCGCCGGTCGGGTGATGGCGGCGGAGATTAAGAGGAGAGCGGCGAGGCGTCGATCGATCGAGCCGAAGAGCGAGTGATCAATTGGAAGGAATTTATTTCAGATCAATGCACCACGATTAAACGATTTTGTTCGCCAACTCCTTGATGACCTCCGACGTGAATCGAATGTGCGAGTCGCGAGTGGCGGCACTGCAGACGGCCAGCCGCAAGTAGAAGATTTCTTCCACTTTGCCCGCCACCAAGTGGATTCGCCCGTCGGCGTTGATTTCGTTCAGAAGATCGTTGGTCAATTGGTTGTTGCCCTAAAATCATCAAGTCGTTGTATTGCAAAAGAAGCGACACAAACCTTCAGGCGGAAGCAGACGAGCCCCAAGTTCGGCGGCACGACGAGCTCGAAGCGGGGATCCTCGAGGATGAGATCGGCGAACAGGCGCGCCAATTGCACTTGCTGGGAATCGGATGAACTACTTGTTTAGTTCGATCGAGTGCCTACCGTTCGCTGGTAATTTCGAATGTGATCCAAGCCGAGAGCACGGAGGACGAACCACACTTTGAGGGCGCGGAAGCGACGACCGAGTGCGATTTGCAGGTGCTAAAGGCAGTAATTGATGAGCAGAGAGAAGGAATCGATCGCCTACGCGGTAGTCGGTGGCTGTGGATTGGTACTCGTGTTTCAGGTACTCGGCGTCCACGTTGAAGTGCAGCGACGCCTCCGTGGCGTTCTTGAACCACAGCGGCGAGCAGTCGAACGTGATCATCATCGCCTTGTGGGGATTGAAGTTGAACGAGTCCGCGTACTCGATGCCGTCGATCATTCCGCGGAATTCGGGGCACAACAAGTAGCTTCCTGAAAGAGCACCCTGACCATCACTCTTTTCCTTGTAGCTCACCGGCATACGCCGCGTCGATGTGCAGCCAAATGTTCTCCTGTTGGCAGATCGGACCGACTGCCTTCAGGTCGTCCACCGCACACGTGCTCGTCGTGCCAACGGTCGCGATCAGGATGAAAGGAATAAGACCGTGGTCGCGGTCTTCCTGAAATCGGCTGTTTGAAAACAACGCAGCCTTCAAATTGTTGTTGCCTTGATGGCCTGCCGGAGGGCGGCCTCGTCGATGCAGAAGTTGTTTGAGGAATTCGTCGTGCTTGTGGCGATCTTCCGCATCTTCACTCCCGCCAACATGATCCCCTTGGCAACGGAGCAATGTGCCTGCAATCCCTCGAATAGACGACTGTCACCACACGAAAGCTCACTTGTTCGGAGCAATAGGCGACCAGTCGGTTGAAATAACTACCGTCGTGGCTGTCGAAAGTGGTCACTCCGCCGTTCTCTTTCACGCCGTTCGACGGGGACGAGTCGAAGATGTTGCTGATTGCGGACTTCAAGTTCAAATTGTTCACCGCGTTGGAGAGCTTCTCGAACTGCGACGGGTTGCTCTTTAGGCTCTGAAATCAGAGCGGACTGAGAAGAAGCGAGCATTCCGTTCGTACGGCAACAATTCGTGCTCGCGCGGCCAAGATGGCGACGAAGGTGGCGTCCGAAGCGGTCGCCTGGATGATGCCCGCGCCCGGGCCGGGATCCGAGTTGCGGAAATGCTCCGGCAGTCCGATCGCACTCGCCAACCAGTCGGTCATCTTCATCTCCAGTTCGGTCATCGAAGGACTCGATTTCTGCAAACTTCCTTAATGAACAAACAGCTTTCATTTGATGGTCTGCTCACCCATGTGAATCCAATGCTCGCAATGGCGGACGAGAGCATGTCGCCCATCAGGGCGGGGTAGCTGCAGGCCGTCGGGTAGTAGGCGAAAAAGTAGGGATGATGCCAGTTGGTGTTAGTGCTCAAGACCGTCGGCTCCAGCTCGTTGAAGATCGTGGCCCACGAGTGGGGAGTTTGCGGCGGCTCGTCGGGGATCTAAACACTTGGCGTAAAGGAGTACTCGACGGATCGAACGAACAAGCTCGTTCATGAATCCCGGCTGCACGTCGGGCATCGGCTTGCGTTCGGCCAGCCGCTCCCAATAGTCGGCGATGAAGTCGACCATCTCTTTTCCGTGCTTGCGGAACGCTTCCGAATCCATCTCTAAACACGGTCAATCAACCGAGTAGTATCGCATTAAAAGTACACGAAACAACTGAACACGAAAGGGAAGGCAGTGGGAGATTGCGCGTTGTGTGAAGCTCTTCGAACGACTCTTTTCCGAAGTGATGCCATCAAGAGAACAAGACAGTAGTCCACTCGCCATGAGAACACGTGCATCTCTTACGTGTGTTTGGAAAGCGGTTTTCGTTTGCTTTCGGCCCGCTGGAAACGGTGCGGGCAATTAGCGACACGGCGGCCGGCGAACAACTCGGGTGTCCGTCGGCAATCGAGACGCCCACTCCTCGGCCCGCCCGAGAACCCACTTCTTTATGCCCACCATTGATGTCGGAAAAGATTTGTAACGAAAAGGAAAACCGGCGGATGTCCGCCATTTGCATTCGAGAAGTACGAGAAGAAAGGAGGAGAAAGCGGAGAAGAAGTGGACTCGTTCGGCCCTCTTCGGACAATGAGGGAAGAACGAAACGATTTGCGGAGGTAGGCGGGGAAAAATTTATGAGTTTCGGAGGCAGAAGAACGATGAGGGCATACCGGGAATCGGCAGAAAGGAAATGAAAGTCTTGAGCTCCTCACGGAGAAGAACTTCCTTGTTAGGCGTGATGTTCTGGGAATCCGAAGCATCTTATCTTTTGTGCTTTTATTACGAAGCATTGGCTTCCGCTTATCAAACGGTGCCCCCATTAACAACCCACTTTTTTTCCTCGTACTTCCTGGTGCCTCCGTGCACTTCAATCACTCCCTTCCCGTCAGCTGCTTGATTTCGTTTGGTTCAAACCATTTTGCGCTCATCCGAATGCGTTTATTCAAGAAACACTCGACACAATGCTTAGATCCGTTTAATATAAATGGAAATACATGAGGGAACAACAAACCCGTAAGTCATTTGCGTTCGTTTTGTTTCAAACCGGGTAATCGACCACAATTTGGGGTCTTGGCGCATCAGCACAATCCGCAGGATTTCGCACAGTCGATTCGGACGTCGCATAGCTGCAGGACGCGCACGTGTTCGCACGTTTGGGCGTCGGAGAGGTCGGCGCAACGGACGGGGCGGGCGGGAACGTCGCCGCAGATGCCGCAAATCCGCGGGCACATGAGTCGAGTCAACGGCGACGCGCAACTCTGCTCGTGGATTCGCTCGCAAGCCGCGCTCTTGTCCAGGCAATCTGAAGCCGAGAGAGTTCAAAACAAGTGCTTATTCGATCGTTTACCGCTTTTAGCCGCCCGTTGAGCCGCACACGTGCCGCACGAGTAGGGGCACACCTGATCGCGGATCTCTTCGAACTGCTCGCAGTAACCGAAGATGGACATCGACCAGAAGGTGCAGCGCCAGTTCTTGTCCGTGCACTCGGTCACTTCGATCGGCGTGATCGGCGGCGAACTCGGTGGCGACGGACGGGAGCCGAACGCGTTGAGTGCATTCGTTTGCACGGCGTTCTGACCGCTCGTGATCGTGATGCTCGAGGGATGCGGGTGGATGATGAAGTGGGTTTCCTGAAGCGTTCTTCCGATGAAATCTCGTGCGAACAATAGCGATCGCCAGCAGACAGCAAGCCAACGAACAAAAGACTTCAGCAACGAACATAACGGTTTATTTCAAGCGTTTATTACCCAAATAAATTATTATTAGCAGTTAACGAGCAAACAAACAAAGCGATACGTACAGACAGCCGGACGGAACACAAACTTTCCGCGTACATTCGATCTCTGCAGAAGCCGATAGACCCGCATTTGCAACGAGAAAGTGCGACAATTGAAAGCGATGAGGAAGACGAGCGGAGTGCGCAAATAAACGAAAAGAAAGCACGAGTGAAAGCGTTCGATTAGCCGTACGTGCGCGTGGCCCAACGGGACTGGACGTTCGTCATGATCGGACGAAAGCGGGTGTTAAGCGTCATGAACGAAGTGCGCCCGCCGAAGCCGCCGTATCGCGTATTCACCTGCGTGGCCACCTGCGGTCGAGTGTTGGCATTTCGAGAGCCCGTGTTCGGGGCGGCAGCGGGAACGGAGGCGGCCGAGGTGCGACCCCCGCATTGATACAGGCGATTGATCTTCCGCAGGTCGATCTCACTGAACTGCACTCGCTGGCCCATCTTCTGCGAACCGGACTTGCGCGGAATGATCGTCCGCTTGCCGTTGGCCGAGAAGGCGTACGGCCCGTAGTGCATGATGGACGCGTAGTCGTAGGGCTCGTTCAGCTGGTCGATCACGTTCATTCCGTACTTCTCGAACTGATCGTCCGCCCCGTTGATCACGTTCGGCCAAATGATGTCGATGTATTGGTCTCGATCGTATCTGCAGAAAGGCGAGAACACTGATCGATTCTTCTGCGGCCAGCGCTTACCGCGACTGCTCGTGGAAGAAGCCCACCGTGTGCATGAGTTCGTGAACGATGGTGCCCGTTTGGATGCAGCCGGAATCCAAACTCAGCGGCTGCCGACCGCCCACTCGTCCGACCAGCGAGTAGCAGCCGTCGTCCGGGTGGATGTACACGTAGTCGCGATGTCGTTTGGCATCCCGCGCGACGAACTTTACGCACGTCTTCTGGTGGTACTCGTTCATCGCCTTTGCGATCACCGACCGCGAGTACGTCCCGTACTGGGAGCTCAACGTGTACGGGATCTCGTTGTTCGGCCATCGCCTGAATGCGGAAGTTGAAAAGAAGCGGTGAGTGATAGGGATTCACCGATAGGACTGCCGGATGGCGTTCCGGCCGAGGCCCGGCTTGTCGTCCATGAAGCGGCGGACGTTCGGGACGGCGATGTCGCCTTCGGTCTTTGAGCCCATCGTTGGGTCTTCGGGCACGTCGATGCCCAACTCCCGCAGGTCGATCTCCTCCTTGGGCGCATTCTCGAAGTCCTTGCTGCTGAGCACCGTCTCCTTTGGGTCCCGATCTTTGTCCACGATCTGAACGACAAAGAATGAGTAAACAAAAATAAAGCTGAAGGAAGCTTACGTCTTTGTGAGTGAGTGCGCCGTCCGCCAGGGTCCACGCCGAGATCAAAAGAACGAGGCCAACGGTCTGCAGCGAACAGGCGAGCGGCAGGGAACGAGCGGACGATCTCCGGTTTGTCGTCGAACTCATCGTTCCGCTTGTGGCCCCACTCGTTTGCCCTGTTGAGAGGTTCGTGCTTCGATTCCTGCGTTCCGTCCTCCAACTGTTTTCCTCGCGACAAGAAAACGAGCGGGCGATCGAAGAACAGAGGCAAACGACGAACGACTAAACGAAGATCGAGGTGAAAGACGCGTTGGACGTTCGCTAATCCGCCAAGCGGCCCCGTCGCGAACTCTCCGATTTGCGGCTGCGAAGTGCTCATCGGGAGCGATTAGCGTAAAGAAGCATGAGTACATGGTCACGTTCTTGTTCATCTCAATCACCGCGCTTACACATGTAAAGAAATGACGAAATAGAGCTCGCGATAAGTAGGACTCTTCCGAACGATCATCCAGTCCTTCCATCAAGCAAAAAGAGATGCAAGAAAGAAGAAGTCGTCTGCAGGTGCGGGATTCGCGGAACAAACGAAGATGGCGACCAGACGTCCACTCGTCCGCTTTTATTGTTCTTCGATTCATAACCGTTCCCGACTGCAACGAAGAAGATCCGCTTCGTCCCCGCCCAGCCACAAACCGAGTGACCGGCGGGCTCGTGCGGTCGGGAGGCGATTTGCGGAGTGCGAGGAAGAAATTAGGCGCGACGGCCGCAAGTGTCGAACGAAAGGACGAACGAATCGCCGCCGGCCGCAAGCGTGCGCGTGAGCATGTGCAAAAAATTGGAACGACGTTCGCATCGCACCGCCTTCACTTCATTTAGTGGACAATCGGGGCGGGCGGCCGAGTGGACGAACGGGCGAGCGAACACACGAACACGAATTCATCATCGTTTGTTCAAACAAACCGCTGAGCTCTTCTTTTGTCGCGAAACACGCGCAACAAAGTGCAACCCTCTCAATGGAAGTAATCGAAAAGCGATTGCGGGTAATCTCCACACACAAATGAATGAGTGAGTCATTTGTTTCAAAACGGAGCCACCGTAACTCGCGGGGCCAAGGGCTTAACAGAAAGACCAAGCAGAGGTCAAGCTTTACAGAAAGCAAATAGAAATGATGAACACGAAAACAAGTACGTTCTTCATTGCCCTACCGTCGGGATTCAAAATGTTTGTTGATCATCGTCCTCTTCCCCCGTCTTCCCGCTAATGACGACAATAAAGAGCCGACAGTCGGAGGGTACCCGTTCCAAAAACTCGACGACCTCCACTCGCCCGCTTCCGCTCGACGTTCGGAAACAAAAAAGCGGAAAACAAAACAACGATCGTCGCAACCGACTCCCACGCGTCTCGCCCACCCACCCACTCACTCACTTCTCGGATCCAAATTAAGCCGCTTGGGGTCGGTGGTTCGCAAGTCGCTCCCAAATTTCCAATCGTCTTCCCGCCCGTTCGCTCGCTTCCGCTCCTTCGCGTCGAAGCGTACAGAAGCGGCGGCGGGGCAACTCGTCCGCTCTTCCGTCGTCGTCGCCCGACCCGCATTGTGCAACTCGATCCGCTCGATCGAATGGGCGGCGGCGGATGACAAAGTCGAGAAGCGGAAGGCACACGCCGGAACAGAATGCGATTTGTGGCTTGCGGGTGATTGCGTTCGAACGCGTGCGGCCTCCAAATCCGTTGGGGATTCGCGGACGAAAAAAGGAGTCGAGAGTTCCCGCCACGGGGATCAATGGACGACCGAACGAAAATCCCGACCGATGGCAGCGACGGCGGCGGCGAGTGAGTCGACGGACGACCCATTTGTTTCCGTGAATCACGCCGTCCACGAAGCGGCGGCGCTTTTAAAAATCCCGTGGCTTTATGACGAGGTCGATCGGCATTCCCCGCGTTTATCGGTCCTCTTCTCGAGGGCTTCGTTTCACACGTGTTCCGTCGATCTTTTCTGCATCGATTGATTCCATAATGAGATTGTGAGACTTCGTTTTGGACGTCCAGCTCATCATCGTTTGACCGCTGCAGTCGAACGAATTATAATCGCAGATGTGTCATCGGCGTGAAAGTGAGTGAGCGAACGAGTGAAAGGGATGTTCTCGTCGTTGCTTTCGCCCGCTTCTCTGTTCGCGGCGATTACCCGTCGGTGGATGCAAATCGCTTGCGGACGTGAATCACAGCGCTTTTCAGTTCTTTATTGTGTTAGTTGTTTGACACAAGGACATGACAACTCAATAACTCGTGTGTAATCAGATCCCTCCAGTTTGGAATTACAAGCAGACAATCAAATAGCCTGAAACAAACACTCGTAATCGGATTCGGTCCTTTGTTTTGTAAACAAGGCCGCTGGAGAAGTTAGAGGGAGAAGCAAACGGCAATAATCGTCGCTGTTCGCCTAATACCCGCTCTCGTCGATCGTATTGCCGCTCGTTCATCACTCACAATCCCCCGCTCTTGCTTCCGGATTCCCGCAAACAAAACAAGCGGAAAAGATGAGTTTGTTGACGCAATAAGCTCGCCGAAATGCGATGAAATCCGCACAAATTGAAAGACAAAGACGGAGATGCGCACTGGGAGCATCCGCCCTCAAGTTTCCAATCCAATGCTCATTGGAGCAACGAGAATTAAGACGTCAGCAGTTCACTCAAGTGTACCTTGGAGCTACCATTCACACTTCATAGACAACAGAAAGCATAAGTGCGTAATCGAATTAAAGCAGACAAGTGACCTTTTCTTCGCCCGGAACTTCAATTGAGGGCCACGAGCGAACGGATAAAAAGAGCCGCCCGAGCGATGCGGAAAAGGCGGCCCCAAATTCTCATGCTCGTTGGACGCTTTTTGTTGTTCTTGCGCCCTCTTGTAGGCGCTCAATTCTTGCGGCATCATCGGCATTTTTTCCATAAGAGAACGACGGGCGTCTTCTTCATTCCAAATGAACATTCTGAGAAGGCGGTCTCCTTCGTCTTCTTGGCCGTCTTCTGCTGCTGCTTATCTTCTTCGTCTCCGGCTGGACACTCGTTTTATTCCCACTTTGTCGACGTCGTCTTTGCTTTTGTTCGCTTGTGCCGCGAACTTTCACGACGACCACATTTGAGTCAACGAGCGAGTGAGCGGTCGGCCGGCGAGGGTTAAGACCTCGACGCACCGACGGCCAAGTGTCAACAAAACTCGCCTCCTGCCGCGCGTCGTCTCGTCGGCTACCGTCCAGCGGACCAACGCGACTTCCGGCTTCTCCGTCCACCACGCGGACGTCAAGATGAACATCAGCGGCCGTCAAACGAACGTAATCGAATTCTGACCGTCGGCTCATGACGACCGCCGTGCATCGATCGTCGTTCCAGTTGTTTACGTGAACGGCCGCCCGCTAATTTGTTGGACGTTCGACCACTAACAATCGATTTTCCTCGTACTCGATTTCTACTGCCATCTCCACCCGCTCGCTTCAAAACGTCGCCCACCACGCGTGTGTTCGCCCCGACTGCGCCGTCGAACGGGGCCGCCCGTGCGGCCGAAGGCGACTCCAACATGCCCTTCCTTCGACTCAACTTCTCCACCTACGACTCGGCGTTGTTGTTTCAACAGAACGTGAATCAAACGGTGAGTGATTTCCGGACGATATTCTTGACGTAACGAACACAATGGACGGGCTTCTTTTTGTTCCGTCCGTCTGCGCGTCTTCCGCTCATTTCGCCCACCGATCGCCGGAAGTCGTCGTCGAAGCGGAAAGAATAATTGCGGGTGAAAGTAGAGGGTTGAAATGAACAAACAGGGACCAATCGATTGAGTGCAAACTGGCCGAAACAAACGCCTTAGCCTCTGAAATGATCGCAAGTGGTTCAGCTCGCCCGCATTCACTTCCCTACCCAAGTGATCAACGCGTTCTTCGACCTCCGGCGGGAAACCTCGCAGAAGACCTGGCGGCAGTTGTTGTACGGAGTTCACGTGGTGTTCACCTTCTTTCTGCTCATCGTCGTGATCGGGATCCTCGTCGTCGAGCCCTACTCGATCGTTCGCTACGATCCGCTGAAGAGCTCAATACACGGCGTTCTTTCCGCTTACTTCATCAAATGTCAAGGTAACCGATTGCTCCGCTATGATTTGCAGTCCTTTCGTTTGCAGGCTTCACGAGTATCGTCTTCCTGTTGGCGTGGAATCTGCGAGCTCGAAGTTCGCTCTTCCACTCGCGTCTGATGGAAACGTCGAGCGGTGCGGGTGTTCTGCGGAAGGCAAAGATTTTGCAATCGATCAACGTTCGTACTCGACGTCTGCCTTCTTATACTTGTTTGTTTGCAGTACATGCTCGTTGTCTACAACGTCTTTCGCATACTCCTTTCGGTCGGCATCGCCGTCCTTCGGAAATGGAATGCAAACGAGGAATTCGCGTACTACGGCTCCACGGAAGTGTTGAGCTGGCAGACGGTCGGGGCGGCCATCTTCAACGGCGTGGTGTGCGGCGTCGCCCACCTGACCGCCACTTCGCTCGTGTTCACCCACACCGGCATTGTGCGTAGTGAGTTCATCGTGCTGGCTGAGGACTTCCGCACCGACGTCAACAACAACCAACTGCCCGTGGTCAATCACTACACGTTCGCGTACAAGAACCTCATTGGTCTGTACAAGATCATTCATTTGAGTCTCGGGTAAGCGAACAAATGACCGCAATCGATCGAATTCGTTTCATTGCAGCGTTTGGATCAACCTCCAACTTTGCTTCTCGTTCGTCCAACTCTTCTACGTTGTTTCGATCCTCGACGTGTTCAGTCCGTGGCCGGAGACGGTCGTTTGTTTGCTGCTGATGGTCGACTCGTTGATCGCTTCGATGATGCACGCCGTTTTGATCGCGAAGCTCTACGACTCGTTCGCCGCCCTCCCGACCGCCGTCCTCGGACTGGCCGTCTCCGGACAGGTCCTCAACGAAGGAGTGCGTTGAGCGGACCATTCGACCATTTCACCATTTGTTTCTTCAGACATACGCCCTCATTAACACGTTCGTCGCGTACACAAGTCAGAAGCACTGGCGGGTCTACTTCGTCTTCGGACTGTTTTCGATTAGCGTTCGAATGCTGGCCCGGCTCTACATCGTGATCATCGTGATTGCGCTGTGGGGTCGCTTTCAGTCGGATAACATGCTGGTGACCGTGGAAGAGATTAATTGAGCCCAATAAAGAGATTCACGCCCGCCCGCTCGCTTGTCGGTGAATATTTTATTGACGCTCAACCGCTCACTCACTCATAAATACGAACAGATGCCGAGGCGTGAACGAAAGGAGGACGAAACGACGTAGTAAACGGCAGCAGGTTCATTAAATTCCTTTGCAACAGTCCAGCAAGATGGTTCCCGTTTCGATTGGTTAAGAAGAGTTGAACTGAAAATTCGGACGATTGTCGCCGTGAGTTGATGAACGAGCAACAAATGAGAAGGGGGAGGGAGGGACCGATCGGGAGGCGGCCGAGGACGACGCCTCTTCGCTTCCTCCCTGTTCGGTGAGCGGCTAATAACCAACGAGTTCGTGAGTGGAGAGGTGGGAAGGGCAAAGGAACAACAAACAAGGACCGAAGTGCATTGCACGTCGAAGAAACCACTGGACACGCTGAAGAAGGAAGGGGAGTCGAGAGCAGCAGCAGGATTGAGAAGAAGGAGAATGATTGGTTACCAGATACCCGGAGAAGCGGCCGAAATCCGTTAGTATTCGCTCACACTCACGATCGATCGTTCGACACACGCCCGGCAGCCGACGAGAAACGGCGGGCGTGTTTGCGGACAGAAGACGAGAAGAATCGAGTGGATGGCATCATTACGTTTTAATGTGCGTATGCCAAAGAACAGTTCACATAACACGTCTCTTCACTCACTCAACAATAATGGCGGTTTGCGCGTGTGCCTTTTTCTCATAAATTACGTGCGTGGGGATTACAGTCGACTATACAGCGATGGGGGGATCCACAGACAACGCGGGGGGAGGGAAGAGGGGGGAGGGGGAACGAACAACACATTTCCGAAGCGAACAACAAAGCGAAAAAGGTTAATAAATGCCGGCACAAATAATCAGACAACAATTCCATTCACTTGAGCCCCATTCCGCGTTTCCTAGTTGTGGATCACGATCGCCTTCTCCGTGTGATGCCCGCGCATCGGACGGCTCTTGTTGGCGTGGTCGATCCCGAGGACGGGCGTTTGGAAGGGGCCTGAAGAAGGGGGCAGTCATTGAATTGAGTTCGAAGCTGGAAGACGTACTCGACGAGTTCGGATTCAAGTTGCGCAGGTCCGTGAGGTTGATGGTGGCGTGCTCGGGGTGGTCCAAGTCCCACATGATCCGATTGCCGATGATGATGTTGAACTTGAACTGAAAGCGGAGGGTGATGAAAGCGAAGCGGAAACCGAAGGGAAACGAACCTTCTCGAACTCCCGGTCCGGCACCTCGAGCACCTCCTTGACGCGAGCCTTGATGTTCGAGACGGGCTCGTCGTTGACGACCTTGATGAGGAACGGCACTCCGAACATCTTGCTCGGCTCCTTCTCGTAGTGCGAGACGGGCAGCAAGAACTCGTTCTCGCCGAGATTCATCTGATCCGCCGGCACCTCCTCCACGCGCATCTTCAACCACTTGTGTAAGAGACGAATAGATTGAAGTGGGACCATGTCACTTACGAGAGCGGCGGAGGCGATCGGCGCCAGCGTGTGGACGACCATCCGCTCGCCCAGCTTGGCGATCGGCAGCTCGTCCTCCAGCACTTGGAACACGCGCGATTGGGACGGAGTCGTGGACACGTGGAGCACGCTGAAAAGAGCGGGAAGCCGGTGAGCAAAAGCAGAAAGAAGCGGGAACTCGCCGAAGTTTCTTCGTTCCGTTCGGCGAGAACTCGAAGAATTCCTCCGCCCCTTTCGCGATGTCCGCCACCGTCCCGTCCTTGGGCGGGAACACGGAGAACTCGCGAGTTTGGTACTTGTGGTCCATGACGGCGACGCGCGCGTGCTGGTGCTGTTCGAGCTGCTCGAAGGGCACGGGGATTTTCGAGTAGTAGACGGTGTACGGACGGCAATTGCGCGGGTCGTGCATGAAGTTCTCGTTCGTGGCGATGAGATCGTGGACGGTGGAACGTTGGAAGTCCTCCTGGGACATAAACGAGTTCGGCCGCTCGGTGGGCGACGTCGACCTCCACAGGACGATCTTCTTCGGGTCGTAGTCCAGGCGCTGGCCGAGCGTCTCGCAGAACTGCGTCAGGCTCGCGTCCATCTGCACGTCCACGGAGAAGACGTCGGCGGTCGAGTTGAGCGTGGTCGCGAACACGTCGCTGTTCGGGATCGCCTCGATCTGCATGTGGGCGAACATCTGATCGCACGCCACGTGGCAGTTGTTCTCCTCGGTGGCCGACTCCGCGTCCTCCACGATCAGGATGATCCCGTCGACCAGCATGTTCCGATCGTTGCGGATCGGCAGCTGCAGGTCGCGGATCGGGTACACGTGGTCGGGGCTCGCCTCCTGAACGAACGAACAGAAATCATCGATCGAAAGCGGCTGAATGCACTCACCAAGTAGAGGTTGATCTTCTTGTCGCGCGGAAGTCCCAGCTGGTGGTTGATGAGCTCGATGTGGACGGAGAGCGGGTCCTCCACGTGCAGGACGATGCTGCCGTGGAAGTTGAACTTCTTCCGCGAGGGGTCGTAGAGCTTCAGGAAGGCCAGCACGTACGTCTCGCGAGCGTAGTTCGGGAGGGCGGTCCGCAGGCGGCCGGTCGTCGAGTCCAACGACGGGCGCGCCACCTCCACGTAGAAGATGTCGCCTTTGGGCTCGAGAATGCTGGACATCATCGCGTGGCCCTCCTGCTGGTAGGGGATCCAGCGGTGCGGCCGGTGGCTGTCGAGAATCGTCGTGTAGCCCTCATCCTTCCCGTAGATCACGTCGTACTTCCACAGCCGCAGCGCGTCCGGCGACAGGTTGAACACTTCGGCCACCTTGTGGTAGAACTCGCCCACGTTCGAGGTCTTCGGGATGCGCAGATGGTTGCCCACGTGGCCGCTCTTGATCGCGTCGTAGTCGCCGATGTCGAAGCCGTGGTGGTCGACGAGGTGCTCGTCGGTGACGAGCGTCACTTCGCACGACAACGTGGCCTGCTCGCGCTCCCGCCGACGGTTCAACTCCTCCTCCTTCTCGTTCTCGAAGCGCAGCTTCAGGTGGCGCGGGATGTCGCGTTCCTCGACTTTGCAGAGGACGTCTTCTAAAGGCGGCAGAAAGGAATTAGCCGGCAGCATCGACGGGAACTCACGGATCTTGTTCCGCTGCACGTAGACGAGCATGTACGCGTTGCTGCACGAGCGGCCCGCGCCCTCGCCCTCGTCGCCACCGTAGTTGCTCGTGACGGCCTCGCGCGTGGGGCAGCGGGCGACCACGTCGTCGTCGAACTTGCACCACTAAAACGAGGGGAATGAGGATAAATCAGTCGAAAATGGTGGCTTACCCTCGGGTTGTCCGAGCGGAGGCTCGTGTTGATGTACACGACGTAGTGGCCGCCGTGGAAGTCGCCGGCGTGGACGAGGACCGACTGCAGCAGGTACGTGTAGTCCTCATCGCTCTCGCCCTCGCTGATGAACTCGTTCAGGTTCAGCTCGGGCGGGAACTCGAAGCTGAAAGCAGCAGAAGGAAATCAATGAATCAATGCGAGGGGCACGTACCGATCGTTGACCTTCACGTTCGCGTCCAACTGCGGGTCGTACTGGAAGCGCTTCAGCTGGAGGTGGAGGACGGGCGGGAACGAGACGAATCGCATGCCCTTCTCGGCCCTCTGCATCCCGTGCTGTCCGGCGTCGTACATGTTCTCTCCGTCGAGGATCTCAGCCTCCGTGTAGTGGCGGAAGGACTCGATGACTGAAAGCAGGCAGAGATGAGCAGAGGAACCGTCAAAGAGGAGGGCTTACTGTTCGACTTGCCCTTCACGTTCAACTGGATGTCGTAGAAGGACTCGTCGTGGGAGTTGCCGTAGTTCACGTCCGTGCATCGCACGTACGAGCGCATCGTGCCCTTGAAGAGCTTCGGGATCGTGTCCTCCACGTTCGTGCCGGCCATCTTCGACTCCAGGTTGTCGAGCAGGACACGGCAGAGTTCCTGGACGTCGTGCTGGAGGAACGAGTCGACCGCATCCCAGCCGAACGACTTCGTCAGCTTGCGCGTGCCCACCGGGCTCTCGGAGAACTGCAGCTCGTAGAAAACCCGCTGCATGGCCAACGCGACCGACGAGTCCTGGTCGTCGTCCTCGGTGGGCATCAGGTAGACGGCCTTGCGGAGTTTGTTCGTGAAGAACAGCGTCTGCAGGATGGAGTTCATGTAGCAGGTGGCGCCCTGATTGCGCAGTCCGATGTAGCCCGCGTGCTTCTTGCTGTCCCAACTGAAAACGAGTCGGGTCGAATAAAACAATCGAAGAAAAGTGGAGACTCACTGAACTCCGTGCGGCGCATCGGCACACACGTCCACCTCGAGGCGCACCACATCGTTCTTGATGTAGCCGGTGGACTCGTCCAGGAGCACCTCGCACTGGATGAACTGCGAGTAGCCCCAGTCGTTCTCCTTCGGGTGGAACGTGTGGGAGATCTTCCTCTGGTGGTTCTCGACGCCCTGCTTCTGCGAGACGACTCGCAGCTGGGCGATCGCCTGGCAGGACCAGTTGTCCTGATCGACGCCCGTCTCGCCGTTGCACTGCAGGAAGAAGCCGAGGCACTTGGTGGACGTTCGGTTCTGGTTGTTCATCCGGTTGCCGCCCTCGCGCGGGATGGCGAGGATCCGCCAGGGCATGCCGCGGATGTAGACCGGCGGGTCGGATAGCCGCTGCGGGCTGTCGGCGGGCAGGCCGCGGGCGAAGTCGCTGAAGCGGTCGATCTCCAGGCACACGGTCCCCTCGGGTTTGAAGCGATCCTCTGCAAACGAGCAGTGGAATACACGAATGGAAGGAGGACGAGAACGAACCGTTGTCCGCGTCGACATCGTTCGAACTCTCGTTGTCCGTGTCGTGATCGCCGTCTGAAATCTCCGCTTCGTAGCGCATCATCTGCAGCAGGCCGAACATCGGAGGATTTTGGGAGACCCCACAGACGAAAGACGGCCGCCCGATCCCAAGAAGGGGCAAGAGAAAATGGCGTAGGTGGGCGCAGTTTCGGCTTTGATTTTCGGCTGCGAACGAAGTTTTCGATGGTCCCGCCGCTCTTCGGGCGACCGCTTGGCCGCCGCTTGCCGCTGATTTCTTTCGGGTTTTGAGGGGAAACGCTGGGCACAATAAAGAGGCAGGTTCATGTGGAAAGCGACCCGATTTTACCCCCGAGCAGAAAGTTTTCCAACAAGCAGCAGAGCTTCTTGAGCTTCATCAGAAATGGGATGGAAGGACGAAGGGAGTCCACATTTTGCTCACGAATTCGACTCACCTTCGCCGTTCTCGACCATCTCCGACTCCTGGTCGGGGTTCCGGCCTCGGCGGGGCTGCGCGGGCTGTCGGGGCGGCGAGGAGTTGCGGTCCTCGTCCTTCGTGGTCTGGTCCACACCCGTTTTGCGGTCGGTTTGGTTCGGCGGGCCGAACGCTTGCCGCCGCTCCAGGGAGGGATTCTCGCCGCGCGGCCGTCCACGATCCGCCCACTCGTCCTGGGAGGCGCCCTTGTGCCGGCGGGGCCGGTTCTTGTCGGGAGTGACCGCCGCCTTCGTCCCGTCGTGCGTGTAGCCGGGCAGCAGCCCGCCCTTGGGCACTTCTCGGGGCGGGTGGTTCTCGCTGTGCTCGTTGTCGTCCGGCCAGTACTCGCCCTCCTCGCGCTCCGGCGAGCCCGCGTTGTCGCGCATGTAGACGTCGGCGGGCGCGGTGGGCTGCGGAGCGACGGGCACCTGCGAGTCCTTGCCCGCACCGATCGGGCCGCGGTTCCGGGCCGGGTCCATGGCGATCCACTGATTAGAGGGGCGAGCAGAAGAGAGTGTGGCGTCGATTCGTCCGCAACGACTTCACTTCGCTCGATTTCTGCGGCCAATGACTGAAAGCAAGAGAAAAACGATGAATAATTCATGGGAGAGTTGTTTTTTCTCGAATGTCTCTCTTTTCTCGCAAACAAGCGTGAGTCAATGGTCGGGCGATCGAAACAAACAATTTCGAGGAGTAATTGGGAAGTAAATTGAAGCACTGGGCTTACCGGATTCCGATCGCACCAACAAATGTGAGCTCAGGACTTTCCAATGGACATGCGCAAGTGGTCTTCCTCCCTGCAAGGACGAAGAATTAGAACCGAGAACTTTGCAGATAAAAGCGCTCGATTCACGGCAATGTCCGAACAGACGACAACGCAAGCAGAAGAAGCAGGTGCAAATTGCAGAAGTTCTTGTTGGAGCAGAAGATTATGAACTAAGTTCTGTTGGTAACAACGTTCGATAATCAAGGTAAAGAATGATTACGTCGACCAACACGCAATTAGTGAAGCCCAAAATAAATAAACAAGAGAATGCGAGCAATATTCTTCAATAAATACCAGCAGTAAAGGTATGCAGGGAAAATAAGCCAAAAGATGTGTGGCCCGCGTGAAAAAGCAATATTCTCTTTCGTTTACGTGGTTCTATCATGAAAACACGAGGGAAAGCGGCGAGAGAGCAGGCAGTTCGAGAGGAACAGCCGGGGCAAAACATCCGAAACGATGAGAAGCGGGTGCAGCCGGACACTCACTCGCCGCTCGCCCGCCCGCCGCGAACAGGACGCACCGGCGTTTGGTGCGGCCCGGCGACCATTAGCCGCCTATGTGCGTTGGGCTTCGCGGCGCTGTTCGCCCGCCGACCACCCGAAAATCTCCGTTCCGTTTCGAGCGGGCGCTTGGGGTCGCGTGCGCGTATTTTGAGCAGCAGGCGAGGCGATGGGCAGTGCGTGCAGCCGCCCGCTCGGATAGACTCCGCTTCCCACTGGCCGCTTCCCGAAAGCGCTCTCTTTCGTCCACCACTTGCAAGCCGCCCGGTCTCGTGCCCGCTTTTGCCGATTATTTCGACAACAAAACGCTTCAAAACACAAAAAACCGAACGGATTTTGATCTCTTTTCGGGTTGATTCGAAGCAAGCGCTATCACTTTGCTGTTGCTGGCCCGTTCGATCCGAAAACACGCGAAATGCACGCCCGATTTTATCTCCAGCAAACCTGCGGCTGAATTCGTTTTGCAGAGCTGAACGCTTGTATTTTAGCCGACAATTTCAATTTGTAAAATCAGGAAATTTATCGGTAGTTCGCACATGCTGTGAAATAATTTCAGCAAGGTTTTGCTTGTTCCTCTTTGTTTGGTGTGAACGTCCACTTGTAATTTCTATCACTTCGAACCGCCCACTCTGCTCACTTAGCGTCATTCGTATCCAGTGCGGATCCTGGACAAGCTGAAGAGCAAAGGCGATGCAATAGAGCTGCTCGTTGACCGCGAGCAACCATTCGAACGACAAAGCAAAGAAGAAGCAAGAATGCAAGCACCACACCAAGAGAACCCAGCTGCAAAGCGCGTACGTGCTTGTTGTCGTCCTTGTGACGACAAAATCGACTCCAAGCAGCGGAAATTGCAGGCAGCCGGACGAGCAAAACGACCACCAACCGAACACAATGGACGGAATGCCGCCAGCGGTCGTTTAGTTCGAATAAAAAGCAACAGAAAGCGGCAAATCATTTCGTTCTTGGCCTCCTCGCCGACGTCGCAACGTGTTCGCCAAGTGGATTGTGACGATCCGGAGGTGTAACCGCTATTCCACTAGTTAGCTCCTTCCCCGCTGCCCGCTTCTAATCGAAGGGCTCCATCGTTCGGTGCAATGGGCTGCAGTCCGTCCAAATCCGCCCGCACGCCCAAATCGAAGCCGACTACGTCGAGTGGAACGAACGGCGAGACGTTCGGCAACCCGAAAGGAAATAATCGCGGTCTCTTTCACGGCCCCAACGATCTCCTGCTGAACGAGGACGTCGTTCAGACGGGCGCCGCTCAAAACGCGCCCAATCCGAAGGACGCGGACGACAGCGACGCGTCCAGTGTGACCGAAAAGCAGTTCTTCTGCAACACGGACGTGAGCGTCGAGTGGGTGGTGCAGAAGTTGTGCGAGCGGTTCAAATGCCCCGTGGTGGCCGCCCCGGAGTGGATTCTGGAGCGTTTGAATCGGTACATCGACAAGGGTTTGTTCCACTTTTTCCTAAACAACACACAGCAGCCGTCGTTCAGATTTGGACCACACGCTCGTTCTGCGGATCACCTTCGGTTGGGAGGACGAAGTGCTGCCGCAAAGTGTTGTGCTGAAGATCTCCTCGAAGCAGGCGCGCGAAGATCGCTCGCCGGTCGGCAAGTTGGCCGTCAAGATGTTCAAACGGTCAGGATTTCCTCGCTTGTTGCGGAAAACACCGTTTGGGTTGCAGCGAGTGCAACGCTTACGAGTGGCTGCAGAAACAGAAGGTTCGCGTTCCGAAGATCTTCCTCATTCACGTATACTCCTTTTCTTTTGCTTGCTTTCCCTCACATTTGATTGCAGACGACAAGCACCGAAGACTGCAGCGAGAGCGTGATCATCCTGGAGGACGTTGCCGAACGAGCGGTCGGAGTCGAGTGCGAGGAGGAGTTGAGTGTGGAGGCGATCCGGGACCTCCTGCGCCTTTTGGCCCAAATCCACGCCCTCTCTCGTCAGCAGAAGGCGGACTGGAGCGCGACAATCAGCCCGCACGGCGCCCAGTTCTACCGCCAACTCTCCATCTTCGTCGGGAACGCGGCCGCCGCGTGGACGGACCTGGGCGAGGAACGATTGAGTGTTCGTTCCCGCGGAGCTTCTTTTCATTTGTGATTGTGTTCAGAAGCTGCTCGAACTAACGGATGCCAAGTATCTTGCCCGAACGGTCGACCAAGTGCTTCTTTCTTCTGCTTTCAACGCAACAATGATCTCTTGCAGGCCTCGCGGAAAGTGGAGCCCTGTTTGGTGCACGGGAATCCGATCGCCCGAAACTTCTTCCTGACCAACCGACGAGAAATCGCGGCGCTGATCGATTGGACACGTCCGTTTTCTTCCTTCACCCATGCGAACATCACGACTTGTTTCCTTGCAGAAGTGCACCCCGGCTGTTTCGGCGAAGACGTGGCCAAAGCCATCTGCTGGAACTTGACGCCGAAGGAGCGTCAGAGTAATCTGAAGAAGCTGCTCGAATTCTATCACTATAGTTTGTTGAAGTGAGTTGAGTCCTTCAGATCTACAAGCAGCCAATTGCTTCTCGTTGCTCAGGTACAGCGAAGGAGCGGCCCAGGACGTCACGATCGAAGTGGTCGAACACGCGTACAATCACTTCCTCCCGATGGCCGCCGTCTCCTACCTGATGTTCCTCCCCGAGGACCTCAAGATGGCCGCCCCGCACCTGCTCGACCGCGCTCACTCGCTCATCGACGACAGCCTCGAGCTCGTCGCTGGACCCACCCCGTCGGCCGCCGTTTTGGCGGAAGTCAACGAAGAAGAAACGAGAGTCGTCGAGATGGAAAGGCCCGAAAAAGCCGACGATTTGACTCACACGATCGTGAAGAGCGAAGCATAAGCGATGAGCGCCATTCTGCGTGCTCCCAATCTTCGACACCCCGATTTGTTGGAATCTCTTTCCGGTCATTGCCCAAATGGGCGAATTAAAGGCGAGCCCAAGCTGTGAGGTTCGGTCTGAAACGAAGCGAAGCTTTGAACAAGATGTTTTTGTAACAATCCTGGTCTTTCTATGGTTAGGGCCGCTTGCCTGCCCTTCAACAAGGAACAAAGCAATAGCGCAAGGTCTCGAGTGGAATGCTCGTCGTTTGGCTGTTGGCCAACTGCCGCCCGGAGAAGAAAGCCGCTTTCCGCTTGTTCGTGAAACTCGAGGATCTGGACTTGCAAGTGGATTATTGCTGCAAGCTGGTAGTGAAATAAGAAGGGCTTGTTCTTCAACTACTTCGATTCGTCCGTCTGCCCGAGGACTCGCTCCGGATGGCGACAACACCGCACAACGCTGACGGCATTCCGGTAATTCTTTTTTGCTCGTTTCCTCCATGGATTCCGATTTGTTTGCAGTCGAAGTCGGCTCGTCACTCGATCACGAAGGAGGACGTCCGTTCGTGCGATCGTTGCGTCCGGCGGTGCTCGAACGCCCACTGGGAGGCGCGGATCGCCGAGCTGTCGCCGGCCCAGTTGGACGGAGAGGCGCTGCAGAAACAATTTGAGGACTACCGCAAGGCCGTCGGGGATCGGCAGAAAGAAAGCGACTACCAGCTGAGTGCGGGCAGTCTGGCCGACACGAGTAAGCGATCCCTTCGTTTACTCTTCGCTATTCCTCGACTTGCAGCCGTCGCCGGCAGCTCGCTGTTCGAGATCTCGCAGCAACTCGGTCGCGCCCGCCGACTAACCGCCGAAGAGCGCCGTTCGACCCTCCGGAAGGGATGGCGGTCGGCCAAAATGTACGAGCGGGAGCTGGAGTTGCTCAAGGACGACGTGAAGGCGGCATTGCTCCAAACGGTCAGTTCTTTCTTCTGCTCATTGATTACTCCTTGCTCTTCCTTTAGATCACCTTCCGGCAGGGCGGGATTCTGGACGGGACGTCGGAGGAGTTCCTGAACGCCGTCCAAACGGTGAAAGAGAAGTACGACCGCCGGAAAGTCGTCAGTATCCTCCGCCTGTCTCCATCGACTCACTCTTTTTGTTCAGGCAGCTGAAGAGGCGTACCGCTCGAAGCTGGACTACGTGAATCGCAGCTACCTCGCAAATCTGGACATCGCCGAGAAGACCGCCAATCGTCGCATCGAGGAGTACACGCAGCAGCGGCTGAAGGCCATCGACGAGAAGCTGCGCGAGTTGGGCTGCGAGGGACCGGGTACGCCTTTTCATTCACCTTCTTGCACATTCGTGTGTTCAGACTACGAGCTGCCGAAGCCCAAAATCCGCCTTCAGCCGTCCAGCCTGTGCCAGCTGAAGTTCGCCGACGGTTTCGCGGCCGCCGTCCTGCCCGTTGCCGGGGGCCTCAAGGCGGAGGTGCGGAAGGCGGAGAGGGACGAGCTCCATTCCTTCCTCCTCTTCGGGAAGCCCAGCAAGCGGACGAACGCCCTCGATGAGTTCTCCGTCGACAAACTGCCGTCTTCCGCCCATCGCCTCTCCAGCAGCCTCACCCAACGAAAAAACGAACACTCCTGATCATCTTGTCGTTTTTATCGATATCGAACTGGAGAATAAATATATCCCCCTAGCTTCTGCCCGCGGGTCCCGTAGCGATCGGCGGAATTCTCTGGAAGTGTGCGGCGCCCACCCGATTTCCGGCATCGATTTCGAGGAGACCGCCGGTTTTGCTTTGTGACTGCGGTCCACCGCTCGACTGTTCACATACCCTCCCCGTCAACAATCGAGCGAAACGACCACAAGCCAAATGAATGCACGTTTATTCTCAAGGATTACAGTCGGTGCTGATCTCTCGCGTCTCGAACACACAGGTTGACGAACAGTCGCTGAAGAAAGAACGCTAACTATTAACACCTTCGAGAAAGGCGGCCACTCACCTGCTGCACGTCAACGAAGAGGCACAAGTCCGAATGGAAGCGGTTTCGGTACACGATCATTCCTGCGACTTTCTCCGCGTTCTCGTGGGCCAACAGTCGAAAGCGGACGTCCTCCCTCGCCTTTCGAAGGCACAAGTGGGAGAATTCGTTGGGCGTCTTTGAGTGCACCCACTGCTGCAAGCAAGAAGGATGAACGAGAAGCGAGCGCGTAGACGAATACTGATCAGATCGAAGAGGAAATTGCCGTCCGCATCCCGGAGAGAACCCAAATCGACTGCCTGAACGTCCTCTTCGGCAATCCACACAACGAGCTCTCGGTTTTTTCGGGCGATTTCTGCCTCTTCCACGTCCTCCTCATCGATTGTCGAGTAGCTCTCGTTCAGGTACTCCAGCCGAGGCAGCCGGTCGTACAACTCGTAGAGCAGCGAGAGGCGGGCGAACGCGCAGTTCCCGCACTGCAACAAACAACCGTTGATTGCCGCTGCAAGTCGGAACTCACGGAAAAGCGGCTGCGAGCGGAGCACAAGTCGAGGAGCGAACGCCACGTGTTCTCGCCGACGTCCCGCAGGTTCAAGTTGCGCAGCGAGACGAACTCCATCTTCCCCTTTCTGGTGTGCAGTTGAGCGAGGAGCCAACGGACGAACCAGTCGGCCACTTGAGCGACGAGCGGCCCCGTCCCGTACAGCGACAGGCTCGTGATCCTGCAGCAGGCGGTTAGGGAGTCCAGCAGAGGGTCGTCCTGAGGATGCACGCGGGACATGCTGCAACAAAGAAGAACCGTCTATTGTTTGCCGCAAGCCACCTACACAACCACTTTATTCGCAGCGGCAGGCGTGAAGCGAGTGGGCGACGACTGCCGCAGCCGCACTCTCATCTGCCGTCCGTCGAGCAGCGTGATCGAGCAGGCGGTCGTGTAGCGCGGCAGGTGGGCGCGGAAGGAGTGGACGAATGCCCCCAATCGGCGGCATGTTTGGGCGACGGCCTGCACGTCGGCCGGCCCGCACCAACCGAGAAGCTCCAAGAGGACGTCGTTGTGCAGAGCGTCCAGCATTCCGAACGGAGTGGCCGCAATGAACGCGCTCCTTGATCTCTGCGGATGTCCCCATCGCCCCGTCTCGTTTGTTGGGGTCGAATTGCGGTCTGGACGAGCGGTTCGGAACGCTTGTCGCCCGTCTGCAAACCCAGACGAACACGCGGGGCGGCGCTCATGAGCGGCGGCCAGACGGGGGGTCGCCCGCGAGACGCCGCACTGCGAACTCAAAAGTTCAATCGGGTTTGACGAGCCGTTTGTTCCACAAATCAAAGCGACTGGAAAGATTCGATTTGTACACAGACGACGACGTTGAAAAGATGGTGCAAACGACGTAGATCTCGCAATAAGACGGTCTGTCTGCAAGCGTATTCGCAACGTTTGGATCAAAACTCCACAAAATGCTTGACGTTGAACGACTTCTAGTATTTAAATCAAACATTTCCTGTCTAATAACTACCCCAAGAAGACATAGCCCCTTTCCCGTTCGAGACTTCTAATTTACGATTAACTAATCAAAGTACATACACACCGGTTTGTCCGTCTCCTTGGGCGACTAACGAGTGGTTTGAAGTAAGAAAAATGGCCGAAAGTTCAGACACACTTGTTAGACTTCTTAACAAACAGTTCGGTTTCTCCGTTTTTTATTCCGTGAACCATCACCACCGACTATGTACAACAGACAGACAGAAAGAAGGCCCGACGGTTCGTGTGTTCGCGCATAGCCTCAGAAGTCGCGCGGGTTCCAGATGTCGCACATCTTGAAGCTGAAAGCAGCCCGTTGACTCGGTTCTAGACGCGAGTCGGCACTCACCACTCCTGCTGCACCCATTTGGACACACGGTCCTCGACGCGGTGGGGGTGCGCCGAGCGCTCGGTGCGGACCGACGACCCGGCGACCGCCGACAAGTCGCCGGTGGGATTCATCTCGTGCACGCCCGAGAGCATCTTGACGCCGCCCATCCAGCCCTCGTACTCGGCCAGCATCTGAACGGCGGCGGAACGGTTAGAAAAGGAGGCAGGAGGAATGACGTGCGTCGTGCTTGGCCTTGAACTGAGCGCGTTGAGCGGCCAGCGCGGAGATGTCCTCGGCGCGCGATTTGTGGACGAAGAGACATGAGGATCCGTACGAACAGATCCCCGTGTTCACGTAGTTCTTGCACGCCTTCGACTTGTATTTGGGGTGGCGGAGCGCCGGGTGGTCGTAGCTGAAACGAGCAGGGGCATCGAACGGAAGGATGAGAAGAGGAAGGACTCACGGGAAGGGGCGCAACTCGTGGTCCCCGTGGGCGAACGTGCAGCGGCCGCCGTAGTGGCAGCGGCCGGTGGTCAGCCACAGACGGCAGATGACGGTCTTGAAGTTGCGGCTGCGGTATTCGGGCGACTGGCGCGGGATGCCGTTCGGCAGGCGCTGCAGGTCGCTGAAAACGGCGGAGATCAAGAGGGGACGGCCGTTCGGAAAACCCACCCGAACACCAGCGGATTCACGTACTGCGACATGTCACTGAGCGGCCGGGCCCACGCCTGCGGAGCGGGGATGCTCGGGTCCACTTGGAAGAGCGACTGCGCCCAGTTGTCGTCCGCGTGCGGGAATCCGTTGGCCATCGGAGCGGGTGGAGCGAAAGGCGGTCGAGCGACTGAACCGAGGGGACAGCAAACGCGAAAAGTGGGCGAGAGGAAACAAACCGAGTCCTTCGATTTCGAGCCCGCCATGCAAATTTCGTGCATTCGGCGTCAACAAGCGTGTTGTTGACCAGAGACTGAATGGAATGGCGGCCTCCTTCTTCCACCAGGCAACTCGCTTGATCCACAGGACTTTGTTGGCTTCGTTCTGTTGCGAGCAACGAGCAATGCCGACGAAGCAAAACGGTGGCGACCTCGTCGTGTCTGTGAGGTTCGTTAAAAGCAATTTATGATCGAAGAAAACCACAAACAACCGCAATCAGGATGAAGGGTTTCGGCTGATAGGGAATCGAAGGGGCGGGTGAGGGGTGAAGCCCACAAACAGGAGGTAGTAAGAGAGGGAAGAAGGATGGATGTCCAGCAGATGGAATGATCCGATCGATGGCCTCAGTCGAGCACGTTGAACCCGTCGTTCGACTCGTGCGGACAGACGGGCGGCACTTGCTCGGCTTGCAGACGAACGAACGTTTCCAGGGCTTTAAGGCGCGCGAGCTCTGCCTGGGCCTTCAGCTTCTGCGTCTCGGCCAGGAGGCGCTCCGTCTGCGCGTCGACGTTGCGAATGTTCGCCATCATGCGCATTCGCTTCATGCGCTGAATCGAGCGGGTAGAGAAGAATCGAAGATGATTCGACTCACCGGTTCCCAGGTTTCGTCGGGCTCGTTGAAGTCCGGGGCGGTGGGCGAGTCCTCGGCCGCCTTCTCCGGCTGCTGCTGCTGCACGACGGCCGTTGGAACGAAGTCGGTGGCCGGCGGCTCTTCGGCGGCCTCCACGTGGGCGGGAGCTTCCTGCTCCTCTTCGTCCGTGAGATCGCCCGTGGTGTCGTGCAGGCAGTCGTTCGCCGGCGGGAAGGAGTCGCCCGCATCTTCGAAATCTCCGGCCGCGATCGTTTCCTGTTTGATGGGAGGGAGGTCGGCGCGCGGCGGGCGAGCGGCCGGAGCTTCGAGACCGCCCATGATTTCGAGCACCAGGCGGGTGCTGTCGTCGAGCTTCGTGGCGGGCGTCTCTTTGGCTTTGGCCAACGCCTCATCTCGCAGCTGCACCCAAACGACGTTCTGCAGATAACGAAAATTGCGGTGCAGGAGGTCGATCCAGCCGTTCATCAGGCAGCGCGTGCGGATCTGGAAAAGAAGCGGGATGAACGGGCGTTCTCCTGGCAATTGAACCCGCCTGTTCCCACACGTGCGCTCTGATCCATCCATCGGGCTCGTTGTACAGGACGCCGTTCTCTCCGACGAAGAGCACGGACCGGGACTCCTTCACGCGCTCGAGGAAGAACAGCGCTTGCTGGGGGGACATTCGTGCCTAAAACAACGAGAGGAGTGCAGATGTTCACGCGAACGAACGACGCAAAGCGAGCGGCCGGCGAGCGGAATGAGGAGGACGGACGCGCGACGCCAAATGATGGGGATTTTGCTCGACGCGCTTTCGCCGCGCGTTTTGTTGCCAAACGATCGGAGAACCGCTTTCAAAGCGCCGCCCCCGCCGCATTCCAGAGCCTCCGACCGGCAGCGGGCGACACAGCAACAGCGATGAGAACTCGGCGATGTCCCGAGAAGCCAATCAGAAAGCGGGCAATCGACGGGGGCGCGGAAAAGGAAACCCCGAGTTGATATCAAAGCGCGCATTGCGAAATCCAATCGACTGGGACGCGTTCGCCGCCAATCTGCCGCCTTGCCACTCGTGCGGATCGCGTTCCCGCTTGCACAATCGGTTACGACGGAGGGCAGAAATTGGATCGAACGGGGCACAAACCAATCAACCCATTTGTCTGCAAGCGATCGTCTTCCTCGCAGTCATCTCATTTTGTCGGCAGAAAAACAAACAAGCGGAATGCAAGCTAAACGTTTGCCCGTTCCATGAAACAAACACGACGAATTCGAAATCGACAAGCCCATGAGTAATTAAAATTAGCTTACGCTCATTGTGTTTAGTTGAAACGATTCCTGCTGGCGGTGTGCTGTGATCTTCGTACGGGTCTGCTGGTTAACCTCAGCAAGTCGTGCGACAATTCGTTTTCAATGGATTCACTCGCCGACCACACGTTTCCTGCTTATTCCAGATCCTTCGTTCTTTTCTTTCGGAAAAACGATGAGCTTGCAAAACGGGCGAGGAATAAAACGTTTAAACAAAACAAATCTACTGGAGGTGTTGAGAAATAAAATGAGGTATTACAATCCGTTAGTTCTCACATTTTCCAGTGCTCCGGCTTGTCGAAATTTCCGTGATGTTTTTGAAGTTCATCTCTGGTTACCGCCCGGCTGACTACGGTGCAGGTCGCGTTCAAGGATTGCATGTCCGGGACGGGGGTTCGTTAAATTCGATTCATTAGTTTCAATTTGCGGACTGAACCCGGCCGCTATGAATGGGTGCCCGTCCATGGTTTGTCTTCAGCGAAGCGGAGGTTGTCTGGACGTGCGGGCGGGTGATAGACTGAAGAAATCGGTGAACTTTGATTTCGGCCGGTCGGCCGACCGCCGGAAAGAAGGACAGTGAGTGCTCGCTTTTGTTCTCGGCGGCCGCCCATGCACAGCACCGGAATACACGCGCCGGATGGCCGGCGGTCGATTGAATGGAGAAATCTCGTGAGTTTGCCGACCCACACCTGCTCGCATAGTCCCGACGGTTTGGTTTCGAATGAACCAAACAAGGAAGACGGTAGTGAACGTGGAAAATCGCAAGTCGGCATCTCGCAATCGCCGGACGATGTTTGGTTCGTAGGAGCCGGGCGGAAATACCCGTTTGATTGTTCGAATGGTGAAGAAGAAAGCGGATTTCGTTACCGATAGTCGGGCACCGGGAACTAACTGGACGGAAGACAGGCTGAAAGCAAGAAGTCAAACAAAGAACTCATTTGGTGGCCGGTCGATTAGCCGGCGGATAGTTGAAAGATCGAAGGCAGGCATGTGATTGGCCGGTTGTTCGTGCAGTCGCCGCCAGGCAAACAAAGTGCTCCCTGTGTTCAACACGCTTCTCAACGGACACTGGCCGGTTTTCTTTCGTATTTCCGTTGTGTCTTTGTTTGGACGAAGCGCACACAAAGAGGGTGTGTTATTCGGTCCCACTGATCTCCGCGCTTCGAATCCGTTTTGTCTTTTTGTTTGCAATTAAAATCGGTCTTTGAATCGGCGGGCTGCGTGATCGGCTCGCCGGATATCACGAGGATCTCCGCATTCGGCGGCTAATCGAACCGCTCGAGAACAATCGACGGCCGCCGGCCGGCACGCGACCGTCGCGGCGGATGCGTGACCACTATAATGAGCACTTCTTTTGCGCTCGCTCCTCCGCCCCGCAAACGCGCGTGCACGAGCGAGCGATTGCAGCCCGAAGCGGTAACCCAATCGGCTAATTGGGGCGAGCAGACCGATTAGTCTGGAAGGAGGTGAACAAAAAAGAGCAAAAAACAATCCTTGCATGCCCCTCACTCGTGAATGCCGGCGGTGGCCACGAGTGTACAAGTTTTTGAGCACCGTGTCTCTTCTTCTTTGCATCCCATCCATACGCTTTGATTATTCCAAAGGTTACTGTACGCGATTCGGGACGTTCTTTGAGTTGCTCTGATGAATCTTCCTTCTTCAATTGTACGAGTTAATTCGAATTAGAGCACAAGGCGCTTAAATCCCTTCGATTTGCAGTGGAGTTCGTTCCGCTACATTTCGGCTCTAATCATGGACCAAACGTTAATTCGATTCACCTCGTCGGCTTCGTATTCACGAGTAATCAAGAGTCGATTGACTGTTGCCAATGGAAAAAGCTTGTGCGGCCTACGAGTCTCGAATGCACGTACTCGCCGCTTTGTGACTGCAAACCGCTTCGTAATCAAACCACTTCTTCTTCTTTCTTTGTCTTCCGTCTGAAGTCAACACCCACGGTTCAAAGCGGACGGAACCGAAAAGACGCCTAATTGGGGAGGACCTGCACCGGATGCCGGTAAATCGAGAAGACGTGAAGTTTGGTCGCTCGGTCGATTGGCCGCAAATTAGCAGACGAACGGGTTCTGCACTTGGACGTTCTTTTGCTGCGGTTTCTCTCGTTGATGAAGTTCATGTAATGGAATCGGCGGGTGCTCTTCCGCTGGGACGCGACCTCCACCCACTTGGGGTCCCGTAATGCCGGCCAATTAGTCGCCACTTAGGGCCGCATTACGCCCATCACGTTCGCACTTTAACGGCCGGACGACCTCCGGTCCAGACGAACAATTCAATCGTGGCTGGACGGCGGCAAATCCACGAGCCGATGAAAGATCGAAAAAACAAAGCAGAGCTCTCACATCAACAAAGACGGCCATTCAATCATGGATCTTTTGAGAACTCGGAGATTTACAGACGACCTCCGCCCCTGCGTCCTCTTTTCAATTATCATAATTGCTCTAAATTAGTATCTTCAAGAGTGCGGAGGTCGGACGACCGCGTTGTTCCTGTGGCCACTGATTAGCTGCACGGATAAGCACTGAGATTTGTGTCCATGACATCTCGACCTCCTTGATTATTTTCCATGTCTTAGCGACGGCACGTGCACTCAGACCGCCCCCGTCGACGGTTGAAAGCGCTTAACATCCTTCGGCTGATGTACTTTAATCAATACCTACCTGCAAGCTTGTTTCCATTGACACACGGCAACTAACTCCTTTAGACGTTTGAATTTTTGAAAAAGAGCCCCGCCAACCCACCATTGCTTCACTGGACGGGGTGTAATTTCGTTCGATCCTAATGGCCGACCTTTGCGGGTCTGCAGGAATCTTCTGGAGTGAGCTCAACGATGCACTGGGCTTCCACGAAGCGCCCCTTGCATTTCGACTAATCGACCAATTGGGGGTGTCTGGCTGTGGTACGGTAGACCGGAAGGAAAAACGTGAGAATTTCAACATTTTCCCCCGCTGTTCCTCTGGTCGATGACCCTCGCTTTCGTTCGTCTCTTGCCTGCATTTTTCACCGGTGATTTGCTCGCGCTTTGCAACGAACGTGATCGTCGAAGACGTTGCACTCTTTTTGTCCGCAAACGTCGTGCATTTTCGATGCGCTTTGTGTGCGGCCAGACGACCGTTTGCTTCGAGTCCAAGCGATTAAAATTCAGCAGGGTATTCGCGTCTGGTCTCGACATTTAAACTGCTTACCAGTCATTTGAGGGCACGAGACTGCAATAATTAACCGCGCACTTTTGGGATTTCGGCGAAAAGACGAGAAGAAGACCGTAGACGGGGGAATGAACCGAATTGTCTGCTCTAGACCCCGTTTTTCTCAACACACGTGCGCACGAGTTCAACTGAAAGAATGGAGCGGCGGGAGGATTGTAAAAGATCGTGTATCATTGTCATCGGGACCACCCGCCGCTCGTCGCGGTCGCCACGAACGTTCTGCCAACCAATTTCTGAGGATTTTGCGTGAATAATCGAACCGACCGAGAAGAAGCGAGCACGCGGTGCGGGCGTACGATAAGGTTGAAAGATGGAAGGCAGTGTTAGCGGTAGAATTTCGCGGAGCGTTCTTGTTTGCGCCCTTCTCGTTGCGCTGAATTCATTCGGAGTTTTGCCAAAAAGAGATAAGAAGGCGTAAAAAGTTGTGATTAGCGGCATAATCCGTGCAACCTCCGCTTACTCTCTGGAATTTGAGCGACCATGTGAGGAGTGCTTTGAAAAGACACTACTCACTTTCTTTCAAACCGTTCTAGACGTTCGCTTACCTCTCTTGTTTCAATGAAATCGACAGACATTGCACAATCGATGCAAAGTTGTGCGCGAAAGTTCCGAGCGTCTATTTTAGTCGAAGTACAGAATACAAATCCAGAGACCGACGGCCAGCGGTCGCAGCCGAATGTAAGTACGAATGCGATCACCAGCGACCAGCCGGCGCGTTCTTTGATTTGTTAGATCTTTCGTCGTCTCGTGTCAGCGATCCCCGCACATTCCACGTCTCGACTTTTGTAGCCTTCCAGTCTCGCTGTACGGTACATTTCCGCCTGATGGAGGTGAACTTTGGAACTAGCGAGCACGTCACGCGGGCTCGAAGCTCGCGGAAGTCTGCGCTCCTTGCCCGACTTTCGGTCTGGTATTCTCGTTCATGACGAATGGAAAGCCGGAAGATTACGCGTGAATACCGAATGGTTTTGAACCGAAGGAGTTCCTTTTTTCGCACTTCCTCTCCGGCTGCTCTTTCCGTCTTTTGTCCAACGGCGAGACGTTGGAATCACAAATTACTTTCATTAGTCGCCGTCTCCCGTGAATTGTTGTCGCCGGTTAGAAAACCGGGCATTAGTTATCCCTTTTCGCTGGTAATTGCATGTTCGAGTGGTGTGTATTTTTGGTCGGCACTTCACGGACTTTTACGCACTCCCTCATCCAATCAACGGATGTTCCGTCATACCGTATTCGCTTTTCTCTACCGCGGCATTGTCTCGTGTTCAGCGTGTGTTTGACGGCTTTCCATAAAATGGTTAGCTTCCGGAGATTGTCGGTAACAGCCGTTGACAGGAAGTCGTGAGCCGCGAAGTCAGACGCAGCTGTCTGAAACATCTCCGCGTTTTTACGCGCAACGAGGAACGTGCGGAATCGAGCGGACGGCGGCGTTGCGAAATCCGAGAGCTCGATGGTCGCCGACCGAAGTTTCCGACTCGTCTTTGTGCCCGCTCTGATTTTTTGTGGCAGCACGCAGCTTTCACATGAGCGAAAGTACGAGACTAAAATAAGCGGAGCAGACGGGCAAAAAGTCCTCATCGCTGCGGTCACGCGCCGTCGGGATTTCGCTCCGAAGCCGCGGGAACTACGAATCGCCGGCTCGCCTCCATTGGCCTCAATTTTTTGATTACACAACGCTGTAAAAAGAAGATCGTGTCGCTGCGTGCCGCCTGGCACCAGAATTTTGTGGCCGGAATACGTTCGACGGAACTGACGCTCTCGATGAATCGAAATTACGAGCGAGTGGATTCGAGGCCTGCGGATTATGGCCGCGCTTACAATTTCCGTAATGTTTTGCACCCGATCCACGTCCGCACACTGCTCAATCAAATCTTCTCTTTGTGTGAAAGCTGCACAAAGCGGATAGACTGCACTGAAAGAATGCTTTAATCGCCCTACCAAAAGGTGTACATTCTTTCTCGCAAATTGACCTTGGCTTTCGAAATTCTGGACTGCAATCAGTAAGATTCAGGTCGGAAACATCCTTGCATGAAGTAAACAGTGGGAAGGCAAAAGCAGGTCGCTTATTGCCGCCTGCTTTTGTCCACACACCTTTGATGTGACTGTAATTTGAAAGCTGGTGGCTGCTCGCTGGATGGTACCGCCCGTGTTTTTTCAAAGATCAGCAAAGTCAACGAGTCAGAGGATTTGGGAGTCGCTCCTTTGATCGCAAAGTCGGCCGTTCAGGTGTGTACTTTAAAAAATCACATCATTTCGTCAGAACTGTTTCGCCACCTTTCGGCTTTCCGGAGCCGCCGCGAGTTAAACCGGTCAGTTGGCGGCTTAAAATCTGTCGATCCCACTCATAATCAGAGAAATTGCTGGGACGAAGGGCACGAAATCCGAGGGCATAAACCGCTTGCAGTCTGAGGTCGTGTTTTGATTGACGACCAGCGACGTCACTCGAGCGGAAGCCCACAGGGCAGCACAACATGCGCCGGGTTTATCACTGGCATCACTAATGGTACCAGAAATAGAGGTGAGCGAGCAGGGATTTCGCAGATCCTCCATGAGTAACCACGAGATCCACTTTGCGGGCACGCGGCTCCCGATGAGCGCAAGATCGCATGCGTACCGTAGTGTCAGCAGGCACGGATGAGATGCTCCCAGTGCCCAACCGGTTGCGAGCAACTCATTACGGTGTTTTCGTTCGTCGAATAACAACCGGCCGGCGTTCGCGAGCCGTCTGAGCCGCCTCTTTCCGGCGGCCGTCGCAGCACGTGCCCGAAATTTCGGGCGGATTAAAATGCGGGGACGAGTGATTAAGACGAAGCTATCCTCAAATTCCGTCGTCAAAGCTCGTGTTTTGCCCGGAGAACACCTGCAGCTTAGACATTGACGCATTGGGCGCGCCGTCTGCGCGAAAGCCCGCAGGAAGTCGGGAGGGCGAACAAAAGAACCACCGTAAATATCAGCCCAGTGGTGTGCCGAAAAGCGGCATTCTCTGCGGTTTGCACACGCAAACCTGGAGGTTAACCGCGTTTCTTCACTTGTTTCCTCCACCAAGCGGCCAGTTCTCGTCATTCGCTTTGTTCACGCCAACTTCCACCGTAAGCCATTCAAACTGCCGACATGACGTCCGCGGGGAACGACGGCTGCGCTTTCAAACAGAAACGGAAACAAAACTCTCAAACGAAATAGTCGCGTGTATTTCTGTTTAAACACGAGCATAATGACGCTGTAAGCGGCGATTGTGCCCGATCGTTTCGAGGAATTTTCAGCGAAAGGCAGAAGTGCAAACAAATTTCGGGCCGTTTTCGCTCGTACTTCGACCCAAAAAACAAGGCTGTTCTTGCTTGCTGTGCGCCTCTCGAAACGCCCGAGTCGGCTTCAACCTCTTGTTTCAAAGCCTTATCACGAGCCAGCAATCGCAAGGCGGCTGTAGCACTTGCGTAGATGGCGCGGAAGTGTGGAGTTGCAAGCGTGCATGCAGAAGAAACGCAAGGACTACGATTCGAAGTACAAACTCGAGGCGAGCATCCTCGAGCTTCCCGCAACAAGCCCCACTTCCGCGCCGGTGCGTGATCATCCGAAGACGCATTCACACACCCGCAGACAAACCCGCGAGATTGTCGACGTAAACGAAGAGGCCGCGTACAATCCGAAATGTCAGGCGTCAATGATGCTAATGAAATGATTGCCCGCCCGGCAGGAAACCAAGTGGGTTCGGCGGCGTGACCGTCCACACCGCCCATTCATCTTGTGATATCATTTTGAATTTGAAGTGGAGGAGTTCAAACTGCAGACACCTGCAAGACTTCTCCAGTCACGCGCATGCTTGAGTCGAGAAACTCGTGCATTAAAAGCGGTTTTGCAAGTAGTTGTCCGAGAAAAATGTAGAGGATTAAAAGTTTTACGTGGCCGTGTTTTGGCCGCCCTCTTCGCGTTCGCACTTCCGATCGGATTTCGTTTGTATCGAACGAACGAAAACAAATGAGGGCTTATTGCTCATGCGGCCCAAAACTAACGGACCTCACGTTCGGTTTTTTGCATCAAGAAAGACGTTCTGCGAGCTCGTGCGTCCCAACAAACATCCTCAACCTTTTAGACTAATGTTTTTTCTCCGTTGAGCCGCTTGTGGTCCTTTCGTCACCGTGCGAGGCACAATCACTTGGCTCCAATTCTGCTGAAATCACTCCTTTTCGGCAAATTTCGTTGATCCGGCTTTGCATTCAGCGGCCGCGGGGGTAAAGAGCTTGCTTTCCACGAACACTCGTCCCTTCGTCGTAAATAAAGCTGACGTTTGTACTTCCGTCGGCTGGCTGCACTTCTCATTAGCAAAAAACATTCGTAATTTTCGTAAAACAGGCCGCAAAATACGGTTGCTTTTATCCAATCACTCTTCCTCTATCGTATGCTGGTTCCTTTTCCATCTTTTAATTGGAGATAAAACCGCAATTCGTGATTCAGCCACCGTTTTGTAGGCTAGAGGAACGGCAGACCACGCGAGATTCCTCAAATTTTTGGCTTGTCGTCGCTCTCGGGATCGATGGTTTTAGTTTGGTGTCTCCGCGTGGGACATCCGCTCGTTACACGATGCGTAATGTCTGAGCCGCGGATTCAATCAATTAAGTAGTTGCCTTTTTGCTCGCGCTCGTGTCTCCTGTCTCGACCGAACGGGAAAGCGGATCCCGCGGCGCGATTAAAGTCGCCACATCCGGCGGCTACGTGCGCCAGTTCGTTCGATCATTGGTGGTCGTTGGTTTAAGACGTGGTGTGTAGTTGTTTACAGACCAGTCGTTAATGTGAACAACATTTGAATCTGCTTGATGAAAACAGCTTCCCGATATTAAAAGCGCACCAGCTGATCGAAACCCCGACAGACGGCTCTTCGTTCGGGTTTCGTCAACAAACACATCGGCAAACGGTTGTCGGGCAGGTATAAGGACGACTGAATCCCGTCTCGTGTGCGCCTGATCGTCTGCGGGCTTCCGTAAGGCCTTCCGCTTTGATTTCTCTTTCCGACACGCGTCCATGTGCCCCCGTTTTGTTTCATGTCGGGCGGAAACCTTACAGCCCGGCGACTAATTAGCCTACTCGACCAAAATTCCGATGCTTGATTCTTTGGGCTTCCACCCGCCAACGAGTGGTTTCTTCAGTTAAAATGCAAACGATAGCATCAATCACGGCACGGCTGTGAGTTCAAGGCCTGCGTTGGGGAGAATGAACGAAGATCGCAGAGCTGCGGCTTCGATCAACAAGCGTCATCGAAAAGCCGGCTGTTTACTGAAAAAGCGCGTGAAAAACGTGGTCGCCCACTTCCTCGTTTCTTATGAACAAAAACAGGACTTACTTTCATTAGTCAAATGAAAGCGATCCTTGGTTTGCCGCTCCTCAAAAAACTCAACAAAGACGATTAATCCGAGGAAGCGCAGAAAGGAGATCGATGAGTTGGGAAAGCGGATATCTTTTGATGAGAACTGTCTGCTTTCTTCACCGGTTTAATAAGCGTTTTTCTGGCTACCGTAAGGCCTCACAAAACTGGATAGACTTTTGGTAGCGAACGTTCGAATATTCAGATCTTTTCTTTCGGCCTTGCAACATCCCAACACAAATGACACGTTTTTTCTTTCTCCAGCTACAGATTTGCGTCTTGAGGCCAAATTTACCTTTGGATTTACTAATCTGAGAGCACAAGACTCGGTTTAACGTTCGTTTACGATCTTCGGCTACCGTTCGTTTCGTTGAGTTGCCCACGAGTTATGTGTGTTCGCTGACGTCAAACACGCGCCTTCCGGAGCACCCGACTGGTTGCCAATCGGAACACCGCCGGCAGATTTCGCGGAGAACACAACGGAACTTCGCGTCGTATTTGCTCGTAAATCTTTGACTACTGTAGCTTTTGATTCGCTCGCAAGCGGGACTGATTAGCCTTTTTGTGTCTTGCAACAAACTACGATAAAGCGGCATCGTCTTAAGCTGCGGGCGACTTGGCGCACGAATCCACTAATTAGTTTACGGTATCTGAATTCCAAATGATGGCTTCCTTTCACGTGGTTGTACTTTTTCGTTCAGTTACTGCCGTTCCTCTTCCGGCTCGTAATTGGCCGTTGCAGCGGTGGCTTCTGGTTGCTGATTGAAGATCGCATGGATTTCGGTTGTTGTTAGTGATATAGGGCGACAGAAAACCGTGTGCTGATTGTCAGCCGTAAATCTGACCATAAGATTCACGTTCGGTGTGCCAACGATCGCGTGTTTGCAAACAGACGGTCGGTTTGATCTCTGCTTTCTAGCCGCTCGTACACAATCGCCCGAGATGTCAAAGCGGTCTGTTTTCGGTGAATCTCGACCGGATCTCGTGGCTAATCCACAGGCGACGAGCGGAAATTGACAACAACGTATTAGCGGCGAGCTTCAGCAGTTGCGCTAGCCGCCTGGTTTTTACGCGTTGAAGTGCGCTTGTAATCCGTTTATTCGCGTCCACAGTCCAAGATACGTCCGCTAGGTGTTTAGTGCTTGCATCAGCTGATGGACGCGGACGAGGAAGGCACCTTCGGAAGCCGATCAGACCAATGATTTCGGACTTGACTACAGGGCCGGCCAGACGATATGATTTGAATGTTCGCTTGAGTCGAGTCGAACGGAAAAACGCCCTCGATTGAGGGAGGGGCGGAGTCACGAAAACGAGCCAGCCGGCCGGCGGGTTGCTTTTTCTTCGCGGGCTGAACGAGAACTCTGCGCCCCGAATTTTCGCCGCTGGGCGGGCACTATTTTTCGTGTATCTCGCCCACCGGTCGGCGAGCGAGGGGCGTGGTTTAAGGGCGAGGGTCTAGACACTCCTCCTCTTTTATCGTTTGGCGGTTAGCTCAAAGGGATACCGCGCTCGATTGAAGACGATTCCTTTCACTCGTGCCACCGGCATGGCGCTCTTCAGGTGGCGAGATGAGGTTCGGCTGTAAGCACAGGGCGGGAGTTTACGATCAATGTTTTGAGCAGCAGGCGAGCATCTGCCTGATTGTGCGGGTTTCTTTCTTGTGGGCATTTAGCTCTACTAACTTCATCTCGTTAAAAGCAGTCAAGGGTTTTAACTTCTACTCAAAAAGACTGCTGTTTGTTCCACCCGTGCCCACTGATCAGCAGAACGTTCGAGAGGGAGCAGGAGGTCTTTCGTCTTGTAATGTTTCCTTGTTTGTATCTCGCCGTGTTCTAATTTGAGCACTGGATCCGCGTCTAATCGCCGTCGCCCGTGTTGCTAATTGCTCTTCTTTGTGCAGCCGGGGCGAGCGGGTTGTGGACGACGAGCTGGTCGTTCCACCCAATCATTTCAAGATTTTAATCCCCACGCAACGGTGAGATGATCTCGGATGAGGGAATCCCTCCAACAAACGGCCTCATCGAAATGATCCCTCCGGGTGGGATCTATTTTGAGGGCGGCGGAACGGAAAACTTTCGATTTTCAATTTCTGATCCCTCCGCCGTCCGAAAAGATGCCCTTCGGTTTCTTTGCGTGTTTCGTAAGCCTACCGTTCGATTTTGTTAGCTCGCTCGCGCACGGAAGGCGATCTCGTAATCCGGTGGGCGGGGATTTGACGCGGAATGTTTGCGCGCGATCGCGAGAACAATGCCCGCCGGCCCGCCCGCCGTCGCCGGTACGATGGCGGCACGTGTAGCGCGATCCTGCTATCGGAAATTCCGTGCGTTTATTTCAGTGTGCACTCGAGAAAGGCCCTTTTCCCGCTTGCTACAGCGCGTTCCGCCCTTTTCGTCTGCGTTCATCAACACGCGGCCTGTCTGCTCTCGCTGCTACGGTGTGCTGCAGTGTTGTTTCCGCCCCTCCCACTCTCACTCCGCCCTCTCCTCCTCCTCCTCCCCGTCCAGTGGCACTTGCTCGACGTTCGTCTGTGCTCATTGCTGCTGAGAACATTACGGTGTTTGGCGGTTTGGTCGTATTCTTCCGCCATCCATTGAGTTGGTTCAAAGCGACTCATTGCAAGCTTTGAAACGCCCGTGTTCTACTTCACCTCCTTTTGGGTCTCCGTTTACCTACCGTTCTAAACCAAACGAGAGGATCGTTTATTCATTCGTCTACCCAATTTCTCCGCATCGTCTGAATTGTTGCCAGTAGACTTGGAATGGCACCCAAGGGGCTGATCATCTTCATTCTGCTGTGTCTGTTCGCCCGCCTCGCCTTCTCCCTCAACTTCGTCGACCCCAGCGACATCGAAGACGAACTGCCGACATGCAGCGTCAAGGTCCGAACGGTAAGCTCCTTTTCATTCAGTTTGGGGTCATCGAGCAAACTCGTGTGCAATTGAGGGCATTTTTGGACAAGCGTGTTGATATCACGGCTATAATTTGGAATCACTTGTTCGTCCCCTAATCAAATTAGCGCGCACAGCCTGTTCGGGGTACAATTTCACGAATAAGAATCTGAACAAAGATCGACGGGTGGAATAATTGGCGGCTAGAGCGGAGATGCGAGCCTGACATTCGGGTCCATAGGGCGAGTTGTCTCCGCCTGATTAAGCCCTACGAATTAGCAACGTGATGATTAGTCGATAGCCGACCGTTCATCGGCATTGTGACCTGATCCTTAATGCTTTTTATTCCTTCCTTTCCACTTTCCGTACTTTTGCCCGTTCCGTTGACATTCGGTCCGGAAGACAGAAGGAATCCACTCGAGCCGCTAGATGCTTGGTGGCTCTGTTGTTTTGTGCAGTACTGCGTTCTAAATCGTCTTCTTTTTGTTCCTCGTGCTTTCTCTCGCTCGCTGATAACAAGGGGCGTTGTTGGGCGGAAACCTTAGTTGCGGCATGAGAGCCGAACAAAATCGAGACACGCCTAATCCGACCGCTTGGCGTCACGCCGCTTGTATTCGTCCCGGTTGTCGTCGTTCGAATGGGTTGATCGGCAAAGACGCCCTTCAAACGACGATGACGAGACGTTCGTTTAATTGATTAAGGAAATGGTCGCCAAAACGGCGCCTCCTCCGCCTTTAATTCAAGACAAAAGTTCAAACACTGTTTAGCGAAGATCGGCGGACATCAAAGCAGATTTGGCGCATCCTAACGCCCTTCCCATTTGCGTAATTGCTGCCTCTCGTCTGTTCATTGTTCTGACCGATCGTTCTGTCGTTTCGAAACCGCGTGGATGATCAGAAATGCACTTCACGTTCAACACGCCGCCCGCTGTCTCCTCATTCGCGCTGTACACGGGCTGAAAGTTTTGGGCCGGCGGATCCCCAAAAAACGGCTGGCTGTCTGGTTGGCGATCAGCCGCCTGACGCGCACGTTCGAAGAGGGCTTTCGAGTGTCATTGAGCTGCTTATTTGTGGCAACACCAACTCGACAGACACCGAAGGCGGCATAAGCTCGCGGAAAAACAACTCCGCCCGCAGATCTCGCTCGCACTCCCGCGGACGAAGGCAATCGAGCGGAAGTCGGAAGGTCGGAGGGCGGCCGACCTCCGCTGTTTCCATTCGTCACTCGTGAACTCTGTGATCTCCTTTGCAGGCCACGGAGAGCACTCAACGGAATGAAGCAATCCGGTTTAATGCGGCTGCGAGCATGAATCACGGACGTGATCCGTTTGCAGAGATCCCGTTGGCCACAAATTTCTTCGGCCGCAACTCTGTAGTTTATTTCTAAATGCCGAAAGTTGCGCGCTGATCCGCTTTCCGGTCGACGGCGCCCTTTCGGCGGCTACAAAACGAGTAAGCCGTTGTCTGCGCGTTCGTTCGCACCCCCGACGGAATGTCAATTAGGGGAAGGTCGTTCGCAAACGGTGGGCGAAACCCACCGGCACGCGGGACGGCGGATCAACGGATGAATCACGAGCATTCCGCGCATTCTTCGCTTTGACGTCGGGTTGAAATGATGGATTTAAAGTTTCATTTTCGCCGCTCGCTCATCGTGAAGCCCGAAATAGTCGCCGTTGTTTCGGGGCGGGGACGATTGGATTATTGGGGCTGAGGCGGAAATCCCCGCACAGTCGGACGGATTGACCCCCCGAATGGTTGTTTATTTCCTTGTTCGCCGTGAATGACGAGACGTTGCGGTCGGCGGATGATTGCGGAAATTAATCGCCGGCGACACGTAACGCTTCGCCGGCTTTCGAGCACGCGCCGCATTCCGCCGACGAACTTTTGTTTTCGATCGGCGGAAACCCGTCGGATGCGGGCGGCACATCTCGCGCCGCTCTTCCTCATCGGGTGGGGGGATGACAAGCATTGCAAGTGTTTACATCATCTCCCCTCTCTTGTGCAATGCGCAAACAACAACAGCCGTTTGAACACGGCGGCGAAGGCGACGATCAACGAAACTTCAAAATCGGAAGCGAAAAGTTTCGCAACGCGCGCCGCTCGGCACCAACCTCTGCCGGATTAATCCCGAAGTTTGCAAAAGGCTCGTGGTGTTCGCCGATTTCCACACCGCTGCAGTTTCGGTTGTACGAAAGTCGAGCTTGTTTTTTGAAGTTAACCGGCGAGCGGGACGGTTGGCGGAGGACTGTACGTCGGAGAAGAAGCGGTTTGGGCCCGTAAAAGGGCGACAGCTTGTGCTTCGTCTTCAGCCACAAATGAAGAAGATTCGAGCGCGAGGATCGAAGTCCTCCGGTACGCCGGCGAGCGGACGTGTGCCCGCGTACAAAACCGAACATCGACAAACCGCATACAATTCGGACGGGACGGCGGTGTTTGTCGCGAGCTCGTGATCACCCGCGGGTGTTCACGTGTTTCGAAATTCAGCGACGTCATCGAAACGAAGCCTCCGGATTCGAAGTTTGCTCGTTTTCCTCGGGACTACCGTATCGAACAGCTGGTGGTCGCTGAAGGGAACGTGCACTTTCAGCGCATCATCACGCGCGAGCGTCTCCTTTCTTGCTCTCTGCTCTCTTCTTTAATCATCGCGCGGCTTAACCGGGCGACGGGCGTTGCACTTCTCGACTAAACCCCCCGTTGTCTTTCAACCCCACCGACCGACCAAAAGTGAACAAGTCGCCGTCACGATTAGGGGGAAACCGTAAACTTTTTAGGGTGTGCGAAATGCGGAATGACGCACGTGTCTGGTGGGTTCGTTCGGGCGGCTCACTGCCCGGGCGGAAGTGAGTCGAAGACGGCGGGTGGAAATTCGAAAAGGGAGGCGTCTGTCGTCGCAATGAAGTGAACGTTTCGCGGACGAAAACGTGCGAAACTTTCGAAAGCGTCCAGACGTGCGCGTACGCCCGCCCGCGCGCTCGGAAGTACCCGACCGGACGGCGGTTTCTAAACGCGTCGCCTTCGCACTTCCCGTCGGTCGCTCCTCATTCAATTCGACCGATGTTTGTCTTCCGCCCATTCGTCATCGCACTCGGAATTCCCCAAACAGCACGTTGCCGCTTATGTTTCGTAGACCAGACGAAACGCGTGGGTCCGCCCGCCTCCCCAACGTGAATGTTTGGAGAGCCGTCCGGGGAGCGGTGGTCGCCAAATTTAACGGCTCGTCTCGTCGGCGAGTCGTAAATTGCGCATTTCGAAAAATCGAAGCGCATTCTGGTCGCCGCCTCTTCGTTTATCGTTCCACGTGTCTGTCTGTCTGGAAATTGCGGAATGTGATGGCTGAAGTTCTCCTCACATCTATTTACAAACAACCGCCCTCTTCTTCAGTAGAAATCAGGTGCACGAGGGAAAACGGAACGAACATCAAAAGCGCACTCCACTTGCTATGCTTTCAATAGCATGAAGTGATTACAGTCAACGGTTGTTGCGTCTCGATTTGTAAAGATCGGCAATTCGATTACTTCTTCGACGCCATTAAACAAAGGAACAAAAACGAGTGGGTTGGCGGGCGGTTTGTCGTCGAAGCAACCGGAAAGAACGAAAATTCGATTGGCCGAACGACGAACATCGGGAGCCGCACACAACGAGGCGAATGAGCGTTTTGCGTCATGATTGCTTCGGTTATTCGATTGATGAGCGGTAGGAGGCGGAAGGAGGCGTTCGGGAAAAGTGCTTAAAGATTACCGCTTGCGAATTGCACTTGAACAGGGAAACCGTCGCGTCGCGTCGGCAGGCGTGAACAAAACGGAAGTAAACGGAGGATGCCGGCCGTAGTTTGCGTAGCCTACGGTACCTCCGTTTGTTACCTCAAACCTTCGCGTTCGTAGCAGCTGCACGAATCGGCGTCCTATTTCGCCACTTCTTCCGCGTCAACACTCGTTTCGTCTCTAATCCGAACTTTTGTTACGCGCTGGAAAACAAGACGCCGGAGGTCGTCCGCCGAAATACTCCCGGATGTTATTTTCGGTCGATCTTTCCCGTCCACTTCCACGGTGAGAGTTGCGCTGAAGTAGGAATTTAACTGTAAAATATCTAACCGTTTATTCCCGGATGAGCGGGCGACAGGAAGGCGGAAGTGGGGGCGTGCGATTGCCCTCCGTCAATTGGTGCATAATTCGGAACGACTCGCCCACCTGCTTGCCGATGGCTTCCCTAGCTTTTCAACACTCGCAAAACGGCGACCTTTTCACATACGCTTACGCATCAATGGTCGTAAACGAATAACGTTTCGGTGCACTCAAATGGGTCGAAGAACAAAGAAAGAAAAGGATGGGCTGTTTGTTTGCCGACCGCAACGACTACGGTGGATTAGCGAACAAAACGATTGTACGCGGGCGGTGTTTAAGCGGGCTTACGCCTCCGGATTGGGGTCCCGTGATGTAAATGGAGAGGGAGAGGAGGAAGAAAGTGAGCCATGGAAGAACACTTGATTTAAGCGCCGTTTATCGCGTCATCTGCACGGGATAGAACAACACTGGAATCATTTGCTTTTCCTCAAGCGTTTGTAAGCAAATCTGAATTATAGGGCGCTCATTTCAAGGGTAGAAATGTGCGGGTGGCAGCTACAACATGTGCACTTCCCTTTCTGAAGCAATTGTCGCCGTTCGCGACGCTTCCATTGTATCTGATTGTATTCAAGTTGGAAGTGCAGCCTTTGATACCGTAAGTTGCGGCCGCAATGGAGGGAGATGAAAGGGGTCGCGTGCATTCGGGTCGTGCACAATGAACGTGAGGGTGGGAAGGCGGAAACCCCACACGTCGAGACAGACCGGCTCGAACAAACGAATACAAAGTGACGGCATGCGCGCTCGAAGGTCCGCGTGTCGTCCGTCTAATCGCAAACCTGATACAAAAAGGTCAATTCGTTCGACGGGGCTCAAACCCGTCATTTCGTTTCCGTCTTGGATTTCCGCACGGAGCGGAATTCCGATGTTGCATGCTGACGTTTCCGTTCGAGCGTCAGTCTCCATGCAAGCGAATCCGGAATGAACGCTCTGCAAACTGCAGTCGGGTTCAAATGGCAAATCGAATGCGAGCAATGCACGTGTTTGCTGAATAATTCAATGCGCGTTTCGTCCGGGCCGCCGAAGTCACGTGGCGATGCCGGGGTTGCAGATGGACTTCGAATTTCCAATGATCTTTGGGTTGTTAGGAGTCGAACAAAAGCAGACCGAAAGTAATGGTCCTCGTTTATTCATTCCGTGGATCCGGCGGCCGTTCGACGAGCGAAAACTCGTGAACTCTGCTCGCAATTCTAAAGCGGTGCGTGTCGTGAGCGACGGAAAGGGGATCAGCAGCGTCCCGCACGTCAGTCGAATGTCTTAAGAAGTTGTTTGTGTTCGACCGAATGAAAGGATTCCGCAATTACGGCGTGCGTAAACGACGGCCCTTCCCCGCGAATCACGAACTTCAATCGGCGTCCGTGGACTTCCGGTGGTCTGAGCGAAAATGGAACGACGTGGATTATCCGCGTGCCCATCTTTTCGGTCTTCAATCGACTGCAAATCCCAAAATTTCATCTTCGCACTTGCCGGCGACGAGATCAGCCATCCCTCACCCGTGGAGGCCAATCGTTGCTGCTCGTTGGATTACGGTGTACAGAGCAAAGCGGAAGCCGCAACAAATCGCCCGCGGGATGAAAATTACTCGCTGCAACATCCGATTGGACGACTAAGAAGGTCGTGGGTGTAAGCGAGATTGTAAAGTCTAATCTCGAGTGTCTTAACCTCTTGCACGCGCACGTGCGCAACGAGTAATTGAGCATCTTCGTACTCAATCGTACCGCGACTTCTGGAACAATCCGCTCGTGCAGAGGTTGAGCGCTTAGCCAAACGGACTCGCTGGATTTGCGAGTGGACTTTGAGCTGCTAGCAGACGCTTGAGAGCAAATGTTGCTGTTTTTATCGTCTCATTACTGCCGAGGACCTCCGCAAGCGTCCACTTGCTCGTGGCAGACAGTCCGCGGCGGGCTCTCCGCTAATCACTCCTAATGCCGAATCAGGATATCGCGCCGGCCGAAGGTTTCTTTGTCAAAGGTCAGGGGAGTCTTAGCGAGTGCTCGCGGCTCATAAGCGGTTTATTTTTGGTCCATGCGCAGCGGTCACAAGCGAGCGTTGCAAGTGAACGGATTCCCTTGAATGAACGAACATAAAGCACGGCGATCTTCAAACCTTGAGCATCAGGCACCTTCTGTACTCTTGGACTAATTTGGGAGGCCATTAAATTCGAGTAAAATCTAATTAATCACAAATGAAGAGAACACTGTCCGTCTTTTCCTGTTCAAGTGGAAACGGCTGTGAACTCCAATTCATGCCCAAAATTAATAGCAGAATTTGTAAGCGTGAACGCCTGTGTTTTTGGTCGAATCTTTAAGTGAAATACGCACTTTAATGAGACTGATCTTCGACTTTGCTGTCCGCACCGAAGGGTAGAAGTCGTTTGGTTGGAAGAGCACGCGTCTCAAGTGTACGCAGCAAAGGGGTCGTGTGGTCGAGGATGCACTATGCAAACTATTAAAACGTTCGCTTATTTCGCATGCATCCCCCAAATTCTGAATGCCACCTTGCCCCCGCACGGGCGCCAAAACAAGCGACCAATCATGACGACACGTCCCGACCGCCCGCTCAATCTGACGCTACGCATAATTCATGAGCAATAACCGGAAGGAACACGGTAGACACCTGAACTTCATTAAGCTACATACTCACACAATGCTCGCTAACAAAACAATTACTTACGCACTGCTTACTGTTTTCTGCTCACCGATTCCGAATAGTCACGTGTGGTTCAGACTGTCTGATTGATTCAATCACGCCACTCGGTCTCTTGAACTCAATCCCCGGTTCTTGTTTACGGTTCCCGAGTGTGCCGTTCCGTTGGCCGAAAACAGAATGTCGCAACGGATTCCCGAAACACATGCGAGCGAATCACCGGTCTGTGCGAGTGCACTGGGGCAACAACACACGTGCTTCTCTGCTTTTTGTTTTGAATGTGTTTTGGCGCAAACCCAGTCAGTCGGCTTTATTCGTTTTGTCCGCCGATTCGGGCACCGGCGGCGTTCCGAGAAGTCGTGTAGGTGAGCCGCCTGCCCACGATGCTCGCCGGCGGGGGTGTTCGGCTCGCCGCCGCCGACTGGCACTTGCCGCACCGGTCCGAGGGCAGACACATTAAAATCGAAGAACGTATTAACGAGTGAATTCCGTCTGCGCGCCTCTTGCTCAATCGCCCGGTGATTTCCGGACACCCGGGCGGGGGCGCGCGCGCGCGGCAGACGGTCGCGGCGTCCTGCCGCTTTCGTTTATCGTTTTTGCGCATGCAATGTGTCTGCCGGCCGGCCGGCCGGTCGCCCATCAGTTTGATCGTTCAACGAACAACGCTCACCGTCCACGCCGCCGCCGCCTGTTCGTTCAACTTCCCACCGTTTGCACACAAATTCGATTAGAAAGCGATGACGCGCGCGGAAATAGCGGGAAAGCGGCAGCGAGGATTGAAGTTTGAAATCGAAATCATGAAACGGTGGGGACGAGTCGAATAGCCAAAAATAAACACAGAAATACAAACCTAAGCACAGAAAGCGTATGGAACTGCTCTAAACCCTTCGTTCTTTTCAGGAAACCACCGTCGAGGGCAAATGCGTGCGTCTTCGCGGCGGACGTGCGGCCTGCCAGACGGAAGCCTACTTGGATCCGCTGAACGAGGACTGTGCGGGCATGAACTGACGAGCGACGATCGAACGGAACGCGGCCAACATTCGCCTGCGATCGATGGCTCGTCGTTGTGCACGAAAAGAAGTTCACCAATCAACTCGGACGTATCATGCAGAAATTCAACTGTAAACATCGGGAATCTCTCTTCTTTATGTTCCTCTATACGCACTTCTCGTAACTCCTCTTTTCGTAATGCCCACTCTTTTATTTTGTTCTATCGAATATCGCCTCTTAATTTATTTTCTTCCGTAACTTAGTAACTCCTACCCCAATTGCCTCTTTGTGGACAAGTCTCAAACTCTCCTGTTCTCAGCTAACCGCTCCATTGCTTTTCTGTTCATACAAAACCCTGTAACAAAGTGCTTACCTACTCTCATCAATACTCGTTTCATTGCTTCATTTGTTCACTCATAACCGCTTCTAGTTAGGACATTGCATTTGGTTTCCTCTAATTTATTCGCTCCGTCTGTGCTCTTCACATGCAATCACGAACCGATCGTTCAGATCCAAGCGCAACGCAATCGCTTCCGCCCGCTTCAAATCTCTTCACGTGGTCTCAACAAATCGATTCTGCAATTGAGGGCATTCCAGTGCGAAGGCTCGCGTTCTTATCAGCTTTCCATCCTTCTTGTCAGCTTTTTGATTAACCGCCGGTGATCTATTGTACGTTTTCGTTGTTTCGTTTCTGTAAACCAAATGCTTGTTGACTTTAGTTCCAATAAATCGACTTGATTTACGGTCGGGAGCCTCCTTGTTGCAGTGCGTGCTGCTCGTGTTTCAAAGATGAACATGCGAGGATTACGGTACAGGAGAGGAAACTGAAGGGATGCTTTCGAATGTTTCCGCAGTCGAAAACAAGCGACACGAAACGTGCGGATTGACTTAAAGCCGACGGCCGGGATCCGAAATTCGTTAATAAATCCGGACGTCGGACGCGCGCCCCACCGAAGGCGGGATGATCGCATCCCCGTTTCCAAAACGGAACCACAAACCTTTACGAAAACGGGCCCGACGGCATCTGACCAGCTCTCGTTTAATGACCGTGCCGCCGGTTGCTGTTTTCGTCTCCATCGGAATTGGATTACCTTGTCTGCGGAAACACGCGGCCCGCTCGGAGGAATCGGGAGGGTCAGCCGGCTAATTCGCTTGTTCCTAATCCCACGTGGTGCTCGACGCGCGCGTGCGCGCCGCGTTCTAATTGCGATTTCGGGCGTTTTAATACACGTACGAAACGAAAACGAACGTCTAATCCCGGTTCGGATCGTCGCCGACCGACGGCGGCGCGTCCTCCGGCTGTGTGATCTTTCGGTCTTACGGTCGGGCGGCGGCGGCGGACGGCCTAATTTAATCGCCTGACTGCTCGTGCGTCAAACACGTCCCGCAAATGATCAGCCGATCTCTCGACTTCAATCCCGGAAAGCCGCCTTCAAAGAGTGGTCATCAAAGTAATGAACGATCTTAGCAACTCGTGGCTGTCTTGTTTCTGTGTCGTCACGAATGAGCTCCAGTACACCAATCGAATGATTTCTGCCAGTCTTCCAACGAACTTCTCCCAGTTGTTCATTGCTGCTTCGTCTTTTTGCCCGGCAAACAAAAGACGGCCGTGTAGAAGACTGGCTTGAACCCAACTGGCTTGTGTTTTCGCAAAGAAGAGACAGGTAGCTGAGAACAAAGAAGGAACTGATTTTGTCAACGCTCTAGAATTCTCTTCCGGAATTGTAGAAATCGCAGCAGAGGTAAGAGGACAGCTCGAGCAAATGGCACACTTCTCGAACGAACTCATGAAATATTCACAAATGCCGTGCAAGTGCAATGATCTCCGGCTTCGAAGCACAAGAAACGGTCGGCAGGGTGTACTCGCGTAATTGGCACCGAGTAAATTTAGCGTACTTTATTCTGCGATTTACGTCAGCGGCGGACAGGCAGGTGGCGATCGAGATTGCTTTCCATTGTGTGCAACACTTTTGCTAATTGTTTCTCCTTACTTTCCCCGGCTTTCGCTGGCAGGTGGATGCTCTTGAAGCGGAAGTGACCGACCGTCTACCCGAATAGAAAAACTATCAAGCAGATTGGACCGCGAAGGGAGATCAAAAGCGTAGCTAAACGGATGCCGAGGCCAAAGGTCCAGTTCGTTTGACGTACTTCGGATACTTTTAAGATCCTGCTGAATCCTTTTGTCTCACCAGCAGACAGACGACCGGCGGCACTTTTAGAGACAAGGAAGATCTTTAGTTAAAACATTAAATGAAAGATATTTCAGCAACGAGCGCGTGCCAAACAACACACTTGTGAAGCGGCAGTAATTCAAAGAATTCTCCCAGCAGCGGCACTTGTTGTGGACGTCGCGGACAGTTCGAGATTGGCAGCTCAACCGCTCTCAACGCGCCATGATCCGAACAACTACTGAGAATCAAGCGGCCGCACGCCCTGGGCCCGAAGCAGGAGGCCGCGCTGGACGAAACGAAATTCGCGGCAGAACTGGACGTCGGCCAGGCGGAGGGGCGCTAAGGTTCGTCAAGATCCAGTGATCGAAGATTGTTTTTGTTGAGCAAGTCAAAAGCAATGGCGTTTCGCACGGGAAGCGTTCATCCCAACGGTCAGAGCGCTGACCGGCAGCCTGCTGGAGCTGCGGGCTGCCTGCGAGCCACGGCACTCGGCCGAAATCTCGTAGGAACGAGCGAGTGGTCGGGCGATCCTTCTGCTGCCGTCACGTGTTGCGGTTGAGTTCGTTGCGCTCCCCGCCCTTGCATTCGCCTTTCGCCGCTTTCGAAGCCGCCGACCGCAAAACGGGGAACGCGGTTGATCACGGGGCAGCCGAATGAGCTGCTCGTTCGTCAAGAACCGAAACGGACACACGATGAGAGAACGGCGTTTTTTTCGGCGAGGCCACGCGGCGATTGGAGCGGACGGCCCGAAACGTCTCTTCGACACTCCGAAGAGGGCAGAATGGCCGTTGGAAACTGAAGAGGATTCGAGCGAACGAGCGAGAGACCCGGTCGACAAGCAGAAAATGCGAGTGAAATCGACCTTTTCGCGTGTGATTACAAATAAGCGACGAGGATCTGTGGTGCTCTCAGATTTGAACCAAACTGGCGAATTCAAGTGTTTAACGAGGAAACAATTGTACCGCGGAAGTTAAACAATTGATTTGCGACTACGAAAGGCCACGTATTGGCCGAAAGTTCGGCTGCGATCCTTCGATACGTGACCACAAACCCCAGTCGTCTCTCTTCGTTTATTCTGATTTCATTTTCCGCCCAGACCGACAGTTCAGAGCGTTTAACCGAAACCAGATGACGTTCGGGCAGACGGAAGGCGCGTGATTGACGCACATCTGGACACCACCCTCACATTCATTAATGTTTGATCAAAAGGTAACCACAGGAAAAGATCAATGAGCCGCCTTGTCTTCCTGCACTTTCGTTCTGTAGCTCGGTGAAAGAGGAAGTAGCTGGAATTCTTCGAGAAGGCGTTCAAATTGAAGAATTCCTACGGTTAGTGCATTCCGTTCGCTTCTCAATTCGATTGCATTCCTTTGTTTTGCACAATTTGGAGCAAAGTGAACGGCAATGAGGTTAACGAGGGCGCGTAAGTTGATTCGACCACCCAATGGCACTCTTATTGATCACGAGCGATTACCCTTAACAACAAAGCGACCTTCTTGTTGGATTTTCCACAATTAACTTTGTTTGCTCAAAGCCTACGGCATACCAGCTGCGTTCCGACGAATTGATTTTGGGTCAAGGATCATTCGATCTTCGCAAATTGCCTCCCTCCGACATTCTTTTCCTTCTGATTGCTTTAGGCGAACTTCCAAGGCCAACTTCATTTGTTGAATTTATTTGTATGTGAACACCAGATAAACACAAGGTTCGACCGGATAGAAGCTTCAAGAACGAAGCGATGAGTGATCAACGAGGGGCTTTGTGTACAGGAAATGGTCGCCGTTCGCGAGAACAATCGAACGACTAAAAAGAAGATTGCAAGCAGAAAATGAGTAAAATCGACTGAAGAATGCCATCGTAAGTATTGAGAGGAATAAGATTAAGTAGTTGCGAATAGTTTAGCTTATCAGACGAAACGAAGAAGATATTGTTTGAGTGGAGAAACCGAGTTGAACTGAAGGAGCATAAATAAGAAATGGAATAGAAGTGTGCAGAACGAGTGTTACCGGGTATTTCGGGTGTTGTTGTATTAACAGTTAACGGGGGCGTTGAAAAGACCGCGTATCTCACAAACAATGTTGAGTTTAGCCGATGAAACAAGCGAGAAGAGAGGAGTTTAGCGCCGAAAGGTTTGTAGGTGCATTGTGTTTGTAAGAAGACGTTTGTATAGGAGGTTTGCAGCAAATGAACTAGACAGTTTGAGGTAAATCGGAAAGAAATACAAGAAAGAAACAGGAATACGACCTTCGTGGGTGAACCGCAGGCCGAATCAACGGTGCATTACGTTCGATGAGATCGAAGGTGAGAGGAGAGACAAACAAGTTGGATTTGAACGTGGTCGAATGTACACGAAATAAATAGTTCGTTGTGGAAAGGAGGACGAGGAGTAAACGAAAGATGAGTGCGTGGATTCAATGAATGAGTTGGAAGAGAGAGTTCGTCGACTGTTTCCTTCCTCGATCCTCAATCACTCCTCTTCTTCGGTCATCTCAAGCGATAAACCGGGTTTCTCGTTCAAGTCATTACGCACTCTTTGTTTTGTGATTAGTGCTGACTGCTTCAAAGCCCTCGCCGGAATGGAAGCTCCGCATTCACCGAACCGTTGGGTGGTGTTTGCCCGAGTGGTACGAAAAAACGGCTGTACGATTCGCTTTGCACACTGCCGGTACGTGCGGGATTCCACACATTCCAGTGCGGATCGACGGAAGCCGCTTGTTCCCGTTGGGTTGGGCCGAAAATCGTTCGGATTAGGAACAACGAAACAAGCAGAATCCCCGTTCGGGCGGCCACTTCCAGACGATCCCCGACTTTCCGTCCGGCTTACGGTTCTTCCGGCGAGTGCACGTTTTGAACTCTCGAGCCGGATTGCCATTTGCGATCGGAGAATCCCCGTGCGGCAAGCCGGCAGCCAATCACGCAAATTAATTCTCGGCGAATGCACAAAAAAGGGGAGGGTGCTTGAGGATTAGCCAGAAACTTCAGCTTGCAAAACGCCCTCTGCAGGCGGATTTCAGCGAAACGACGAACGAGAGCGACTGGCTTGAACGATTGAATCCCAAGGATCGCCTTTGATGTGCCCGGTTGGGGAAGCAATTCGAGGAGCGGAAGAAAGAAAACGATCGAACCAAAAGCAGCCGCATTTATGTTTTTACACAGTAAGAACAATCCACACAAGCTGCATGGGAGAAACGAGGAGTAGTCGAAGGAGAGGAATACAGCCGGGTGGTTGAGAGTAGGAAAAAATGCTTGGAAAAGCCGTTGACTAGACACAAACCATCGAGAGTGTACATAAATACAACACGAATATCTTAGGTTATTGATGAAGTGAACGAGAAGACGAAAAGTACTGGAGTCAATCAGTCATCGGTTGAGATTTCGAGAGACGAACACGCGTGAATGGGAGGAGAATCGAGAGGTTGAGGGATGATGAGAACACCGTCGAGTGGAACAGGAATTATGCACGTTCAAACCGGAAACAGTCGAATCAAACCCAATTGATTGCGGGGAAGTCGAGAGAAGGAGGTCGTGTGCTGAAAGAAGACGCAATGAGTACTCGTTGCTGATCCGTTGGATGGGAACTTACTTTAAGCAGCTGCCCTCATTGCTCGCTTTGCTGCAGCTTCAGACACGCGTGCGCCAAGTGGGGCGGTGCACTCCAACCATGCGCTCCGGGTCCGAACTTGTAGACCAACTTCTTCGGATAGAGACCGGTTTTAGGCACTGGTACAAGAATTTGTTTCTCGTAGTAAGTCCTAAACAATTAAAAATTAAAGAAAGGTCAATAGAAAAGAGGGTGCACTGACCTCATCGCTCGAGAGAGCTTTTCGTACGTCATCTTCTGGTTGTTCTTCTTCTCGCCCCACAGACGAGCCAGCTTCTCCGACTCGACGATCCGGAAGACGCCCTGGTCGGGATCCTCCCATCTGCAATCATTCACATTGATCTTCTCTTCTCCAAACGAAGTGCTCACCGAACGATCGTCGGGCAGGTGCTGGGGTCCTTCAGCGCGTCTCGAATAAACTCCCACAGCTTGTTGCCCTTCGTGTGCTGGGAGCGTTTGCGCGGTCGACCGTCCTTGTTCTTGCGAATCTTTCCGCCGCCGTTCGAGAAGTCGCCTGAAAGATCGACGCGATTAGATCCCTTGCTTCCATTCTTTGTTCGTTTGATCGTTCGGCTTGTGTTTGAATGGCGGAGTGTGCAATGCTCAAACGAATGCGTCAGTCGGTCGTGTGCTCGTGACATGCGGCCGCTCGCTATTTGTTGCGTCGTTTGTCCGCTTCTCAATCATAACGACGGCCGGAAGGCTCGGTGACAAGCCGCCAATTACCGTTTTCGCGGGTAAACGCCTCAAACAGGCGGCTTCTAGTTGCTTCGGGTGCAAGCGCAAAGCAGAAAGATCACCCGCAATTGAGTGGCTTTTGGTCGCCGCAAATGACACCCAACGGTTTTGTATTTCCGGATGATCTCGCACCGTCTGCAGCCGCCCAGTACGGTCAACGACCGGTAAAAAAGAGATCAAGAGTGCACTGGAGACAGCAGCTGCTGAACGCGTGTTTTGAACTAAAGTCATGCGTTTGCCGCGGGGCATGACTCTTCGCGTGATCTCTGGTTTGAAAACGCTTCAAGTTTTGCACGAAACGGAGCCGCTGGATGGAAGTTTGGCAAGCTGGCGGAAAAGTGTGAGACCAGCGGGTTCAGCTGGGAAATGTTAGTCTAGACGCGATTTCATCTGCTTTGTTTCGATAACAAAAACAAGGAAGCGGCGAAAGGTAAACAGCGGGTGTTGATCGCCGCCCGTTTGCAGGGAACGGCGGCCGAACGAAAACAACCGCCCGCACGTTTGCACCGGGACGCAAAACAAACAAAGCGAGGAGAACGCTTGATTGCACGTGACTTCTCTTGGAGAACAGCATAGAAACTCACTAGACATGTCGTAGCCGTTGCAGCCGGAAGTGCCAGGCATCGCCGACAGGCCGAGGTGGCCGGGCGAGTGCTTGGGCATGAGCTGGGACGCGTGAAGCATGTGCTGCTGCTGGGAGGCCTGCGCCACGACCTGTTGTTGCAGGTCGCTCAACTGCTTCTGTTGCTGAGCGAACGCGGCAACGGTCGAGGAGCCGGCGAGGCCGTGCGGCGTCAGGTGGTTCTGCCCGACGAAGAACTGCTGCAGCGAGGGCTCGTGGTGGGGCTGCAGCGAGTGGTGCGGGGCTTGCAGCGGCGAGTGCAACGAGTTCAGCGCGGCATTGCACGCGTTCGCGCCTTGCATGAGCGGCGACAGCGGCGAGGCGGCGGCGAAGAAACGGCCGAAGTTGCTCGCCGGATTCGTCGGCGGCGGCGCGTTGATGGTGGGCGGCTTGGGCGTGTTCGTGGCGGAGATGCCGCGGCTGGTCGACGGTCGGGTCTCGTCGTCCGAATCTCGATTGTCCTTGCAGTAACGAATGAGCTCGTCGATGCGGTCGATCGGTTCGTCTGCAACAAGAAGAGAATTGTGATGCGGCAATGGGCATTGATTTCGTTCAGTGATTGCAATGATCTTTCGTTTAAAAGCAATCTGCATGCAATGGGTGGCCGCATTTTTCGAATTTTGGACCCTCCGGCTTCGATCAGCGCTCTTGTTTGCTCGCGGAGTGCAAGCGGCGACTCGGCGGGCGAGAATCGAAGCGGCGAGCGAGCGGATGGCCGCTTCGAGCGGTGACCCGCACGCGGTCATCCTTCGCTCGTGTTTGCGCACGTGTTTTCGTTTTCGCGCTCGCTTTTCGTACCTTCGAGCGGTGGAGCAGTGGACAAAAAATACAACTGAAAGCGATACCCAACCACCCACTCACCAGCAGAGCAGAGCTGAAAGCAAAAGATGCGCAGTAGCAATCAGGAGTGAACCTCGAGTGCACTCATTAGTCAGGCCGAATTAGTCGACCGATTAGCCGAAAACAGGCGAGTTGTAGGCGCCGATTTCACTCACTCACTCACCGGCCGCCCCGATTTCATGTGCCGACGGCCGGCCGGCTGTTTGGCGGGGGTTGCGAAACGACGGCGGGCCGAAAGGTTCAGATACGAAGATCCAAAGTTTAAAGCACGTCCAATTTGGAATCATGGGCGAAGAAATCGACCGGCCGGACGGCGGCGAACAAAACGGTCGGCCCGCCGTAACACCTGCGCCTTCGTGCACACGGCAGCGGCCCACTTATCCCGACCGGCGTTTGAGACACTCGCTCAAAGATCTCCGCCGGCATGCCGTGTTGCACTAATTGAGTTTGTACTTGCGGTGGCGAAATTCGGCCTAACATTTAAACGGTCGCCGGTTTCGTCTCGCAGCCGGTTGAGTAACGAGGTTAACCAAAGAACAATCAAAACAAGGCCGATTTTCTCCAACTTTCCAGCCCAACCCAAAGGATCGTTGCAAACAATCAAGTGATCACTTACCATTCGAGAGTTTGCGCAGCTCCGCGTACAGCAGGCCGCCGAAATTCGCGTTGATGTCTTGGAAGTTCTGTTCGGACATCCGAGTTAACGCGAGGCCGCTGTAGCTGCCGAACTCGACCACGCCGATGTCCTCGCGCGCAATGTTGTGTCGGCGGGCAACGTCCAGAACCCAGGCCACGATGTCATCGCTGGTCCAAGTCTGCGGGTCGCGCCAACGGAAGGATGCGAGGTCGATGGGCCCGTTCAGCGGGATCGGCTTCTTGCTGGGCGGCGGCTGGAGATCGGCGAGGGCGTTGACGAGGGCCGAGGCCGTCGACGCCGCCACTCCGGTCGACTGGGGCCGCATCTGCGGCGAACGGAGCATTTTCAGGGCCTCGTGGAAGTGCGGCGAGTAGAGGGAGGCCGCCAACGTCGGACCGTCCTGTTGCACGGGCTGGGATTGCTGCAGGTGAAGGGCGGGCAACGAGCCCGGCTGCTGTTGAGCGGCGGCGACCACGGCGGCGGCCTTTTGCAACAGTTGGGCTTGCGAGTCGAACGCCAATTGCGGCTGGGATTGCGGACTGCCGACGAACTTGAAGGCGCCCGCACTCGACTGGGCGGCCGACGGGTTGGCGGAGGGCGGCGGCGGTTGGAGGAATCCGTTGTTCAGCAACGACTCCAGGCCGTTCGAGCCGGGCGGCGTGACGAACGGGTTGATGAGCGAGTTCTCGGCGCTCTCCAGCTCCTTCTTCACCAACGACAGGTTGGCGGCACTTGTGGAGGCGGCCGTCGTGCCGGCGACGTTGAAGGGCGACGAGGCGGCGAACAGGGCGGCGGCGGCGGAGTTCGCAGCGAGGGGATTCACGATTCCGGATGATGCGCTCGCATTTGCTCCGTCCGACGGGCAGGTCTCGTCCACGCACGATCCCGCGGCGGTGGACGACGACGAGACAGCGGAGGCCGCAGCGGCGGAGGCGAGAAACTGACCGACCGCCGCGCTGATCGACTGGCGACGGTGCGAGGAGGGGTCAGCGGCGGCGGTGTTGCTCAGAAAAGCGGCCGCGTCCGTCGGATTTTGTTGAATTTGCGCCGCCGTCTGCGGGCCCACCGCGATCGTTTGCGAGGGTTGGCCCACGCTAGCGGCTGCGGCGGCGGACACGAGCGCCTGCTGGCTGATCGCGTTCACCACCGCCGCGGCGGCATCGGCGGCCGTCACCTGGGCGCCCGAGCCATCTTCGGTGCGGTTGTTGAGGAGGTTGGCGGCCGCGGCGACCGCTGCCGCAACATCCGTGCAGGTGGGCGTTTGGGTGGCGTAGTTGAGCGCCGTGTTCGCGTAGCTAGCGGGCGTCGCCTGGGTGGTGGCGGCCAGGTCGCACAGGCTGGTCAACGGCGTCTGTTGCTGCAGGGCGGCCACGAGTTTGCTGAGATCACTGGCGGGCGTTTGAGGTTGTTGGGTGAGGGGCGTCGGCGTGCTCGTGGCCGCGTTCAGGGCCGCAATGTTGCGAATGTAGTCGTTCAGCTGGGTGTGAACGGCGCTCGCCGTCGTCGTCGTGCCGGCGGCGCCGTTCAGGGCGCTCACGAACGGGTTCGTCGTGTTGGCCACGGCGGCGGCGGCGGCCAACGAGGAGTCCAGCCCGACGATTGTGTTGGCCGTGGGCGTGACGAGCGGCTGCTGATCGAAGACGGCGGCGCACAGGCTGTGGAGGGCGGCGGACGGCGGCAAGAAGTGGGAGTGTTGATGAAAGGCGGACGGCGCGACGTAAGCGGCCGGTGCGGGCGACAACGGCGGGCTTGAGGCTTCAAGCGGGCACACCTGGTCGGGCTCACTCCACGCGAGATGTCTTTTCATGATCCTCGACGTCGAGGAGCGACAATTGCAGCGCGAACGGCAGCGCAAGTGACGTCCGTCGGATTCGTGCTCACGTCGACTTCGTTCGGGACGTTGCGTAGAGTGCGGGAAGCGGAAGCGATCGGTCGGTTTGCGGAGGTTGGTTCGATTGCCACCGGGCCACCACGCATCGGCAACAGGGCGGGCACGGGCGTCGGGAAGAAGGCAGGTGTTCGATCTTCTGTAGACACCTCAACTCAACCGGAGGGAGGCACGTGACCGGGATGCGAACGCGCGGTGCGTTCAGAACGTGGCCTGAAGAACGGAAAAAGATTAGAGGACACATCACAAAGATCAAAGGAACAGGAACGATCTCGGCACGACTCGCGGCTTGATTTGCGTTGGAATAAACACGCGCACGTATGGAGGAGTCGAAAAATAATGACGAATTCGCCCGCACCCAAAAGCACCAAACATCTCCGATGCGACTTGCCGGCCGAAAAGACGAACGGCCGAGCAGGGCGGAATTTCCGCCAGACGAGAGAAATCGGGAAGCGAATTAACGACGAACACGCGAGAGCCGACAGGAAGAACTCATCCGATGCCATCGGGGGCAACGAGAGCGCCAATGGATAATAGCTGAGGGATGAAAAAAGACGGAAGAATTGGACGTCGAGGAACTAAACGTCCCGCAACAACCCGTCCTCCACTAATTCCTCTCGCACAAGCAATACTCGTTCGATGACACGAATAGATTAACAAAAGAACAAGAGCAAAAAGCAGTAAGTGTTCCGCGAAAGGCGGAGACCGTGTGCCAATCGAAGCTTGACGTCAGGCCCGGAGCGAGCGGCAGCAAGAGAGCACGGAGCCACCGAAGCGTGTCGATTTGGCCGCCGTAAACTCGACCGAAACGCAACAATGCCGACCGCTACGCGCAATTTACGCCCACGGTCTTTGTCGCGGGCAACGGAAAGGAGGGAGAAAATGAAACACAAGCGAATGGAAGCCATAGGCTCCCAATTTATTCGGCCGCCGTCTTTAAGAACGACGACGAATTCTCACCGTATTCAGCCGGCTAACAGGAAATGAATGAAGACACGAGGCGACGAGAAGACCCCAAAAAGATGTCTGGACACACAGTCGTGCCCTCCACCGAATCGTGTGCCGTTGGACGGCGACCGCGGGCTTTGATAAATGCGAACAAATCTCCATTTGTTCGCCGGCCGGAAGTAATCACAAGTGAATGGGCGAACACGCACGAAATACACGCAGAGAAACGATCAAACCGTTCATCGAACACGCGGACGACCTCCGCGAACGCACCGACTGGAAGTCAATCGAACTGCCGCCCATCAGAAGATTCCTTATCGTCCAGACTCTCAAAACAACAAACAGCCCGCAGGTAGTTGGCGTGTTGTCGAATTAAAGCCGGAACAGATGGCTCGTGATCCGCCCGCCGGCCGACCTTCCTTCCGGCCGGCCGCCTTTTGATCCCGAGCGTGCCAATCGCGAACGCCAAAACAGATCTGTTTGGCGGGCGGGCGAGTGGCTGACGTCGAACGGTCAACGGCAGAAAAAAGAACGAAGTGGGAAAAGTTCGGGAAGACGGCGTGAAAGAGCAAAACAACTTGCACTAAACAAAAAGGACGACGGTTCGAAATCTTTCGGTTCCTCCACGGGCTTAGACTTTCGCCGCCGTCCGCCCGCCCGCCCGCCCTCTCGCTGCGCTCTCGCCTTCCCCCTTCTTTCTCCTTCCTTCCTGTTCGAATGCAATTCGGGACCGAGGCGGCGGGCGGCGGAATTTCTCCATGCAATCGAGAAGAAGAACGCTGTTCACCCGCCCGGCGGCAAGCCTGCGGGTTTCTTCGCTTCCGCCCGCTCTCTCTCGCCCGCTCGCACATTTTAACGAAGTTGGCGGACGCACTTGTCTGTCTGCCCGCCGCTTTTCCGTCCCGCCATCCGGCTGCCGGCTTTTTTGTGTCCCGCGCTCTTCGCCCGTTGGCGTCCGTTCGCCGTCCGAATTATCACGTAAACGAGTGAAGTTGACAGGCGACGGCGAACCGCCGAGTTCGAGTTCGCAAAATCGGAAATGAGCGGCAGAAAGGCGGAAAATTAGCGGCCAAAAGAAGCAAGAGAAGAACAGCCACGGGCATTTGTCTCGAATGGCGGCAATCGGAAGGCGACAGTGATTTGGGGACGACAGACGTGCCGAACGGGACGGACGGAAGACGGAAGGAAGAAAGGACGCGGCAAGAGAACGGTAGAACGGAGCGTGCCGAAACAAGTCCAAACATCAAAAATGCTTCCGATTCGCCGTCGACAGCTGACCCCGGCGGCACGCAACGAGGCTCGTCTTTGATCTGCCACTTTCCACTCTTCTCGAGTGCTTGCCCGAATGAGAACGAGGAGAACGCGGAAGAGCGGTGGGATTCGCGTGGTCCAGCACAAGGAAGGAAACGCGGAACAGTACCGGGTTTCCTTATCAACCGGCGTCGATTCCGCCGACCTCCGCCCGCCCGCCCGCAGAACCCACAGCTCGTGGCGCCGATGAACGCGCCGAATGAGCGGATAATCGGCTCTCGAATCGGTCGACGCGAACTCCAGCCAGCGGTGCTCATTTCCGCCTTTCAACAATCAACAACAAGCGAAAGGAAGCTTCGCGAACATTCGGAATGGCAGAACGGAACAGAGCAACCTTTTATGGGGGGCGGCAAGTTGGTCGAATTTAAAGAACGCGTAAGTGCAAAAGAAGTTATCAATTCGGGGAATTTACACTCCAAACGTCTCTTAGCGCCGTCTTCAGCACAAACGCTGCAACCGTCTGCTTGCACTAATCAACTGTTTCGACAAGTGCGCCCGCATCACGGAAGCTTGTTTTCCGTTGATAAGCGAGGCGGGAAGAAAGGAAGTCGATTCATAACTCATCACGCCATCTTTAAAAGAGCACAACAGACGGAAGACAGAGAAGTGAACTTCGGACAGACGATCAGGAAGAAATCGGGCCGTAAACAAGAAGTGCAGTTCGAATGGAAAGAAACAGAAAGAAGGCACGAGTGTTTCTGCTTCGCCATCCACAAATTAAACGTTCGCTTCCTCCCACCCGCCTTTCGCTGACCATACACCTCCTCCTCGAGGCACATGCCGCGAACAGTCATTAGTGAGAGGAAGGAAGAGAGACGAACAACTCAGTAGCAGAGATCAAAGTCGGCTGGTCGCAAATTGCCGTAAACACGCGCGCCCGCTGCGAGTCCCCGCACCCGGCGGCCGCCGACTGCCCGCGGACGGCGCGCGGCGGATGCACTCCCGACGAGAAGTGATGTTTGGTTTGAGTTCCCGAATGCAAAGCCCTCGACGCGCGTTGACCGACGGCCTAATCGGTCGTCCGCTTCGGCCGGCCGGACTGTTCGCGGCGAACGAGCGAAAGACGAGCGAACGAGAAAGAAGAGGAAGCCGCCGGCGGCGGCATGATGGCAACAAAACAAAAACATTCCGCCGCCTTCCCGAAAAGCCGCACACTTCGCTCGGCCCTGTTTACGAACGGTCCAGCGGACGCGGAAGGCCGCCATGCACTCACTCCCGCTCGCTCGTTGCCTTCGGTCCGTCCACACGAGGCGCGAAACGAACAGCGGGACCGGCCGCGACCGGCCCGCGGGCAGGAGTTCAGAGATTAGGGCTCGGCGAGCGAGCGGGCGGCGGAACAAGAAGCAGGCGGATGCAAACACGCGTGCGGAAGAACTTCATGGTGTTTCATGTTTGCTCTCCGTTTGGAATTGCAAAAACCGCTTGCGGGCAGGCGGACGGAAGCGAGGAAGGACGGAGCGAGCGAGCGCGTGAACCACGAGGCCAACGAGCGTCCGGATGATGGGCGCGTGAGATCGCAACATTCTGCGGACACCCGCTCCAACACGCTCGTTCTCCCATCGTTCTCCGTTGCACACTCATTAACATTCGCTTCGTTCGGCGAACGTCGTTGCAAGTGTGCGAATTCGAACATCTTCCCTAACGAATTAGTATTCACTTCGCGAAGCGGCATGCGTCAGGACGGAGATCCGTTTGCTTTCAACGCGGCCCCAATTTGTCCGCCTTGTGTTTTCGCCCCAACCGGATGAAAGTTCATAGACGGACGGCGAGCGGGCTGTTTTGCCGGCCGACCGGTGGTTGAATTCGACGGCCAAATCGGATTTCGGCCGAATTGCTATGACGACTGGGGGACTTCCGCCCCAAAGCTCAATACCAAAATCAGCATCCGCGCCCGGCATTCATCCGCATTAGCGACCAACTGCGGGTGACGTCCGTGAGGCCACCGATGGATTAAAAACAAGAGCGCCTAATTCGCCCGCTGAAGGGCTTCAAGTTGGTGGTGGCCGGCGAACAAGGCCGCACGTGCGTGTGAGATGAATTTGGAAGCATCTCGAAACGATAAAGAACCGCCCGGATGCCCACTTGCCATTTTCGTTTAGAAGGCGGTAAAAACGAACATTTCTACACTCAGACCCTCAATTAGCTCGAGGGCACCGCACTCAACGGCCAGTCGAGGATCAGCGGCCGGCTGCAAATGACGGGATTTGCGCTCTCGGACTTCCCCCACCGCGATTTCTGGTGATTCGAAATGCGGCCAAGCGAGCGAGTGGGTTTCCGAGTTCACACATCGGTCGCCATTTTGGGGCCGCCAAACAGGCGGGCAGAGCGGGCAGTCGGCCGTCCTGCTATTGAATTATTAGCCGCTTTTAAACGCACCTGACCCGAACGATTCCGCGGTTTCTGATGACCAAATTAGATTCCTTGCCCCCGCCGCCGCCAATCGGCTGCTGCTTCGAACCAATGGCCGACGATCTCGGCCGCAGTTGTAAAACATCGACCGAGCGCGAGGGATTGTAAACGGCGCACCGAACCGTCTGCCCTCATGTGACCGCAACAAATTGGAGAGAACGGAGCAAGAGCGAGAAGCACCAGAGAGGATGTTTTGCTGCGGAAGTTGCGAAAGTTCGGCGATCCCCGGAAGCACGTCGCTCGCCCCGCTCTATGCAAATACGCGGAATCGAGAGGAGATGCGCTCCCTTGTCGGGAATCATTAGAGACGAGCAGCGTGGGGCTTCCGCTTCGAACACGCGGCGCGCAGTAAATGAGGAGGAGTACGGGGAAAAGGCGAACATTCGAAAACTCGCTCTCGGGTTTGCACAAGCCCGGCCGTCCATCCGAACAATGCAGGAAACTCCCGAGTTTGTTCGCGCTTCGGGCTGACGTAGTCGGGCGAATAATTGGAAAGATTGGCACCGAAGCGAAGAGATGAGGAAAACAAACCAAACTCAATTAGTTCACTGGAGATCTACGATCAAAGCGGAGCAAAACAAGGATCAGTTGTAAACGACGGAATGCGGAAGGAAGTGCCCAAAGAACATCCGTGCAGACAGCAAAACAAAGTGGTCGTGTAATGAGCAACTTTCTTGTCTCGATGGACGCCCGTCAATCGCCGAGTTCCGTCAAGGTGGGTGCGGCCCGCAGAAGTCGAGGGCGATCAACAAAAAAGAAACCTCAAGGCGGAAAACAAAATTTGCGCGCTCTCCATCGACGGACGGACGGAGCGACCGACGGGGCGATAAGCAGCCAAAAGCGGCGTCGATGAACCCCGCTGCCATCCCGCCCGCACCAGACGGCGTATCGATTTTATGATCGAAGCGAAGGAAGGAAGGAAGCGAGCGGACGGCGGCGAGTAAAACGGAAGCATCGAGTTGTTGGGAGTAAACAAAAAGTTCAATCATCATAAGCGGCTTTTGCACGAAACACTCTCCCCATTCGAATCGAATGGCTGGCCGCCGTAGACGGAAGAGACGGGCGTGTGAAGGCCGAGCGGTTCGGCGTTGATCAATCGATGCTCGTCTGTTCGTTCACAAACCCCAACCGTGGAGGCAACGAATGATAACGACCGACCACAATGGAGAGAGAGCGAGCAAACGGGCGGAAGCGTACTCACTCATCGCCCGTCAAAACAACCCTCCACTTAACTTCGGCGTGCAATGAACCCGAAAACAATTGTGCGAGTTCGAAACCTCGTGCAACGTCCATCTCTGCGATCGACCCCACGAACTCATCAAAGAGCGGCGATGTTCGAACACCCCAAAAGGCGGATGAATGACGCAGAGGAGTCGCCGAAAGACGTTGTTTTCGAGATCCCAAATCGAAGATCTCTCTCTCGCGAGTGAGTGAGTGAGTCGTGCGGCAGTAAGCAGCAGGCTTTTAATTAACGAGCCGAGAGATTAACCGCAAAGATAAGCTCTTTTGTTCCAAAAGAAGTTTGTACCCGCGAAGCCGCTTAATCGACGGTCGGACCGCGTGCCGATCCCCCGAGATCCTCGACGGTACGAGTGATCATCGGCGGACATTCGCGCGTCGAAATGTCGAACGCGTGCCAGAGATCACTCGCCGCCGCCGGGTGCTCGTGCTTCTCGTGTGCTGCGGGCGACGAAGACGGAAGGACGAGCGGGCGTCTTGCGATCGTTCGGTGCAAATCAAAACATCCGCCCGCTCCGCTCGCCCGTTCGGGCCCGCCGCCATTATCAATCACCTCCCGCCCGTTTCCTCGTTCGAGTCGTAAACACCAAAAACCAAACCATCGATGCGCGTCGCCGGCCGCCCGCCATTCATTCTCGAAGTTGTTTTCGTTCGCGGAACGAGGCGGGAGCATTGGGTTCTTTTCTTTTTGCTTCCTCATCATCAACTGATGACTTTCGTCCAGGCACGGCAGGAAGCGGAAGCCACTGCCGACACTCGCTGATAACCAGCAGGAAGCAAAGGAAAGAAGAATGGGAACGAATGCGAGTAGCAAAAGACCAAAGAATGGGCCTGCACGAAACGGTTCCTAATTAGCAGAAAAGCCCACGCCTAACATCCGCCGATTTGTAAGCAGCAAACCGCAGCCACGGATCCAAACCGACGGCACAAAGTCCGTCGTGACAATCGAGCAAAGCGGATGAGAAATCGGTGTGGGAACGAGAGGTGGAAGGCCAAAACGGGACCACGAGGAGAGTTGCGAGCAGGAGCGGCCAAGAGCACAACATTCGAAACTCGGGGAATCCCATCGCCGCCGTCTGTGCAACGCGTGATGGGCGGCGGAACGCGTGGCGGCCGCCGGGATCTCGGGCGGAACAAAACCGAACGGCTTCTGACGCCCGCCGATGTCGACAAACAAATCCGAACGCGCGTGCAAACACGCGGGCCGACGGAAGCGAACGGCCGCGGCGCGTCGGGGCGGAAACGCGAGACCACTTTGTTAAAAATGAGCGACACGATTCGAGATGCAGACGGCGGCGATCGGGCGTTTGCATTTCGGGCGGCGCGACGGGTGGCTTTCGTTCCTGCCCGTCAACCACTCTTCTCGTTCTCTTCTTCCGTTTCCGCACTTCCACTTCCTTCCTTCCGCAACTGTGCGCGACGGCGAGCGGGCGGACAGTTCGCGAACTTTGTTTTCGATCGCACATCAATCGATCGATTCGATCGACTAAAACTTTAGGGCCCCCACGCTGCTCGCTTGGGTTCCCGGAAGTCGGCTGCCAATTCGCCGCTTCCCGTCCGTTCGACGCGCACTGCGCCGTTCGTTCGGTGCGGCGGACGGGCGCGGCTTCTTTCGTCCGTTCCGTGCGCGCAACGGGCGAATTTCGGAGTTCGAAGATCGGCGTCACGAACGCGCCGAACGGGAGCGAAACGAAACAGAAAGCCCGCGCCCGTCGAGCACACGAACGCGAGTGTTTCTGCGTCGAATTCACGCGAACTTTCGTCGCTGCACGGACTTCGCGGTTCACTTCTCTCCGCGCTCGTCGAGTCCAACGACAACAACCTCAAATGGAGAGCAAGGAATCAAATCATGCAGCCCCGTGGGGAGTGACTACTCGGTCGTTAGCCGCCCGCTTAAGCCCCGCACACTTCCATGTTGTCGAGCGCTCACAACCACCTGTTCCGCAACTCTCGTCGCCGCAGTAAACGTGCCGCCTGACGGCCGTGTTTCGCACTCCCGCTCGAACGTGCGGGGGCTCGTTCGTGGAAACGTACGCACCACTCACTCGTCGGAGTGATCTCTGGCATGCCGGAAGCTGGGCGGGCGCAGGGTTCAGAAGCAGAAGCACGACCACCGTCCCGAAGCGTTCTCCGCTTTTCCGTCTCTTTGCCGCCCGCACACTCACGAGGGACGGCCGGCGAACCGAATGAAACTTGCGGATTTGTAACCATCGAAAAGAAGGCCGAACGATGCCCAAACTCACGCACTTAAGAACGTCTTGAGCTTGCAGCCGGTTCCAATGAACCCGACAAACATCTCCCCGAACTGCAGTTCCTGTAAGGCTGGTCGTTAATTACGGAGAATACGAATGGCCGATGAGGACAGGTGCAATCCCGACGCGCACGTGAAGAAATGATGGGAGGCGGCAGCGGAAGTAAACGAATCTCCCCGATCTCTGCCGTTAAACGCCCAGAACACTCGGCACTTGGACCACAACCGGAATAATAAAGCACAAGGAATGCCTCAAAATAGACAGTGGATTGATTAAAGTCAACTGAAACGAACCTCCGAACGGAAGTCGTCTCCATTTCGAAGACCGAAGAACAAGCGGGCGGGCGGGCGGGTATGTTGCACACGATTGTTTCCCTTTTCTGCTGCCGCCGAGTGAAAATCGAAACCGAACGGCGCGAGCGGAACGGCGTGTGTTTGAACTTCGAACGTTGGAAGTTGAAAAGGAGCCACTCGACGAGATGAGCGGTCGGTTGTAAGCGGCGAGAACAATCGACGAAGCTCTCGGGCGCCCGAAATGGCCGCTTGGTTTCGAGGAGTTTGCGCATTCCGTCGACCGAACGGTTCGTGTCTTTGGGGACGTCGAAGAACGGCGAGGAGCGAAGGAAGTCCAAGGCACAACGAAGAGAAAGACCGCACGCATTGTGCGTCCGACGGTCGGCGGGGGAAGTCCATCGAAGTTGGCCGAACGACAAACCGCGTCCCCCTCGCCGCGAGGGCTGCCAACTGCGGGCACGGGCGGCCAGAAAAAGTTTGTCTCCAGCGTGGCCACGCGGCCCAAGTGGTGGGGGCGAACGTTCGCTCGAAGGCGCAAAGCGGAAGGAAGCGACTTCGGAGTCTTTTCTCGTTCTGCTTCCGCTCTCTGGGCCGCCGCCTTCTTTTCCGCGTCTTTCTGCTTTCCGCTCGGGGCGGCATTTCTACAGACTCCTCGGCCATTCGCGGGGCCCGTCGGATTGAGCGGGCGAACTGGAAATTGCGGCAGTGGTCACGTTGTGTGCGCACGACCACTCGCTCTCGCCCCACAACGAGGGGGGAGTTCAGTCGGGCGGAAAAGTTCGAGAAAGACGAAAATTGGCCAAGTCGTTTTGCTGCGTTGCGTTCGCCTCCCTCCCTCCTTGGGCCCCGTCGAGCAGAACACAAAATTGCCGCGGAGCCGGAAGGAAGAAGTCGGCGCGACAATCAGCCGGCGAACGGCGAAGACTGCGGGAGATGAACGCACTTTCCCGTGCCTCGCCTCTCTCCCGTCCATCGGCATTCCCACTTCACGCTATTCGCCTTGAACGAGGAACGTCATTGTCCCTTCCTTCGGGCAATCGGCGCCCGTCCGTGGGCGAATTGAAAGCGGCGGCGACGAACTTGTGCCGTTGAACGTCCGCCGGCCGGCGGGTCGGTCGACGGTCGACCATCGGCCACAAAGCTCGTCCACGCGTCGCGGAATTGTTCGTTTGCGGAAGAGCGGGCGGACAAGCGGGTGAGGAGCGGCGGCCGGCGAGGAGGAAAGTTGGCGAAAACAAGTGCACCCATTTGTGTTCCGTTGACTGAAGGCAGCAAATTGAACGACCAGTGCCCGAATTTCTCGAATGTTCCACGCCGTCCGCATCACAGCCGCAAGAAGGAGCGGGCAGTCCTTCTTCCTTCCTAATATTCGCTCCCGTTCGTCGAGAACAAGCGGACGGAAAGACAGGCGGGAGGCGGCGAGTGAAGAAGCTGCACGAGAGACGACCGTAATCGACCACTTTCGTCGGCCGGCCGCCCGCTTCGTCCCCGAAGTGTTCGAAGATCGCATGGCCAAGAACCAACAGGGGGGCGTTTGAAGAGGAAGCACACGAGACGTCCGTCGATGGCATTCAATTTTGTAGTCGCTTCCCCGATTTGTCACGAAGAAGAAGAAGGCATGGATGCTTGACCACAAGCGGTCCTTTGAGTCGACTCACTTCACCGTCGACACGTGAGCAAACGGAACACTCATTTCGATACGAAAATTCACAGACGTCGATTTGAAATCAAAACAGCGCCCACTTCCTGGTTGGCGAGAACGCGGAAGAGAACGAGACCAAAATTTACGTGTTCGTGTCTGAATTCCAGTTATCAGTCGGCAGGCGGTCGAAAGTGAACTCCGTCCTTTTGCTGCGTTCCCCGCTCACTGCTTTCCGTTTCGTGAAACAACCGGCCGACAAGCGGGCGTCTCGATCGCCGGTTTGATAAGCGGATAAACGCGGAGGTGACGGCGCGGCAGAACGACGATTCCCGCCCGACCCTCCGAAATTCGCGTTCACGGGGAGGTGCCGACTGTCACGTGCGGGCATTCGGTCGGACGGAAGGAACACGGCCAGGTTTCGAAATGAACTCTCTAGTCCGCACTAATTGTCGTGTGTTCTACGCTTTAAATGCGGACTATTTCGAGCCAACGGCCAACACAAAAGAGTTGAACGCCCGAAGCCATCGGGCTCAAAGGATCGCGTGCGGGCGTCGAATCGACTCCCGTCTTCGGCACGTCATCCCTTCCGGCCGTCTTTGGGGCGATGGACAGTCGCACGAGCACGCGGACATTCCGAACGATCGTCGATTTCCAAACGAATTGAGGACATTCGCGAGACAAAGCCCAACATTCCGACTGCTTCCGGCCGAGCGGACGGGAGACGTCTTCAGGCAACAAATGAAAAAGCGGTACCAGGGTTCATTTGAGCAAGAGGCAGACCAAATCCCATAGACGAAAGTCTGTGATGGAAGAGAAGAGGCTTTCGGACTTCGAACGGAAGTTCCCCCTTCGATGGAACGGGAACTCAACTGAACACGAGATCCGACGGCCTGACATCAACAAAGAAGTTGTCAGTAAACAGGAGCAATCCGAAAGTTGATGATTGGTGCGAACACGCGGCTGAATTCATTCGGCATGCTCAACATCCGCCGACACGCCGCACGTGATCACGCCCGAAAGGGCCACAAATCCGCGGAGATTTGCGGACTTTTCGGCGGCCAAAAATACCGCGCGGGAACACCAGCGAGCCGAAGCGGTGGACCGACCGTGAGAGCCGAACTTCTCGTCGGTGAGCACGGCGACGAGGATCTTTGGTTTGCGAGCGAATCCAATCGTTTGGGCGATGGCAGCATGACGGGTTTCCGTATTGGAGCGAAAGCGGACCGGCGGTCGGTCGACGGCAAGGAAGAGGGCTTCCGCGAGGCGAACATTGCAACCGTTGGGGCACGACAAGCGGCCAGAGCGGCATGCTGATGAGAAGACGGCGGAGAGTGGAATGTTCAAGAAGTTCGTCCTCTTTTGTCCAAATGAACCCCCATTATTCAATGGCCGCTCGTTTATGTTGCCGAACGACAACAACAAGCAAGTAAACGAGAGGGAGGAGGAGGAGGAGGATCACGAGGGTGAGTGGTCACATGGTTCGCAAACGAATCAACGGAATGGCGAATTGGAACGAATGAAATCCGCTCTAAACTTCGCATCGGCAACCAACAAACGCGCTTAGCGACTCGAAGCGGCTTTCGCTGCCGTCCGCACACTTTTAATTTGCCGAATTTGCCTCAAACTTGTGATTTCGAGACCAACAAACAGGAGCGACAAACAACGAGCAATGTGGCCTTCGCGCATTTGCTGATTGGCCACGGACTCCTCCTTTCTTACTGAGAGGTGAGCGAGAGCTTCGTTTGATTGGCATCTGCGGTCGGCCATCGAGTGAGAAAGACGGTAGGTGTCGTTTAAGGAATGACCAATCAAGCCAAATGCCGTTGATCATTCGAACTACGCGCCGCGAAAAGGCGCTTAATCGAAGCGGCTTGGATTATCCTAATCCACGGCCCTCGCGGGGGAACACGAATCGCAAAGAAAATCTTTGGAATTAATTAACAAATGATGTTGAAAACGCAAACGTTAAAGCGACTTTGGGCGCCGAACGAAGCCGCCGGATTTGCCGCCTGATTGGGCGGCGCTTTCTGAAAATCGGGCGAGCAAACGAGTGAGTCTTTTCGGGGCAAACTGGGTGGTTTGTTTTGGCGGTTAAGGCCGGAGTTGAGGCGAGACGGCGGCGGATCACGAACGTCATTCGTTTCCCCTTCCGTCGACTGTTCACCATCAGCGAGAGCGAGGGGATTTGCATGCGCGAATCGGGTCTCGAACAACAACCCCCGGGCATTGGCTTCCTTACCTTCGCAAGGATTGAATTTGCGACAAGCGGCGAAACGAACAACTCGTCGATTAACGCGAAAACTACGGAGATCGACGAGCCTGAGCGGATTACGCGACTCGTCCAATCGATCGACGGAAGGGCGGAAGGTCAGAAGGTGTCAGAACGAGGCGTCGCTTCGACAACAAATGGGCGAACTTTTTAAAAATCCCCCTCGCGGATGCTCGGTTTTGCGAATCAATCGCAAACTTCCGACTGCGTGGTGGTGGTCGAGTGATATCATCCATGTGTTGGATCCCCCAGTCGATAATCCGTTTCGGAGAAGAAGTGAACGCTGCGGAGGAAGCGGGAACGAAACGATTGAACTCCGCACCGATCGTATCGCACAGTCCAATTAAAAATAGACGCGCGTACGATTATTTCGAGGGACAGGAAGTGCGGCAAGTCGGGCATCCATCATTCACGGACGCCGCCGATCGTCTCGCCACATGATTGGAGAACGTTTGCCGCCGAGATCAACAACACTCCCAGCCTCCTTCCTTCCTTCCGGCTTCGTGTTTCGTCTTCTTCGAAAAACACCCGACAGTTATTTCCAACCGCCCGATCACGTCGGCCTTTCGCTGACATCCTTTGCGGTGAGGCATGAGGCACGGGAAACAAACGTGAACGAGCGGAGGGCGAAGAGGAGGGGACCATTCGTGAATTCGGTTGAACCGACCGCCGATTGTTGTTGGGTTGGGTTAGAGATCACTCACTCGTTCTCTCGCTGTCGGAAATAATCTCTACTCCTGATCGTTACACGAACTGCCACGCGGTGTTTCCGCCGCCCGCGTCCGAAAATACCCGCAAGTTGCGTTCGGTCGCCCATTCCCCGTACACAACGGAAGAAGCGAGCAGGGCGGGGGGCAAACGGAAAACAAGGGAGTTAAGGGCGAAGTTCAGCGGAAACACCGTCGATGTCTCGTGTCGCCCACGAAACGGAGAGCAGACGGCTGCTGGAAGGCACGCGGAGAGTCTTTTCTCGCCGCTTCCCGCAACACGCCGAGGGCAGCGAGTGGCGGCGAGTTGATCGCCGAGATCAACCGAAGACGGCGCCGGGCGAACGGAGCGAGTGCGCGCGATAATGGAAGAGCGGCGAAGTAAACGCGACCGAGTCCGTTCTTTCGATCGTTTTGCATCGAAACAACCAGCCGTTCAATCCGACTCGACTACTCGCAGGTCGAACGCAAGCAGCCGTTTTTGTCGATCGGAGAGGGCGGGGAATGCACGAGCAATAATCGAATCCACAAAAGCAGAGAACACGGTAGCCAAGTGGAAAATTCGCCCGAAATGACCACGAGAAAGGAGGCGCCTTTCGAAAACACGTGAACCGTCGGGCCATTTCGGGCGTGTGAGCAATCCCGTGCGCAGACAATTGCAGCTGTTTGTGCTCGACGAAGAACACAACAACCAACCTTTCGGCTCTTTCGCCAACTTCGGCATTTCCTCTCGTGGCATTCGCGGTGGTTGCGAAACGCCCACTGATTCACGACGAACTCCTCCGCTCGTCTGATCGCACGGCAACGAGTGTCACCGACGGAGTGCACCGAAAGTTACGCGCACGCTTCTTGCACGCCCATCACTCTTGCGGCGGGTGTTTTTCGAAAATAAAGATCGAGTAATCCCGTTTTTGTCGAAGAAGAAGCGGAGAAATCCCGGGCGGATAATTGAGTTGATCGTCGAGTTATGATAAGCGAAGCGAAGCCCAACGAAACGAGACGGGAGTGCGCCCGGCGTTGGATTTGCGCCCATCGGCGCACTCGACTCTCCGCTTTTTCTCAACTTCTCTCCGCTTTTTGTGAACATCCAAACGAAGCACGCGAGCAGAAAAACGACGAAATGCGGGCGAATTACGGAGAGAGTCGCGCGCACGCGTTCCGGCGGTCGTCTTCGTCGTCGTCGTCTCCAGCGAATCGATCGCCCGACGACGGCGTGCACCTCGAAAGTACGCGGAAATCGCTGCATGTCGGAGTGGCTGTTCTCATCCTCGCTTGTCTCCTGTAAATCCCCCACCGCTCGCCTTTGGATTCGCGCCAAATGCTCGAGGAAAGATCAGAAACAACGAGCGAGAAGAACCGATGACTCTTTCCGTTCGAACAAGAAACTAATTCCACCGAAAGCTCGGGGCTTGATTCACGTCCGGCCAAGACATCGCAACGTAAACAACAACACGGAGGAACGTCGACCGGCGCGCATGGGCGACCGTAAGCGGCCTGCCGCAAGTCGCTGCCCCGAAAGTCGTCGGGGGATGATCTTCGGGACTTTTGGGCCGAGCAACACGAACATCCGCCGCCCGTTTGGGCTGCCGTCCGCCGCTGGCGCACATTTCATCTCGCCGCACACACACGACCGTAAGCCGATCAGAATCCGTACGGGGCCGGCGGACGGGCCGCTTCCGCTGGCCGCCGTCGTCCGCAACACTCCGCCGTCGCCGCATTCTTCCTTTTTCGAAATCGATCGGCCTAATTTGAGTCTCATGCCATCCGCTTAACGTTTCCGTCGTTCCTAATTCTTCGAGAATCGACGGCTCTCGCCGCACATCCTACAGAGATCACCCGCGTTTTGTACGAAATCAATTAAAACTAGTGGTTCGTTACGAACCGTACGGCGGATTGGGGAGTGACGCGGACGTCGTCGAACTCGAGGATCACGACACAACAGTGCGGCCATTGTGGGGATGGATTTATGCAACGGAAATGTTGAAATATCTTTGGCTCCCGTCTTCTTTGTTCCATCCGCTATTTATGAATTCCGCTTATCATCACCCGGCATGCGAACAGGTCGGCAGTCGGGCAGACAGCCGCGGCGGACATCCGGAGCCCGAAGCGGGCGAAGAAACAAGCTGCGACCTTATTATCTCTTTCCTTCTTCGAATGCCCGAGACCGAGAAGACGGAGCGGAGGAGGAAAAGGCGGCTTAAGCCGTGGCATTTGCGATTACCAGCATATTCCTCCAACTTAACGAAATATTCGTTCGTGGCCGAGGGAACGCCGCATATTCGATGAGCGCCGCCAGGGAGTTCCCAACCCCCGTTTCGTCCTTCCGTTGTTCACTTTTTCCTAATGTTGATTAAAAAATGCGTAGTCTAGTGAGGGTCTCCGGCTGGGGGTTGCTCGATGTTCACATGGCCCAAATACGATAACAAGTTAAGAACAAGGAGAGCAGAGGAGAGATGTTTGAGCAGAAGACAAAAGTTTTTCCACCTTCGTCGCCTTTCCGCCGCACCGACTCGTCCGTCCATCCATATTGTTAATGAGAGTTGCGGAAAGCCGATCAGCGGCGTAGACGGAAACGCCAAAAACCAGGGCCGTAAACAAGAGATGGGCGCGTGCCGACCGGCTTTTCGGTCCCAAAATATCTCGCCGACTTGTAAGCGGCCGCTGTTCACGTCTGCGATCGCCCGTCCTCACTGTAAGCCCCACTCGAACATCTGCACTCTCGATTAACAAAGGCACTCTCGAATACGAAGCAAGTGGGAAACCTTTGATGCTTGAGGGATGATTGTGGAAGAAACCCTATGCTTTTTCATTGTGCCGGGTGGACAGTAAAAACGGCACGTAGTCATCGCTCGATTGTGTTTTGTGACGAAGCAGAGGACGAGGCGGCATCCAAAACACGTCATGGACGAGAAGTCTTGGGCTTGTTTTCGTCGGAAAACGGGCCCGAGTGCCGCGTCCAGCTGTTCGCGGAACCCGAACGGCAGACAGGCGGGCGGCTCGTCGGGCCGAACGACTTCCATTGAACTTCAATTCTTCCCCGTCCAAACGAAATTCAATGGTCGTCCCTGCGAGCAACGAACTCGTGCGCATCTCGCGACAAGCGGGCCACGAACAGACGAGTCATCAACTCGGAAGAAAGAGGACGAGCGAGGAACAAAGAAACCTGTCCACCTTGCAGGAAAACGGAGTTGATTCTAGAAACCAAACGAATCCACCCGCCAGCCTTTTGTGTTTCCAAATTCTCTCACCAACTGGTTCCATTTTTGGATTCGAGCCGTTGGGAAACTCCCGAGCTCGCCCGAACGAAGTCCACCTTTTCCGAGTGATCAAAGTCTTCATAAAGGATTAGCGGCTAGCCGGTGGCCTTTGGCGAGAACTTTCACCCGGCGGCTCCCGCTCCGTTCGTTGGGAAATCGCCCATTGCACTTTGCCGCCGCCAATGCGCGGCCGGGAATTTCCGCTTCAATTATCGCGATTCATTCCGCCTACGAACGAAAAGCGGAGGCATCTGCTGCTTGCTCGATCGATGACGACAATTCGAGGACAACGAACGGCCTGGCGGCCTGCCGGCAAACTCAATTCGATTAGGACACGATTGAATGGAAGGCATAGACGAGCGCCGGCCGGCCGTTCGTTGGGCTCAAACGAAACAAGCGGGATGTTCGAGTGAATTGAGTGAAACGAGTGGCGGTCGAAGAAATCTCATGGGAAAAGGAGTGTACGTGACAAACTTCAATCCCATTCGCCGGAAACTTCAATCAAGAAGCGTGCCTGTCAACGAAACAAAGAACTGAGTGGGTGGCAAGTTGGCAGCAGAATCCGAGTCGATACAAAAAACCGCTGAACTTTTAAAAATCATCGCCGAAAATCCGTGAAGAAACGTCGATGTTGCGCCCGAACTCGGCGAGGCGAAGTGCGCAAAACGGGCCGCTCGCCGTCTTTCCCCTCGCCTCTCGCCCGGCGGAATGCTCGTCATTCTCCGTCGTCTCCTCCTCGTCTTCTTCCACTCATTTGCTTGCTTTGCTCTCGACTTCACACGGCTGCTCCATTTGAACTAAAGGGAGGAAGATTCGACGGACTGATAATCGGGCAACGTCGGGTCGCCCAACACCTCGCGCGTTTGTCGCGGAAACGGCGTCCGTGAGCGGCACACCGGAAGCAAGGGCAAAACAGGAGTGCGCCGAGATCAACTCTAAACGAATAATCTGCCAGCAAATAGCCGAGGAGTTTAGGTACAAGAAATGCCCATTTCATTTCTTCAAGGAATCGCTGCCTACAGTAACCGCAGCCCCGATCGGGCGACTGTTTCGTGTCGTAAACAGTCGCTTGTTTTGACACCGCCCGTCCTGATCGAATTTTTAAAAATTACTGCCGTTTGCGGCCGCCGTTCAGTCGCGGCGGATCGTTCTCGGCGGCGGGCGGCGGGCGAACCGGAAACAACAACAACCGTTCATTACTGCACGGCGCCATCGCGCTCGGACTCCTCCGCTTGATGACAAATCGGGCGACAGAGTGGCGCCAACTTTTCAACGGCGCCCGCTTTCCGCGCCTTTCGCTTCGCGTGCGGTTTTGATTTATTCGTTGCGAAGGAGGAGCAAATGCAGGAAGAACGAAGGAGGACGGAGTGGAAAGCAGCAGAGCCAAGCATCACCGATTGAGTCCAAGGCGGAGTGAACAAATGACAACTCCGCGCCCTCCGCTTTGTCGTTGACCTCTCCGTTCGACTCGGAGCTTTTTTCTTTTGTTCGCGGAACCCGAGCGAACTTATGGAAAAATTGAACCCGTTGGTCATTTGCTCGAGCCACTCCTCCCTCACAGTTCTTCTCCGTTCCTGCAAAAGTAGTCGCTTCGATGGGTTCGCCTGTCGATTGGGTTCTTTGAGTCGCGCCGCCGTCGCCGCTTTGTTCTTGCGGCAAATCATTTGCGGTCGATTTGCGGCGACACGGCGGCGGCGGCAACGCGTGATTTCTCGTTTGTTGTCCCCGCGTTAAATAGTCGCCGAAACGGAAGGATCGGCGGCGAGTTGGACGTCCTTGCGGACAAGTGAACAAGGCGAAGGCTTTCGGATCGACGGAATAAAAAGAAACACCTCACTCACCGCTCGTGTCTGTCAATCAGCCTTCGTTTCTTCGTTCTTCCGCAAGGCGATAAGAACAAGGATGCTTTTGGTTGCTTTTTTGCGAGCAAGTGTTGACAAGCGTGTTCGTTTCGTTCTTCTCCTCATTCTCGTGCCCACAATGAATTTCTACTCGTCAGTGATGGCCAAGGCGAACGTCATGAGCGGAGTGGACGCGAACCAGCCGAGCAGCAGCGGTCTCAACGACCCCAACGCGGGCACCCGCATCGAATCCCTCTTCGGGCAGACCGGAAGCTCGGTGATTCGCCGCTTGGGCTGGAAGCAGGGTGAGTTCTGGGCGCTTCTCTCTTTGTTCAATCAATCCGATCGATTGCAGGCGACGAGGACGAGGGCTGGTCGAAGAAGGCCATCGATTCGCTGATGAAGAAGCTGCAGAAACACAACAAGGAGTCCCTGCAAATGCTGGACAAGGCGCTCAAGACGCAAGGCCGCGAACCAAGCGGCTGTGTCACGATCCCGCGCTCGCTAGACGGCCGCCTTCAGATCTCCCATCGGAAGGCCCTCCCGCACGTGATCTACTGCCGCGTCTACCGCTGGCCCGATCTCCAGTCGCATCACGAGTTGAAGGCCATCCAGGTGAGTTCGCTTACGATTGCCCTTTATTCGTCGCTCTCGTTCAGACCTGCCGCTTTTGTTTCGAAAGCGGCCAGAAGGACATCTGCATCAATCCGTACCACTACGAACGAGTCGACGCCGCGTGCATCCTGCCGCCCGTTCTCGTGCCCCGCTACAGCGATCCCCCGCCTCTGCTCGCCGAACAGTCGGCCACGACTCCCGGCTATGCAATGCGTGAGTGTTCCGATGGAAAGGTTCAATCGTTTGCTTTTGTTCAGCGATGACCCCGTTCAACGTGGACATGAGCAGTGCGGAGACGCCGGACGACATTCAGCGCATCCAAGCCGAGCAGAACGCGCAAGCTCAACGCCATCTGCAAATGTCGCAGCAGTACGGAAATCCGCAGAATGTGAGCGCCCTCAACTGGGTGATCTCATCGAATTGCAGCCACAGACCGCGATGCATCAGCCGATGAACATGCTGCTCTACGGAATGTCCGCACCGCCGCTCTCGATGAACATCGCCGGACAACTGCCGAACATCGTGAATCGAGTGCCCGTCCCGTACACTCCGTGCAAGTACTGGGCCACAATCAGCTACTACGAGCTGAACACGCGCATAGGCGAGCAAGTGCGCGTGTCCGCGAACACGATCCACATCGACGGCTTCACGGATCCGAACTCGCAGGACAAGATCTCGTTGGGCTTGTTCTCGAACGTCAATCGGTTTGTTTCGAAACCACACAGTTAAGGGTGATTTCTGTTCGTTTAGGAACACAACGATCGAGAACACCCGCCGGCACATTGGACGTGGCGTAAAGCTCACGTACGTTCCCTACCAGGGCACTCTGTACGCGGAGTGCCTGAGCGACAGTGCGATTTTCATTCAATCCCGCAACTGCAACTACATGCACAACTTCCATCCGACCACCGTCTGCAAGATCAATCACGGCTACTCGTTGAAGATTTTCGACACGGGCAAATTCGGCGAGGTTCGTTTGTTCGGGCGCACCCTCCTTTCAATCCGTTTGATCGTTTCCAGTTGCTGAGCAACTGCATCAACATGGGTTTTAACAGCAGCTACGAGCTGACCAAGATGACGATCATTCGGATGTCCTTCGTGAAGGGCTGGGGCGCCGAGTACCAGCGGCAAGACGTCACGTCCACTCCGTGTTGGATCGAAATTCACCTGCACGCGCCGTTGATCGTGAGTTCCCTTCAACGTTCTGCTTTCACTCATTTTTCCTCGTTCTTTGCAGTGGTTGGATCGTGCGCTCGCCACGTTGGGGCCGGCCACCGACCCGATCTCGTCGATTTCCTAGCCGCCTTCGAGAACAATTGATTTTGTAATTGGAGATTGACGTGTGTGCGCATTTCCGTCCTTCCGCATTCTTCTTTCGCTCACTCCATTAAACTCGCCGTCATCTCGTGTGTGTGTGGGTTGCGGCGAGGGAAATGCGAACGAATTCTCATTTGTAAAGTGCGGAAATCGGAAGAATTTGGCGTAATTCCGCGACTTCATCGCTCGGATCGCGTGGCTTAAGCGAAAGGAAAGAACGACGGAAGAAAGCGGGGCTTGACGAAATGCTCGGCCATCCGCGAAAGGAACACGCCTTTCCCAATCGACTGAATATTCTCGACATCCTACGGCTCGTCCACCCCACACCCTGTCGACGAATGATTTTTGAACCTTCGTGAACAATCGCAAACACCGCGCCAATTATTTGGAAATAGCGCCAACCGAACAACAGCCGAAAAGTCTTCCCGAAGATTTCGCCGCTTCTTCCCCTTCCCGAACATACGCGAGCGGGCGGGCGGAGGCAGCGCGTACGCGGACTCTTTTTCGCTCTCTCGGTGCACCGCTCGCTCGCTCGCCCCCCCCGCCCGTCGGTCGGCTTCTGGAAGGGTCCGACGAAAACGTGGTTTGAATTGGCGCTCGAGCGGCCCGCCTGCACAGCCGCGTGGTGCGCCTGGACGTTTCTGCGGGCGAAGGAAGAGGCGGTGCCTCACGCCGTGGTTCGATTTTGTTCGTTCTAGAAAGTTTTACAATTTTCCCGCCGCCCAGCTCGAAGATCAACGGAACGTTGGAAATGAACATTCGCGGCATCAATTGGACTCGTTTGGCAACCGTCGATCGCCGCCTCCTGTTCCTCTGCTAATGGTCGTTGTACTCTACTGGCCCTTGTCGTCGCATTCAATGGACCTCGGAGACCTTCAGCGTTTCCTCGACGATCCCAACGACGAGGGCCGCATCGGCGAGCTGCACCGCCAATTCGCCGCCGTCCTGCACGCGCGTCGTTGCATGCAGCAGAAGACGGTACGCTTCCGCCTCGCTCGCTCGTCGCCAATCCGTCGCTTTCCGATCGATTTTTAGACCCAATGCTGCAAGCTCTCGATTTGCCCGACCTGGCGTTCGCTCCTCTGCCACTACTCCCAATGCCACTGCGGGCTGGAGTGCGACTTCGAGGCGTGCGGCTCCACGCGCGTCCTCTTGGATCATTTCCAGACGTGCGCCAAGCCGGGATGCCGCTTCTGCGAGCCGCTGCGGAAATCAAGTGAGTTCGCCTTTGGATCCGTTCGATTTTGTTTATTTCTTCCGTGTTTCCAGAGCGAGTGGTCACGACGTCGTGTTCGGAGTCCGTCTACTGCAACGGGCCGTCCACGTCGCGTTGCAGTTCGTCCACCACGTACTGCGAGACCTCGTGGAGCAGCAACGGCGGCGGTTCGGCGCGCGAGACGTACTTCCAAACCTACCGGGCGGACTTCACGCGTGGCCATCGGTCCTCCGAACTCTTCACATCGACCATAGTGCGCACGCCCTACGGCAAAACGGAGCGCATTCAACGCGAGCTGATCGTCATGTTCCACGTGCAACGGTGCGCCGACCTGGATCGGGTACGTGCGGGTTCCTTTGTGGATTTCGAAGTAAATTCGCGCTTCCCATTTCGATTATTTATTCGAATTCGTTTGCAGGACACGAAAGCCCTCTCCCGCAACATCCTCTGCTCCGTTCCGCACTGCTCGACCATGAAGCGCACTCTGATCCACATCGCCATGTGTCAGGGCGAGCAGTGCGACTTCCCCGAATGCGAGGTGACGCGCTCGATCATCCAACACTGGTTGCGATGCCCGAAGCGGCAGTGCGACATCTGCAATCCCGTCCTCAACTCCATCCGTGAGTTCCGATTCTTCCCCGCGATTCTCGAATATTCCCCTCGGTTGCTTTCAGCTGCCATCGACGGCGGGGCGGACTACGAAATGGACGACAAGCTGCTGGCCCTGCTGTACACGTCGACCAACGGCCTCATGGGAATCGTCTCGTCGGACATCACGCCCTACGAGGCCGATTGGCCGGAGGTGCAGGAGCAGCCCCCGCTGCAGGAGGTCGAGCGCATCCCGTCGCCGTTGGGTTCGGCCCACAAGCGCAAGTGCCCGTCCGTCGAGCTGGAACTCGTGAGCACCTCGCCCACCAGCGGCTGGAAGAAGCGAAAGGATTGAACGTCCTTCCGCTCGCGCCCCTCGCAATCATTCCTTCCCGATTCTTGCGGTCTGCTCGTGCCCACTTCCGATATTTCTTGTTGGTTTTACATTGCTTTCATCCTCAGATTTCTTTCAATTGTTTGCCTTCCATTGTTCTCCTTTTCGTTCATCTCCATCTGCATTGTCATCGTTCGTCATGTCTCAGTCAAGCTTTCACGATTCTTGTCCAAGGCCCCCGTCTAGTCTCCATGATGACAACCCCCGCCGGCCGCTCTCTTTTTCCCACCCAACATTTCGTGTAGATATTCTCCGTGCAGCCAAATGAACTCTCGCCGAACATCATCGACATGAGTTGCGACCACCCACTAATCACTCCGCTCTGCCAAGCATCTTCCCCCAAATATTTGCTTTAATGCCCGCATCTTCTCAAGTGTTTTGCCTCACACGCACTCCACTTACGCACTCACTCGATTGTTGTGTTTCGAACAAAACCACCGTTCACTCACCTCACTCTTCCGCTTCCGTGTTTCATCGACTTTCGTGTGCCCTCCTGAGATGCATTTGTTTGTGAATAAAAGATCAACAACTTAGATCATTCGGCACAGTTGCAAAGCAGGCGGGTGCTCGGAGGTTGCGGTCGGAGGAGCGAATGACGAGTGTTCGGAGACGGAAACGATCGGACAAAAGAAGGATAAAACTCTACGTAGTCTCGAAAAGCATCGTTGGTGTTCGGGAATCCCTTTATCGAGTACTCCAATCAATTCAACAATCCCTCGCTTCTCGGATTCCCGCAGCTGCAAGAGGCCCTCGTTTTGGAACGAATAAGTGAGTCCGGCGATCGGAGCCGCAAAAGCCCGGAGCAACCACGCTTATACTCGTGATCGAAGCGGAATTGAAAGCGAAAGTTTAATTATCGCCTGCGTGGATCCTCGCAACGGCGCGAAATGAACGGCGCGCGGGCGACGGCGGCGGCATTCGGGAAGCGGACGGCGGCGGGAGATTTCCAGTTGTTTGGCGGGTACCACTAAAAAACAACACCCCGCTTTCTGCCGGCTGAAACGAAGACGAGCAGCAGAAAGCAGAAAACCCTCCAATCAAACCCGCCCCAAATCCGGACTGAGGGCGGGCGGGAGTTTCCTCCCAATCAAACCAATCGGGAGGGATCATCATTTCATCTCAGGCGCCCGTCCTTCCGTTCGCTTCTTCGCCGTCAGAAGGGCGTGCAGTCGACCATCAAACACATCACCCGTTTGTGGGATCCGTGGACGGGTTATCCGATTGCACAAGCCGCCGTTCGCCTCTTTGTTGTTTGTTTTGAATACCGGTCTTACCCGTCTTTCCTCGCCTCTTCGTACTTGACGCCGTCTTCCGCCGGTTGTTTCGTTTTGATCCGAGCGAACGCGCGCCTCTTCTTTTCGTACGTGGGCGGGCGCCTACAAAAGAGCGCTTGTTTACCTTTCGCTCTTTTGTTCAATTATCGTTTAGAGTATCCTGCCTATTGTCGTCGGCGGGCATGCGCTCATGAGTTGTTCGTTTAGCCCCGCCACTGTTCTCATGAGCCAAAAGCCGCGAAACGAGCGACCAACCCGAGTTTAATCCAAAGACGCGCACCTCGACAACGACATCCGCCCCGCGAGTTCGAGCGGGTTTGGCGAATCCCCGAGTCCTCCTCCTTCACCTTCTTCCTCGAACAAATGATTAGCGTCGTTCACTTGGGCTATTGACTTCGTCTTTCCCTTCTTTCCCTCGCTCGCTTGTTCGTGTGTTCGTCGACCTCCGATCGGAAATCCGCCCATTGTCTGCGCATTAGTCGTGGTCTAATTTTTTATCCCCGTCATTGGGTTTAACTCACGACACGCTCGTCCTGTCGTTCGGCTTGTCGTTACGTGCACACGAGTGTCGTGAGTGATCCCCAGCTCATCGCCTATCGGTTCCAACACACACGACTCTCCAGCCCGCTCGTCGCGATCAGAACAAACGGGTTATTGCTCCATCTACTTACCCTCCTTTCGCTTTCGTTTCTTGTAGTTAGTTGAGAGATTGATCGTCTTCTTAATCTACTTTTGGGTCATGAGTATCGAATGAATTCGAGTGAAATGCCCACTACTTCTTCCTCTCTTTCCTCTCCCGCTCAGTCCTCCTCTCGACTGCGACTCAGATGGTGGACATCTCAACGATGTCTTCTGCTATTCTTCGCTTCCATCATTGCTCTTGATCTCGTCTCTCATGGTTCGTCGTCTTCTTTTCTTCTGTTGAACCAATGCCGCTCCTTGCAGCTTACGCCCAAGTGGTGATCAAGCGCTTCTCGCAGGAGCACTGTCGCTCCAATCCCTGCCTCAATGGAGGCACGTGCATGCCGGGCAAGATCGCTTGTGATTGCGCCACCGGCTGGATGGGGCGCTATTGCCATCGTACGTTCCTTTTATTCGATAATCACATGTTTGTGCTTCAGGCCGCTGTCGAAACATCTACCAGTCGTGCGATCGGTGGGCGCTGGAGGAGAAGTGCGAGGTCGTGCGCACGCAGACCAACTTCTTCGACATCAACTGCGCGATCAGCTGCAAAACGTGCACGGCCGATCCGAGTGTGAGTAAGTGAACTCTTCGCCCGCTGCTTAATACTCATTGATGTTTCTTTCAAGAGCTGAGTCCCATTCCGTTGGCTCCAGCACTGGAACCACTGCAGTTCATGATGGGGAAGTGGTACTCGGCCGCCTCCAAGGGCCTCCGCTTCCCCACGGACATGTTCAGCAACGAGTACGAGGAGGTGCTGGACATCATGCCCGCCGAAGTGCCCATGTTCGGAGCGCCGTCGTTGAATTTGACGTGAGTTCTTCTTCCACTCGGTCGGGGAACAAATGCGATCGTTTTGATGCGGAAGAATAATTAAACGGAAATTGAGCGGTGAAGAGCGTAAACCGCCTCCCACTCACTCATCTTCGCGCCCATTAGCCACTCGTCACACTCACCACTTTCGTCCACTCTATTCTTTCGTCGCTTAAGTGCGGAAACCGTTCGATTGAAAGAAGAGTGGCACGTGTTGTTGAACGGAAGATCAACAGTCGATGGCAACAAACGGAAAGCGGCGACTCACGTGCACGTGTGAATCTTCGCGAACAACCAGAAGGCGGGCGGCGATTTCGTTCGTCTTTTCGCTTTTTTGCGGCGTGGGGAAAGTCGTTCGTTTTGCGCGGATGACGCCGCCGGCAGCCGCGAAACCGGATGAAAGCCGCACGTTGCACGCACTCGTTCGCCGTCGCCGGTCGGAATTCGAGGCTCGTCGACGGAGCGAACGGGATGCGCGCGCGGATCGGCGGGCGGATTGAAGACGCAACGGGGGATGCAATTCGGGTTCTTCTCGTCCGTTTGCGAGTTTGCGTAAAAACATCTGCATGAGCAGAAGGCAATCAGTTGAACAGAAACGATGCCGGCGAGCAACACACCAGCTAACTTCAATCATTCACCTCCGTGTTCAGGAGCATCTCGTGGAGTGGCGACGATGTGCGCGTGGTGCAGGGCTTCCTCACCCTCAAACCCAACTCAATCCCGCCGGAAGTGGCCATTTTGAGTGCCGGGAATGAGGGACTGAACATGATCGAGTTGGGGATGATCACCAACCACGCCGCCACCTTCAACGTCTCCTACATGCAAGTGCATCCCGCGCTGAACAACGACTTCCTTCCGCTGGGCGTGAGTTCCGTCAGTTGTTGATTGAAACTCTTTCTCTAATTTCAGGCCACTCGACGGTTCCGCCGTGCAGGTCAATTGCTGGAGATGACCGTCGCGAAGCTGTTCAGCGAGAACCGAATAATGCAGTTCAAGAAGATGTTCCGCAAGGTCCGCAGTTACCCCTACTGAACGCGCTCCATAGACACACGAATTAGGCCTCCTTTCCGATTGTTTGTATATTTATTGTGCTCACATGTTTGCTCAAGTAAACGTCAGGATTGAAGCAATGATTAAGTGGGCGCCTTCTGGAATTTGCCCACGTACTCGCCGCGGATGGGCATCTTGCCGGTCTTCTCGTCCTTGCGGAAGTGGGCCGTCCACACGGGCACGCTCTTGAACAGACGCTTCACGTGGATGTAGTCCTGCAATCAAATGATTAGACGGCTCGACTCGACTGCAGAACGAACCCCCGTGTTGGGCGTGAAGCGGTGGTAGATGCCGGCGGGAGAGCGTGATCAGGTCGCCGGGCTCCGACTGAATGCGAATCCAATTGTCCTGCAGCAACTGACGGATGAGCACAGAGGAGAGTCCACCGAACCTCGTTGTCCCGCACGTCGAAGTAGCCGCAGCCGTCAATCACGTAGCGCACCTCGTCGTCGTTGTGGAGGTGCTCCTCGAAGAAGAACTGAATCTTCTCCTCGTAGTCGGGCAGCAGTTGGGGCGAGACGGCCACCTCGTCGCTGTGGTCGAAGCCCCGCTCCTTGGCGATCGGCTCCAGCTTCACATCCCGCTCCTTCGGGTCCACCTACAAAATAGGAATGAATGAAGATGGAAGCAGTTGAGTGGACTCACGTAAGCGTAGAGCACTCCGATGGAGGCCAACTTCTCCAGTGTGGCCGCTTTCGGCGGGTCCAAGTGGCACTCCTCCCGCGGGTTGGCGGGCCGCGCCTGCATGTACCACGCCTTCACCATTGCTCCGCTTGATCGACTGCCGACTGGAGAGTGCGCGAGCACGGGGAAGCAAGAGAAATAAAAGCGGAAACGATCTCCCCTCGTCCTCGTAAAGCGGAGGTCGGCAGTCGGTGGTTCGTGTGCAGGGCGGGCAGAGCACACGATAAGCACAAGGAAGGGGTCGTTTATTCCCGCTTTTACAGCACTGCTTCCTTTGGAGTTCGACATCAAAGTGAGCTGTAAAACAAGCTGTAAAAGCATTACGGTGGCTTCATTTCTTCATTCGCCGTGGATTTCCCTCCAATCGCAACGCTCAACAATTCCGAGCGTTCACTTGCGAACGAAGGCCGGTAAAATTGAAAAAACATCACGTAAATTAAGTTTTTTTGATGTTCTTTGTTTTGGAGCGTTGTTCGCACCGATTTCGATGAAAATAGATTTATTTCACGGTCAAATGTACAAGGAATAAACGAGGACCTCACGCATCGCATAAGCGGTGGCAAGAGATGTCCCCGAAAGGGCACACTTGTCTCCAGTTAATTGCCCGAATCGGACCATTTGCTGGTGGAGATCTGCCGATCTCGACCCTCGACTGCCGTCCGGATGATCAACTTAATCTACGACAAGAGTCTGCACGGCTTCTACGAGAACATCAAAGGCGACTTGAAGTATGCCGCCCTGTTGGTCTTCTGCCTGGGGCTCTCCGTCCTCTTCCGCCGCTACGTGAATGCGGCCGTGCGGATCAAAGTGGACGGGCTGATCGGCCTCGCGATCAACGCGTACGTGTCCGGCTGGATGGTCTTCTACTCGCTGGCCTGTGTGGTCGGGCATCTGGTGCTCTACCGAGTGATCAGGGATCCCAAGTGAGTTCTCCGCTCTTTCGCTCGTTTGGATCGTTGGATTGCAGGCAACTGAGTCAGATTTCGTTCTTCGGCACGTTCACGTACCTCGGCTTTTTGCGCGTCATCCACTGGTTCGGGCTGCCCCGTCTGGAGTTCATCACGAACGCCATTCAGCTGATCATGACGCTGCGAGTGAGTTCAACCGTTCGGCTTTCATTTCTCGCCTCCGTTCAGGTGATCGGGCTGAGCTACGAGATTGCGGACAACCGAGCGGGAGTGGCGGGTGAGCTGAAGAAGATCGTCGAGCCGTCCACCTTCGAGGCGTTCAACTACCTCTACAGCTACACGGGCATCTTCACCGGCCCCTACTACTCGTACCGCACCTATTCGGACGCCTTCGCCGCCGACTTCAACGTGCGCGCCGGGCATCTCGGGGATTTGCTCCGGCCGAAGCTCCGGACTCTCTCCTGGTCGCTGCCCATCCTCTTGCTCATGAACTACGTGGCTCCGGTCAAGGTGAGTGAATTCAACCATTCAATCAATCGAGTTCACTCGTTTCTCCCGCTTTCAGATCCTGCAGCTGGAAGAGAGCGGCGACTACCACGTGCTGCACCTGTTCTTCCTCTCCGCCCTCGCGTTCATCTACCTGCGGATGAGGATCTACTCGGCGTGGATGGTGGCGGAAAGCATCTGCGCCATCTCGGGCATCGGCATCTACCCCAAGAATCAGAACGCGGAGCCGGGCGGCGGGCCGAAGCGCGCGTTGGAAGCCGGGTACTCGTTTCTTCCATCCACTCTTATGCCTCTATTGTTCAGCGAGGAGGTGCTCGAGTACGACACGGCGACCATCGACAACCTGGACATTCCGCAGGTGGAGAACAGCGACGGCTTCCGGTCGGGGATGCGCGCCTGGAACCGGACGGTCCAGTTCTGGTTGGCGAACTTCGTGTACAAACGATCGCCCAAGTCCATTCGGTTCGTTCTACTCCTGCATTCCTCTTGTTCATCCCCCCGAGTTCAGGATGCCGTACACGATGTTCGTGAGCGCGTTCTGGCACGGCGTGCATCCCGGCTACTTCCTCTCCTTCCTCACGATCCCGCTGTGCACGGCGGCCGAGGACGTCCTCTTCGGCCACTTCGCTCCGGACGCCAATGGAAAACGGAATAAGGCCTTCGATTTGATGTACGTCCCCTTCTTCTCTTTTCCTTCGATCATTCCATTGAATTACAGCTGGCGTTTCATCCGAATGCGCGGCTTCGAAATGATGGCGTGCGGGTTCCTGCTGCTCACGTGGACGGACACCTTCCGCCTGTGGAAGAACACGTATTTCTGGCTGCACCTCCTCTCCGTCTCCATCCTCCTCCTCCAACAGGCCGGCGTGTTCAGAAGGCGGCCAAAGAGCGACATGCCCGCCGCGGAGTCCCGATCAAAAGCCGAGTGATTCGTCCGCCCAGTCCTTCACTAGTCTCTTGGCAATTGCTTACGAGTAACGTCCAATCAGTTATTCTTGTTGTAGCCCTGCCCCGCTTGTATCTCACTTGTGTCAACCGCAAACTCGTAATAATAAAAACTTTTATTTGGATGAACAAACAGCAAACAAGCAGAAAAGAAGCGAACACGTTTCCCGAACATTCCACATCGATTCACCACTCAACCCAAACGATTATGATGAACAATAGAAAAGAAATAGCCACTTAGAATAGAGAGAATTTGCAGAAACAAACGAAATTTGTGACCGTCCCCGTACGTGACTCCAGTCCGCAGGAATCACTTCGATTTGTTGCTGCCGGTCGACTGAGTGCGCAGACGCTGAAAACGTGCAAACTGACCACAACTTATAGCACGGGTGTAAATGGAACTCACATTCAAGGGCTCCCGACGGCGAATCGAATCGAGCAGCGGCGAGCGCCGTTGGTCGGGGCTCTTGTCCGCGGGATCCGGTTGATCGGCTTCCTTCAAGCGAGTGATCGCGTCGATCCTGAAAACGATCGGCTCTAATCGATTGGCTAATGAAAAGCACTCACCGATTGCTCAGATCTCGAGGCAAACCGCCTTCGTCCAGCGATCCCTTGCGCGCGACCTTCGCCTTCGGCTTCAACGCTTCGCGCTGCGACTTGATCGAAGCGGCCGGCGTGCTGCGGCTCGAGGTCCCGTTCTGCGGGCGAGCCTTCGGGAACGACGGACGGGCGGACTGGAGAGTGCGGAGACGATCCTGCAGCGCCTTCCTCGCCTGTCCGTTGCTCAGCATCTCGTAGGCCGGTGGGGCGGGCGGATTCGACGGAACGACGGGCGATTGGATCGAGGGGATCTTCACGATCGGCGTGTTGCTCGGAGTCTCGTTGCTGGACGAGCCGACGGCCGCGCGTTTGGCCGGCGGCGAAATGAAGACCGCGGAAGAGCATTGAGAGGTTCGCTTCAGTTTGCCCATGACGCGGATCTTGTTCAGCTTCGCGAGGTCGTCGACAGTCACCAGGGCGTCCGGTTGAGCGGCAGAAGAACGCTTCTCGTCTTTGAGCAGGTCCTCCAGAATGGTGAGCGCGTTCTCCTCCTTCCGCTCCGTCGGCTCACTTGGCGGCTCGCTCGTCGCTTCGGCGGCTTTGGGCGGCGCCGGAACGGGAGCTTTTGGTTCCGTCGGCTGCTTCGAAGCGTCCTTGTCGAGGTCGCGGATGACGGCGCCCGTCGGTCGGTACTCCAGCTCCAGGTTGCAGTGTTTCTTTAGGGCGTGCTTCAGCGCCTCGCGGACGAACACGCGGCCGCTCTTCGCAACCAGCGTGTGCGAAATGTTGAGGATGATGCCGTCGTCCAGGCGCTTGAACGTGTACGTGATGGCGCCGTTCGGTTGCGGGTCGCTCATCTCCAGGCACTCCACCTTGTCGACGAATTTCTTCGGCTTGGACGGCGGCTTGAGCGAGTGCTTTGACGAGACTTTGGAGTGGAGTTTGCTGGAAGACTTGGACGACGAGGGTTTCGGGCCGCGGAACGGTTGGATCGTCTTGATGGCCATCGCCTAATCGGGGATTCATGCGAGAGGAATTCTCCAACGGAAACGACTCACTTTCTTGCCCGGCGGCACGAAGTTGCTCGGACCGGGCTCCTGACTCAGATCCCACTCCACGGGCTTCGCCTTTGACGGCGCTGGTTCGGGATTGTTGTCGCCGTTCGCCGGCTGCACGATTTTGTCCGACAATTCGGTCGGTTTCGGCCGCGTCGCACCGTCACCGGACATTTCGAACAGATGAGCTGAACGTGGAGATCGGGAATTAAATTCGTGTTAAGCCAACGAATTAAATACGCGTTTAAACAGTCAGCAAACGAACAGAAAGCGGCGAATTGTTGGTGCGGAAAGCGGACCTCGTCGCTTCGAACCGCAATGCCAAGTCTTGTTCGCAGAGACGCGAGCTACGCATGACACGCGCTCGCCCACTGGTTCGCCGTTGAGACTGCTCGTTGGAGTGACCTTTTTCCTTTCGCTGATCCTGGACGCGATCACACTCCGCAGGACAACGAAAATAACATGAGAACCGTGCACACACCCGTTGCTGATTGCAATCGACTTGTATAATTCATGCAATACAAGCGTTCATGGTCACTTGTCACAAGCAGTTCTCCCCGTTCGTCGCGCCTTTAGCATCGAATTCAACGAAAATGTTCCGTCGAACCGATTAGACAATCGGTGAATTTTTGGTCCCTGGTAGGTGCCAGCGCACTACGCACTTCCTTGTACATGCGTCTATGCGCGCGTGTATTCCAATGAGTAAACTGCTGCATCTTCGGTCATCAAACAGGAGTATTAAGCTCTTTCCAACTAATGAATGAACTGCCTGCAAAATGAGGGGAAAAGGCGCCGCACCTCCAACGGGGCGGGTGTTTCTTTTTGACCGCTGGTCATTCGCTCGCTCCGAATGGCACGGGCACGTGTTGGCCATAATGGGCGAGGAAAACGGCGGGGCGGATTTGTACGGACGCCTCCGCCGGCTCGACTTGAAAAGAGCGAAAATCAAAAGGGTTGAAACAAGTGCGGGTCTTTTGTTCTCACCTCCTCGACCACTCGCATCTTTTGAGTCCAATTTCTCATGAATGAGCGGAAGTTCCATCGGTTTCTCAACGGAAACACCCGTGCCGCCTCCTCCCGACCCGCTTGGCCGTTTTGTTCTCCCGTCTGCAAAATTCCGCCCTCCGTTCGGCATTGACCCCCTTCGTTTTCGCTCATTGTCGTCATGACTTCGGCGAATGAAGAAATCGAGTGTTCAGTGAGTCCGACCGAACCGTTCGCTTCGTTTCGCAAATCACTCCCACGAATTCCGAATGCGCCATGATGGTCGAGTTCAGCGTTGTTTCCGATCTCTTTCTCACTTTTGCGTTTATGAATGCTGCCACTTCATTCGTTCGCGGCATCTTTCTTCGTGCTTGGATTTCAGCGTGAAGACTGGACAGTGAGAGCTTCCGAAACCATTTGACTTGTCCCGCTGTGGCTGTAGACAGACAGATTTTGTCGTCTTTTGTAGAACCTCCTCGGTTTTGTCTTTTAATTCATCATTACGTGATGCTGATGTCCAGTTTCGAGAATCACGGCCACGAATTCGTCCGTTCGGTCGGCCGGCGGGCGACAGGTGGATTTTGCGAACTGTGAGTAAACGAATGAGTGCAGGCGGCGGCCGGGCGATTTGTAGCCGCGTTGCCAAGAGGACAAATCCAATTGGAAGGCGGCGGTGGACCGAAGTCGGTGTTTCGTCTGCGTCAATCCACCGCCACCTCTTCGTTCGCGATCTTGTGCCGCCGCAAGAGAACGGCGCGTTTTCGTAACGCCGCACGACGAACAGGCCGCCTTTCCGCCTCTCGCCGCCTGTTTGTTGCCTCGATTTGACGGCGCCCATTTCCGGAAGCCCGGCAGGCGTGCGGCTTCGTTTGGCAGGCGACTACAAGAACGAAAAACTAAAAACTAAGAAGTGAACCGAGTGAGCGAACGGAAATCCGCGAGTTCTCGCCGTCCACTTGTTGTTTGTAATCAATTTCCTTCTTCCCTATTCTTCTTAATGTTTGGCCTACGATCCGGTGGGAACGGGCGGCCGGTCGCGAGGTGTGCCGCAAGGAAGGAACGTGCTCACGGTCGGCCGTCTTGCGGGGCTTCACACGACCGCCGATTGCACTACTTTCCTTTGGGTTTTCGCCACGCAAAAAAGAAGCAGAAAGAAGTGTGCGGTTCTCGGCGGATTACGAAATCTTCCGCACAGTCCGCGGGAATTGTTTTGGTCGAAAAAACACGTTCACTCCGTCTCCCTCCGACCCGTGCGCGTGTTTGATCGTTGGAATTGGATGCCGGCGGGTTCATGTTCATTGATCCTTTTGCAGTTGTTTTTGATGCCTTAAATGCGTAGCATCACGGACGGGTGTGATCGTTGTGGTTGGCCGTGCTGAAGACGTCCGTTCGCTCGCTCGTCATGACCAACTTGCATCCGAACGGCTCTCCGTCGTCCAGCTCCAGCACCGAGTCGTCGTCCACTCGACGCGCTCGGGCGGCCGTTCCGACCACACAGGGCCGTCGACAAGTCTACCCGCCGCTTCAGTTGCCGCGAATCAACAACGACCCGAACACACAGCAACTCACCGTAGGCCGTCAGTGTTCCTTGCGGTCCAACTGGTTTGACGTTCAGGTCGCCGTTCGAATCCGACCGCTGAACGAGGCGGAAAAACAGCGGCGGGCGATCGAATGCGCCTACGCGCTGGACACTCAGGTGATCGTCGTCTTTAGGTTCAGTAATCGAACCGAAATCATTCAGAAAGTGCTGCTCGTGGATCCGCAAAAATTCGAGAACAACATCCTTCGGCAAAATCGCCAACATGAGCGGCAGTTCGAGTTCGACTCCGTCTTCGGGCCGGGCTCGCTTCACGTAAACTCAGAGCAACAGAATCCAGTTGATCGAAAAGCGTATTTCAGTCGGAAGTACACGAATCGACGACCGCCTCGCTCGTGGACTTCGTGGTCGCCGGATCCAACGGTACGGTCTTCGCGTACGGCCCCACCGGCTCGGGCAAGACGTTCACGATGGTCGGAACACCGGAGAATCCCGGCTTGATGACCATGATCCTGCGCACGCTCTACGAGAAGATCAACGCCACACAGCACACGGTTTTCATCTCCTTTCTTGTGAGTAACAAACGAAGTGCGGTGTTGGCTACTCAAAGCATCGGCTTACAGGAGATCTACAACGAGATCATTCGAGATCTCCTGATTCCCCGCTCTCCTCCATTGGACCTGCTCGAAGACGAGAAAGGCGCCATCCAGGTGCCTGGACTTTCTCGTGTCAAGGCACCAAACACGAACAAAGTAGGCGGCTGTACTTTCCGAATTCTAATCGAAGCAATCGTTTAGATCATGCAAATCCTCCAAGAAGGCAACGCTCGTCGGTCTCAAGAACCAACGGCCGCCAATCAACAGTCGAGCCGCTCCCACGCCCTTTTGCAAGTGACGCTCTACAAGAACTCCGTTCAACACGGAAAGCTCTTCTTGATCGACCTTGCGGGCTCCGAACGGGCGGCCAATTCATTGGTGAGTAGAAGGAAGATCGACCGAAATCAATCGACTGTTTAGAATCACGGAAAACGGCTGAAGGAAGGCGCAGCGATCAACCGATCCTTGTTGGCGTTGGGGAACGTGATCAATGCTCTCAGTTCGGGTAGGACGGTCTCGATTGAAAAGCAAACTAAGCAGACCTCTTTAGGCAACAAGGCTCGCTACGTGAACTTTCGGGACAGCAAACTGACTCGCCTGCTGAAGGACTCGCTCGGCGGAAATTCGAAGGTGTGTGCCGCTTGTGGGTTGCTTCTCGGTTGTTGTTGGGACGTGATCAGGCGTGAAACACCAGGGCTTTTGCTCAATGATTTGCTCCGTAATTTCTAACGTTCTCAAAAGTTTAGACGATCATGTTGGCCCATGTGACGCCGAGCTCGTTGAATTACGACGAGACCTACAACACGCTGGTCTACGCCTCTCGCGCACGAAACATCACGACACGCGTGAGCAACAGAAAGAAGAAGCGGAGGGTAGAGATCGGCAATCAATTCCTTGCAGATCACGTACAATCGACCCGCATCTGCTGATCAGGCCTACTCGACGGCCGTGCGGGAGATGAACAGACAGGCGGCCACAAATGGTATGACTCATGCGGTTTCTTCTCATCAAAGTAAGAATCGGCGGAGTTCTTTTGTGCTTTACCTTTTGTCTGTCCATTTCTGTCTCCGTTCACTGCTTTCGAAAAGAATCCATCGGCTTTTGTTTACCTCTACTTTCCACTAACTTCCTCCAACTTCGATCTCCGTCGCGAACACTCGCACTTCTTCTATCTGCTTTCAGTCTCCGAAAAAGGACTGACCGTTCGCAACAACTCGACCGTCGACTCGAACATCAACGCGCTCCGCGGGCAGGACCAACGGAAATTCGCCTCGTTGTTCAACTCACTGAAAGCTCAATACCTAACCACGTTGGAGAAACAACAGAGATTGCGGGAAGCAAAGCCATCCACTCTACTCACTGATGTCTGTTTGCAGTGAACGCCTGCACAAGGCCAATCAGGAAGCATTCGATGTGGAAATGAACATCAACTCCAAGATGGCCATCCTGCAGGCGTGGGAGAAGCGTACGAAGGACGAGGAAGAAAAGTACTCGGAGGTGATCGAACGACTGAAACGGGACCTCACCGAAGAGGTTTGCTTGCGTTGTTCTTTGTTGATGATGGTTGGAACGGTTGCAGGAGAAACTGTTGACTACGCTGCACGAAACGAGGCGCAAAACCGAGCGCACGATGCGGAAGAACGCGGACATCCTGGCGAACATCGAGGTCCGGCTACAAGGACAGGCGCGAGATCCCGACCGGAACGAGTTGGTCCAACTGCTCATTCGAATGGGGAAGCAGGACGCCGAAAGTGGGTTCCGTGGAGTGCAAACACATTTTTCTGCTTCGTCTTCAGACATGGCTCTCGCTTCGGATGCCGCGCTTCAAAACCTCCGGTTGAAGAAACAGGAGAGCTCGCTGCTGCGCGTTCAGAAGTACGATCAGATCGCGGAGAAATTGATTTCCGCAGAACTGAACGGTAGAAACAGAACTGTTGGGTCCCAATTTGACTCGTCGTTGCAGAAAGCGAGCGGGAGAAGCTGAAGAACGAGTATCGCCTGCTTCGCACCCAACTCAACGTTCACCTCATTCCTCTGAAGCAAAAGGAGAACGTCGTGTCGTGGAACTCGCTGATCCTGGACCGCAACGAAAAGAAGGCCGACTTTCGGCTGCCGGAGATCGAGACCAAGCCGCGGAACTCCATCGGTTCGGTTCTCCCGCCATTCACTCATTGCAATCGGTTTTAGTGGACGCGGACAAGCCCTCGGTGGTCACCTCGCTGCCGGCGATCCCGCAGTCGACCGGCAGCTCGAGCGGATGAACCGATCGCCCGCCACTTACGATGCCCTCTTTTCCCCCATTGACTTCTTTCACTTCTCCCGTGCTCAACACCCGACCGATCGATATCAACCGCATGCAATGAACTTGTTTATTCCCACAATCAACCAACACAAATTCGCTGACAGATGCCTTGTTCCTCGTCTTCTTCAGCCCTCGCACTCAACAGCAAGTAGAGGATGCGACTGGGTGCAGGATGCTCGCAGTGGGGGTGGCCTGAAAGAACGCAGTGATCAGAGGGAAGGGCGGCAGAACGAACCTCCGAACGGCCATCGGATGCAGCGGTTTGTTCGGCGTCCAGATGGTGAACGGCTGCAAGCGAGAGACGATTTGGAGGAGGGCGGCAGAACGAACCTTTGCCGATCGGCTGTCGTGGTGTAGTGGCCATCGTTCAGTCACAGTCCAGTGAGTGTTCGGCCAGCTGCAAGAAGGACGGAGAACAGCGCTCGGAGTCCTCTGGGCCTTGATGCAGTGTTGGGTTCGGCATTACGGAAGGCTATAGGAGGAGGGATTTGAGGAAGTTGAGTGCTTGGAACAAACCTTCGCAGTTGGCTTGAGCTTGCGCACGACCAGCTCCCACACTGATTGTCAGTTCGAACGAAGGCCGCTGAAAGCTCAGAGATCAGCGGGAGGGAAAGAACTTCGACGGCACTCACGCTCTGCCCTTTCGGTGGCACTTGAGTATGGAATCGACTGAAATTCGCAGGTCCTCGCGCCACTCAAACGCAACAAACGGACGATCTGGAACGAGCGAGTGTGAGCAGGACGGAGTAGAGGCCGACCTTCTGCTCCAGCCACCGCCCGCCGTCTTGCCCAGTCGTCCTCGAACTCCGCACATCCATTCGGCTGCCTTCCAGCACACGCGTCGCTGTTTTAAGACGGAGAGAGATGAGTGGGAGCAGAGCGGGAGAACGAACCTGAGAGTGGGCAGCACGATGCAGCGGTTTGTTCGGAGCCCAATGGAAGGCGGTCAGCGGTCGTCCTGAAGGAAAGGAAGGAGTGGATTACGGGAAAACTCTCCACCGACCTCTCCGCGGCTGCTTGACGATCTCCGACAGCTTCCGTCACACGCGGGCCGTCTTCTCCGATCAGCCTTGATGCAGCGGTGTGTGCGGCGTTTCAGAGGCCTAAAAGGGGGAGTGTGTTCGCGGAAGATGAGTGCTGGAACAAACCTCCGCTGTTGACTTGGGCCTGAGTCGAGCCGGTCGTCTCAGTCAGTTCGAACGAAGGCCGCTGAAAGTCCGGAGATGAACGAGTGGAAGATCCGAAGACAACTCACGCTCTGCCCTTTCGGTGGCACGTGAATGTAGAAGCGTGCCTGCATCGCAGGGGCTCAATGAGATGGACGGCAGCAACGAACGATCTGCAAGGGCGGATTGTAAGCAGAACGGAGGAGAAAACCGACCTTCGTTTGACCGCCGCGGCCGTTCGTCTTGCAAAGCGGCCCTTCCATTCGTCGCACATCAGCCGGGCGAACGGCCGACCGACCGCCTTCGTTCTCCGTCCACGCACATCGCTGGGCTGTGATCACTTGGCTACGAATGCTTGGGACATCCACAAGGCCGAAGAAGAGAGTGAGTAGGAAAAAGAGCGGAAGAACAAACCCGCAAGCGGCTCCACAATGCAGCGATTTGTTCGGCGTTTCACGGAGCTGAAAAGAGAAGTGGTCAGCGAGCGTCCTGAACAAAAGGAAGAAGTGGATTACGGGAAAACTTCAGCGACTTTTCCAGGACCCCTTGTGGATTTTCTTCGCATCTTCCCGCATCGACGGGCTGCTCCAACGGCCGCCTCGCTCTTGATGCAGCGGTTTGTTCGGCGTCGCAGGGGCCGCCATCTGAAGGAAGGAGTGATCGGAGAGGAGGCGAGTGGAGGAGACGAACCTTTCTTTCGTCCGTCGGCCAGTCGCCAAGGTCGAAGTCGTCGTTCAGTTCGAGGCCGGAGATCACTGGAAGCGGCAAGTGGATGAGTGGAGAGCACAACGATCGTAGCAGACCACCTTGTCTTCTGCTTTGCCTTCAGTTCGCACAACGTCTCGCAGAAAGCCGGAGGAGGTCTGCGGGAGGAATCGAGGGAAGCCGCCGGACCGACCGCCGGCGGGGCGGCCGACCGGAGAGAATGAGCGCGTTCGGCGCCTCGGGATCCGACCTCGCTTCTGCCCGCGAGTCCCGCAGCGATCGGTCGAATTTTCTGGAAATGTGCGTCCGCCCGCCGGCCCGCTTTCCGGCATCGATTTTCGGAGTACCGATTGGAGTGTTCACAACTGCGGCCAAGCAGTCCGTTCTGCCAGATTTGATCCTCTTTTGACACGCCGTGAACAACACAATCCGCGCAGTCGCCGACGATCGCCGCCTTCCGGTTTCCCGCCGCTTGTCAGTCGAAAGCGCGAAAACCGGACGGCGGCGGCGGCGGCACGATGCGGCTGCCGAACGACGGGATCGATGGCGACTCTCGTGGGCGGCGTGATCAATAAGCGACGAACAGACGAGTGGATGAGAGGTCGGGTTGCACGTACTCCTCGACAGATGATGCTCTCGGGTTGTTTTTTCGGTTTCATCACCTCCCTCAATGTCAACATTTTCTCCCGACATCAAAGAAGGTGCCGTTTCCATCAATCCTCTTCTTTTCGTTCGCCGTTTCTCGGATCGAAAGTGAAATGCGGGATCTCTCTTGCGGGCATCCCGACGCCCGCCAGTCGGTAATGACGCGCATTTACCACAATAAACGCCATTTTCCGCCGCTCACTTTCGTCGACCTCTTTTCGTGTGCAAGAGGAATAATAACCGGGGGGAATCTCGAACCATTTGCGGGCGAAGCACTCGTTTGAGTCGTGCACTCCTTGCCCTCTCGTCCTTGTCTTTCTTTGATCAACGAGTCGTTTAGTTCATGATCATTCGGTTCCTTCCGCTTCTCGTTCTTCTGCCCGCGCTCTCCAATGCTCAATCGACGTCTTCGTCGTCCAACTTGACGCGCGAGTCACACACGGTCGTGCGGAATCGTCGCAGCAACTTCCCGTGCGGCCACAGCTTCGTTCCTTGCGCCAATGAGCTCGGCGAAGCGGAGAGCGAGGATGAGGAGCCGGCGGACAGCTCGAAACAGAACATCACGGGGATGCTGGAGCCGTTGAAGGAATTCGTCGACAAAGAAGCCCTCCAGTTCCTCGCCGTTCGCGTGAAGAACGAGATGGACAAGCTGTTCAACGAGACCGAGCGGGCCGCTTTCGACGACTTTCGAGGTGCTCCGCTCACTCCGCCGGGTTCTCGCAGTTCAATTCCTTTGCTCCAGGCACCGATTTCTTGTTCTCGACGTTGGCGTGGAACGAGCTGCGGAGCATCGATCGCTACGCAAAGGACATGAGCTACTCGGCGTTGGTTTCCATCGGGACGACGGAGAAACTCCAACAGTTCGCTTTCTATCCTTCAAGCTCGGCGGAAGGCTTTGTTTGCAGGAAAGGAATGAGCACAGACATGATTTCGAACATTCTTCCGCTGATGGCCGTGAACGAGACGGTGATCAAGAAGATCTGCCCGTTGAACGTGATCGCGGACTGCATTCCCGGCAAATACCGCACGTATTCGGGCCACTGCAACAACGTCCAACATCCGCTTCGGGGCGCCACTTACGAGCCAATGCAGCGATTGATTCCGCCCGCTTATTCTGACGGTAGGCTGCCCTTTTGGTGTTGTTTTGACTTTTTTGGGTTGCAGGGGTGAGCAAGCCACGAGTGGCGAAATCGGAGAAGCCGCTGACAAGTGCGCGCCAGATCTCACGCACCGTCTTTGCGAACACTGCGAACTTCCATCGCTATTGCGTGAGGATTCTTCCTTCTTCCGTCTCAGTCCTTTTTTGTTCAGACGTTGATGCTCGCTCATTGGGCAGAGTTCGTTTACGCCGACCTCGTGCACATCGGCTCCACTCGGTTGTTCAAAGGTTAGCAATAGAAGGGCGTGAATGTGATTTAATCGTCTGCAGAAAACCAAAGCCTACCGCTTCCGTGCTGCGCAGTCGACCATCCCGAGTGTCTGCCGATCCTCACCGATCCCGACGACCAACCGTACAATGGTGAGTCGAGAGAAGACGTTTCATCCTTTTGAGCCCCGTTTGCAGCTCGTGGTCAATGCATTTCGTACAGCCGATCGTTCGTCGCTCCGCGGGATGGCTGCAATCTGGGGACTCGGGAGCAGGCGAACATCGCGACCTCGTTCCTCGACGCCTCCCACCTCTACGGCTCGACCGCCGACCAAGCCCGCCGATTCCGCACGTTCCGCAACGGCCAACTCCTCCACGCGCCGCAATCCCAGCGGCGAGAACTCCTGCCGCCGAAGGAGTTCACGAGTGCCAACGGGTGTGCATCCACCGCTTCCAACCGTCCGTGCTTCGACACGCCGTCTGCTTTGACCAACCTGATGCCCGGCACGGCCGCCTTCCACACGATTTGGCTTCGAAATCACAACACGGTCGCGCGGCAGCTGCAGCAGCGAAATCCCCACTGGGACGACGAGCGCCTCTTCCAAGAGAGTCGTCGCGTGATCGCCGCTCAAATCCAACACATCACCTACAGCGAGTTCCTGCCGCTTCTGGTCGGCCGCGAGCAGTTGGGACGACGCGGGCTGCAGCTGCGGCGGCGATCGTTCGACAGCGGCTACGACATGGTGAGTGAAATGAACGAAAAGAGTCTGTTTATTGTTCTGGGTTTAGAACACGAACCCGAGTGTGCTGAATGAGTACGCGGCGGCCGTCGGCCTCTTCTTCTTCACGCTCCTTCCGGACACGATCACGCAGGTCTCCGATCACGGGCTGTACACGGGCACGCGCCAACTGAGCCATTTCTTCAACGAGCCCACAATGCTGTACATTCACGACAAAATTGAGTCGATTCTGCGGTTAGTAGCTGCTTTCATTCTTTCGGATCAATGGAATGTCTTGCAGACACATGATCCGTGAACCGATCATCCAGCCGGGCCTCCAAATGAGCATCGAGTTCCGCGAGCACTTCCTGCGCGGCCCCGACCAGTACGGAATCGACTTGGCGGCGTTGATCATCCAGCAAGGCCGCGACCACGGTCTGAACGGCTACACGGAGTGGCGAGAAGCGTGCGGATTGAGCCGCCCGAAAGACTTCGACGAATTGGCCCCACTCCTGTGGGAGTCCGTCGACCTGGAGCAGCTGAAGAACGTGTACGAGGACGTGGACGACGGCGACCTGTTCGTGTTGGGGTTGGCCGAGAAGTCGGAGCGAGGAGCTCTGCTGGGGCCCACGTTCGCCTGCATCCTCTCCCATCAATTCGAGCAGGCGAGACACGGCGACCGCTTCTGGTACGAGAACTTCTTCCAACCGTCCGCCTTCACCGAAGACCAGCTGATGGAAATCCGCAAGACGACGTTGGCGGCCGTCATCTGCGACAACACGGACAACATCGGACTCGTCCAGCCGAACATCTTCCAATTGCCGGACAACTATGGGTGAGTATTTCGAGAGTTCATCGAAGTAATTGCTGTCTTCCAGCAACTGCCCCGTTCGCTGCAACATGTCCACGATTGCCCGCCCGAACTTCGACCACTGGATCGATCAGGAGCCGAAGCGACGGCTGCCGATCACGCAGGAAACGCTGGAGAAGGCGTTGCGGACGGGCGCCGAGCAGTACCGCCGCCTGCAAGAAGCCGAACGGAAGCGTCTCGTCGGGCAGGCGGTGGGCGATCGCGGTCAACAGTCGGCTGTCTTTGCGCACGCGAGTCTGATGGCGCCTAAAAAGGAGTCGCTCGATCGTGCACAAGCAGCGGGCATCCTGAGAGAAACGACTCGAGTCTTGTTGAGAGGGTGAGTCCCTTCAATCGCTCATGCATCACTTCTTCGAATTAAGAACGGGATTGGGGCGAAGCGAGCGCCTGCCGACGGAACTCGACCAGTCCACTCTGCAACAACTCCTGCCGCAAGTGGACGTGAGCCGCGTGATTGGCAACTTCTCCGACTACCTGGAAAGCCGACCGAATGCCGACAAGGAGTGCCTGCCGAAACCGATGCCCTGCGATCACACGTCTAAGTACCGATCGGCGAGCGGCTGGTGCAACAATCTGCGCTTTCCTGCGTACGGCACCGCCTTCGAGCCCTTCCGCCGTCTCGTTGATCCCGCTTACGACGATGGTCGGTTTCGCTGTGATTGTTGGATTGACATTGGATCTTTTTTAGGCTTCGACACTCCACGCACAACCGCCAAGAACGGGCGTCCACTTCCGTCCGCCCGCACGGTTTCCGTCGCTCTACACGACGACAACGAGGCGGAGGACGTTCACTTCAGCCACATGCTGATGCAAATGGGCCAGATCCTCGACCACGACTTCACTCACTCGCCGTTGGCTCGAGGTATCCGCATTGATTTCTGCTGTGTCTTCATCGCGTGTTTCAGGTCCCGGAAATGCGGTCCTCAACTGCAGTCGGTGTGATTCGTACAAGACGCTCTCGATTCACTGCTTCCCGATCACCATCGATGCAAACGATCCGCACTTCCCGGCCAATCACTCGGACGGAAGTCCGCGCTGCATTCCGTTCGCTCGCTCACTTCTCGGCCAAGTGACCTTGGGCTATCGAAATCAAGTGATCTCGCTTGTTCTTGACACCTCTCCATTAGTTTCGTTTAGTTGAATCAATTGACTTCATTCCTGGACGCCTCGTACATCTACGGATCGACGGATTGCGAGTCGCATTCACTGCGCCTCTTCAGTCAAGGAAAACTGAACTTCACGAACCTCGGCTTCAACCGAGAGGCTCTTCCGCAGGGCGCACAAGAACGCGATTGCCGGTTCGTTCAACTGCTTCTATTGACAAACGAATGAGGAGATTGCAGAACTCGCCCGCATCATCCGTGTTTCAATGCGGGCGACGAGCGGAACAACATTCAGCCGGGGCTCGCCACGATCCACACGATCATGATGCGAGAGCACAACCGACTGGCCGTTGAGTTGCAAAAGCGGAACAACTTCTGGACGGACGAAGTCCTGTACCAGGAAGCGCGTCGAATCAACATCGCGAAGCTGCAGCACATCGTCTACAACGAGTGGCTTCCGATTGTGCTGGGGTGCGAGACGATGGCCAGGTGATCATTCGGCTTCACCCTTCACCATTGACTGATTGTTCAGGTATGACCTGATGCCGAAGCGGGTCGGCTATTACGAGGGCTACGATCCCACTTGCGATGCGATGGTCAGCCAGGAGTTTTCGGTCGCGGCCTTCCGCTTTGGGCACACGTTGATTCGAAACGTGTTCCCCTCGCATGGACGCCAACTACAACTCGAGCACGTACGGGCCGGGTTTCGAGCTGAAGCAGAACTTCAACAACGCGACGGCCATGTACTCGGCGAACGTCGGCCACATGGAGTCGATCCTGATGGGGCTCTTGGGATCGCCATCGTGAGTGAACAGCGGAATGCTTTGAGCAATCTTTCGACTGCAGGATGGTCTACGATCGGCACATTTCAAATGCCGTCCGCAATCACCTGTTCCAAAAGCTGGGCGGTCCGTTCACCGGCCTCGACCTGATCGCCGTCAACCTGCAACGAGGACGTGACCACGGCGTGCCCGGCTACAACGCCTACCGCGAGATGTGCGGCCTGCCGAAAGCGATCGACTTCGACGACCTGCGCGGTTCGATGGACGAGAGCGCCATTCAGGCGTTCCGCAAGGTTTACGGCAGCGTCGACGACATCGACCTCTTTTCGGGCATGATGTCCGAGAAGCCGCTTCAAGGTTCGCTGTCTTATTCGACTGATCCTTTCATTCATTGCTTGAAGGTGCATTGGTTGGCCCAATGATCGCGTGCGTGGTGGCCGAACAGTTCCAGCGTGCCAAACGCTGCGATCGTTTCTACTACGAGAACAACGACCCGAATGTTCGCTTCACTCCAGGTGCTTCATTTCAATCGCTTCTCTTTATTCTTCTGTCTTCAGCCCAACTGATGGAGATACGCAAGAGCACGTTCAGCAAGATGATCTGTCAGAACAGTGACTTCGCTCAAAAGATCCAACCGAACGCCTTCCTCATGCCCAACGATTTGACGTGAGCTCTCGTTCTTCGCTGTTCATTGCTCATGCGTGCGGATTGAAGGAATGCTCCCGTCCACTGCGACGAGATGCTGGACACGGACATCGACGAGTGGATCGACAGAAGTACGCGCCATAAGAACGATCAGCACGTTTGATTGACGTCTGCTTGCAGAGTTCTGTTTGGTCGACGAACGCGTGATTCCGTTGAGCAAGACGAAGCGAATCACTCCCTGCATCACGTGCACGTGTACCGCCGATGGAGTGAGTTCTCTCAACTAATTGCTGCATTCACCGACCTTCTGTTCAGACCGAGTGCCATTCGATGACCATCGAGAATTGCGACGATCTGTTGACTTCTTACACGGAAGAGGAAATCAAACGAGTGAGTCTTTGCGTGTCGTTGGTCCCTGACGCCTTCCGCTTGCTTGCTTTCAGGACACCGTCTGCTTGATCCAGTGCTCGAGGATTCTGAACAAGAACACCAAGGCCAAATCATAATCTTTATTGAATGTGCTCAATTCTTTTGCTCGCTTGACTGTACATTAGACGAGGTAATAATTAAACTTACATCTGATTATCGATCATAACGTCGACGCAATGAAAAAGGTGATAACTGAAACAAAACGGGAATTCCACGGCATCAGGCAGCTGCACGCATGTGCTTTCAACTCTCTTTCGGTCGACGGCGTTCTGATCCTCAAACATGCCCGACCTCTTCGCTCTCCGCTCCCGTGCAAAAACTAACGACTTGTGACGTAAAACGGAAACACGACGACTTCCGACACGCGCGCGGCTTCGGACGGCCGCCTCTCGTTGACGTCGTTTTGTAGGCGACTCCTCACAACAACCTTTTTGTAAGAAGGCCATAAAGCCGTAGACGACGGTTCTTTTTTCTTTTTAGCATAATCTTTGACTCACTTTCCATTCATCCGTCTTGGATTCGAGGAAGAAGTGAATGGCGAACGTAAACGACGTTCTTTTTCAGCCGCGCGACCTCGCCTCCACAAATCTCGCTTATCGTTCTGCCGGCGTGAATGCCGGAGAAGAGCGAACAATAAGGCCGACGAGGGCAGCAAGCGAGCGAAAGGTCGCGCACTGTGGGCGCTGCAGGGATGCGCGCTCTTCGGCCGGTCGCTCGTGCGAAATTCGGAGGCCACAAGTCGAATTCGAAAAAGAAAGCAAGAAGACGAGTCGTTTGTGCAGACGAGAAATGAAGAAGTTCGTCGTTTTCCGCTCTTTTCCGTCGTCCCCGCCGAAAACCTCCGGCTTCTGCTCGTTTGTTCCGTTTGGCCCCCGCCGAGGAGAGGGCGGTTGTTCAAACGTGCTGCCGCTTGCTGCGGGCGGGTGGAGGCGTTTTAAACGAGCGACCGGGGCGGCGGGAAAATTGCTTTTTTATTCACCACTTCTTTTTAAACATTCTTGTACTTGAAAGGCGCGAAAACACACGAACACGCGCAATCCTATCCACAGGGTTTTTCTCTTTGTTCAATTGATCCTTTATCATCTTGCTTTCATTCTGGTGCGTGTTGACGTTCACAAACAATCAAATGTTTGGAATAACACGCGTCAATTCAGGGCGCTGTGGAAGTCGAGATGATCGCTTGTCGTGTCTTCTGCCTCCAATTCCTGATCACGTGACCTCATCGCTGGGGTTCGTCTGCTCTCCCACGTGCGATGTTTGGACTGCTGGCCGCCGTTTGGCTCCTTTCGATCACAATCGCCGTCGGCCGAGCGGAGTCAAGTCGTGATTATTGCGCGAACGAGACGGACATCATCGACCACATCCTCTACGACACGACCGTCCACTACAATCGGCACAAGACACCCACCGATCCGGTCACCGTCCGCATCGAGCTGTGGATCCAAGAGGTCACTTCCGTCTCGGAATTGACCCAGGACTTCGAGATCGGTGAGTGTCTTCTCTCGTGTCTTCGGCGACGAGCGATCGTTTCTGCTTTTCTTAAACGTGTTGCGATTTTTCGAGTTCTGCTTCAAACGAATGTTGGGGCCTTCTCTCCTCTCGTTCGACAACCCTTCACAGAAGAAGGGAGCTGGAGCAAATGTGCCGCAAGGATATTATTGCCTGTGGCAATTTCATAAGCTCTTCCTTTCAATCTTTGAGGCGAGTGCGGGGCCGAAGAGGGGCGTGAAGCGGGCGGACGGAAACTTCGTTTTCCTGCCGCCGGAACCCCCGATGAATTCGCCGGCCGATGGCCGCCCTCGTTTTGTCCGAATGAAAAATCCGAAAGGACGCACAAAAGCGACCAAATCGTCTTCTTTTTGGGGCGAAATTCCAGCCGCCGTTTAAACGTTCGCTGATTCCACCCCGTGGAGAGCTCACTGGACAAGAGGACGAGTGTTCGTTGGGCAAATCCGTTGAACTGTCGTTCAACTCTCGTGTCTGGGATTCCAACTCAGAGCAACAACTCAAAACTCATAAACCGTCTTGCGTCGTCTGTAATTGACCAATTACCCGCACGCCTGCAGCTTCGTTCTAATTACTTGCAAGCAGAACAAAAGGCACTGGTTGACGTTTGAAAAGGCCAACAGTCCTCTTCGTTTTGTCTTCCCGGCGGTCAGGAAATGCAGCGGCGAGCAGGCGGCACATTATAATGTATGCAGCTGGGCCCCGTCGACCGGCGATTCGAACTTGAAGGGCGCCATTTTACGCGGTTGTTGCCTTTTCCGCCTTGCCCCATCGACATCCGCTTGGGGCGAGTGAAATCACGACACAACTCCTCGTTTAGCCGCAGATATTTAAATGAGCGAAGGAGTGCGAAGAAAAGGAAATTAGACGAAGCAAGCGGGACGAAAAGCAATCATGATCCGAAGAGAAGACCGACAGCATTTTCGGCAAATTCAGTTGACGATGGATTGCAGACCTGTACGTGAACGAGTTCTGGGAGGACCCCGCGTTGTCTTACGACTACATGCGGCCGTGCAAGGGTAATCTCTCCTTCGACTACAAGATGCAAGACACCATTTGGATCCCCAACACGGTACTTATCCTCTACTGTGATCGCTGTCCACTTCTGTTGCTTCAGGTGTTCATCAACAGCAAGAGCGCAAAGATTCACGACTCGCCCTTCCGCAACGTGTTCCTCATGATCTTCCCTAACGGCTCCATTTGGTCGTGTTGGCGGATAAAATCAAGAGGACCGTGCGTGTTGGATCTGTATTACGTACGTTCTATTCCTGTTGTCGTTCCTGGCTGAACTTCTTTGTTTCTCTTGCAGTTTCCGATGGACAAAATAACGTGAGTCGCTTCGCACCACGGCGGACAGTACAAAAGCACACGTTGCAGATGCCTTCTGACCTTCGAGTCGTACAACTACAACTGCAACATGGTCCGAATGATCTGGAATCAACCGACTCCCGTCCAGCTGTTTAAAGACATCGAATTGCCCGACTTCTCGATGATCAACTACTCGTCTACGCACGAGCAGAAGGCAGGTCGATTCTTTTGAACACGAGGAATAACCACTGTTCTTTCAGCGATACGCTGCAGGTATTTGTTGGCTCTTCTCATCAGAAGCCTACCATTGAATTCGTTCAGGTGTTTGGGACGAGCTGACCGTCAACTTCACATTTCGAAGGCGATACGGGTGGTACATTTTACAAGGGCAAGTAACACAAAGCAAAAGAATGGATGACCACCGTTCTTTCAGCTTCATTCCGACGTACATGACTATAGCGGTATTTTGCGTGCACTCCGCCTCAACTCTTACAACTTGCTTAGATCTCTTGGATTCCCTTCTATTTGGGGCCTCGCGCGATACCTGCTCGGACGATGATCGGAGTGGTAGGTTTTATTCCACTGCATTTGCCTACTGTGCTCTCTTCAGAATGCACTTCTCGCAATGACCTTTCAGTTCGGAAACATCATTCGGAATCTTCCGCGTGTGAGGTTCGCGTTGATTTCGTACTCGTTCTTTCATTCATTTCTTGCTTCAGCTACGTGAAGGTGATCGACTGGTGGGTGCTGGCCGGAATGGCGTTTGTGTTCGCCTCGCTGGTCGAGTTGGCGATCATTGGCTACCGAATGCGCAACGAAGGCGCCCAGGTGATCAAAGTCAAAGACATCGGGAAGAAGCGAAAGGTTCGTTTCGTTATGTCGTTGCGTTCATTCACGCCTCGACGTTCAGGTCAAGAAGAAGACCGAAACGATCATCAACTGCGAGCAATTGGACTTGATCTCACGGATCGTGTTTCCGGGTGAGTGGATAGACGAATCATCCTTGTCATCGTTTGTACTGCTTGCAGCCTTCTTCACGGCCTTTAATATCTTCTACTTTGCCTACATTTTTATCTACAACGAGGGTTGAGCTTATTTATTGTCCCTTATTTCCGACTACTCCGTTTGCCCACTTGAAACTGCCGCTCGTACGGGTACCGCCTCTTGCATTCCTCAGCTAACGTATTGCTGCATTTACCGGATACTCGATTGGTGCCAGAACACGAATAAAGATTACGTCGTCGTTCGGCCATGGTAGACAACGACCGGCAGGATGTGCGAGAGCAGCAGCATTTCAGCTGTCTGTTCGAGGCGGGAATATGCGTGCGGTCGCACACTTCCAACGAGTTCGATCGTTCAATAAAGGACCCGCGAGTCGTATACTGCATCCGATCAGAACCCTTGAGCATTCGTACATTTATCCCATTGCTTTAAACATGATGAAACAGTCTTGAGGTGAGGTGTGCGGGGGAGCATTCGTGGCGGGGGAGTCAAAAAGAAATTTGTCGATATCACAATGGCAGGCGGGGCAAGAGAACCATGAGCGGATAGGAAAAAAGTGAACAAACAGCAAGCAGATGAAGAGGGCGTTCTAGAGACCACAATCCCGGAGGTTCGTCTTGATCACGATGTCGGTGACGGCGTCGAACACGAACCGCATGTTGTTCGTGTCCGTGGCGTTCGTGAAGTGCGTGTAGATGTCCTTGAGCTCGTCCTTCCGCCGATTTCGGCTCTCGAACTGCGTCTGGATGTAGGCGGCGGCCTCCTCGTAGGTGTTCGAACCTGAACATCCGGTCATTAGGTCGAGCACTTGTGCGCAGAAACCAACCGGAATACTCGGGGAAGCACAGGGTCAACGGGGACTTGCGGATCTTCTCCTCGAACAGGTCCTTCTTGTTGAGGAAGAGGATGATCGACGTCGAGACGAACCACTTGTTGTTGCAGATCGAATCGAACAGGTGAATGCTCTCGTGCATTCGGTTCTGCAAGACAGCCTTGAACCACGAAGAGGAAGCAGAGAGAACCGACCGTCTCCTGGTCCTCGTCCAGAACGAGGTCGTACTCCGAGAGGGCGACGCAGAAGAGGATGGCCGTCACGTTGTCGAAGCAGTGAATCCTAAAGCACGCACAACCATAAAGAACGACAGGAATCAAAGAGCACCCACCACTTCTTGCGCTCCGATCGCTGGCCGCCCACGTCGAAGATCCTGAAAAATAGGGCAAAATGAACCCTCAAACGGCCGCAAAGGAGCTTACCGGAAGCTGTAGTCGTTGTATTCGAAGTTGTGCTCGGCCACGCCCGTCGTCTTGACACGCGTCCGCAGCACGTCGTCCTGCGTGGGCACGTACTCGGGCAGGGAGATGCGGTCCAGGGCGTTCAGGTAGTAGCGGGCCGAGTCGTTCAGCTGGTACTCCCGCGAACGACCCACGCATTCCTGCAGGCCGCGGTCGTTGCACAACCGCTTCATGAGAACGATGATCTCCGGCGAGATTTCGCCCTCGTTCATCGTTTGCAGGGCCGTGACGAGCACGTGCGCGTCCTGCTTGCGAAGTGGCGAGTCGAATTCGATGTGCAAGGAGCCCTGGAATGCGGACAACGGAATAAAAACGGGAATAAAAAGAACGAACCATGGCCTTCAGAATGGCCATCATCGACTGGATCGTGTTCTGGTAGACCACCGGCTTGTAGGAACGCCGCTCCTCGTCCGAGTACCCGTTCGAGTACATGATCCGCATCTGCTTGAGGACGGTCGACTTGCCCGACTCGCCCGCGCCCAGCAGCAGCAGCTTGAACTCATTGGTGTTCTTTTCGTGGTCGGCTTTCAGCTGCAAGCAACATTCGAGTGAATGGGAGAAGCTAACGGATGAACGGCGTACCTTTGCGTCGATCTTGCGCGACTTCTTCGACTGCTCCCGCTCGGAGCTGTGAATGCATCCCATTTTGGTGGCGGGCAAAAGCTCGTGCACTGGTTAAAAGGGAGACTATTCGCGGCGAGTGGCGGCGATCATCAACCCCCTGAAAAAGGAAGTGGACATTCGAATGGGGAAACACGGAATTTGCGGTTACTTCACGGTTTCGTCGAGAAAATGCACCGCTTAACAAATTATCAACGCTCACAATTAATCCGCAGAAATCCGAACGCAAGCGGAAGGCAGAAAACCGCGTTCCGCAACGGTCAAGCGCCCTCGGTTCGGGCGTTCCAGCCGAAAGCGAAACCCGCCGATCGGCTCGCAATCGATTCCCGAACACGTAAGACGCACCACAAGCGGGCGTCGAAAGCCCTCGCCGCACCGATCGCCGGCCGTCCAGCCCGTCAGCGGAGCGCCCGCTTGCGGTCGGCGGACATTCGGGCGGGAGAAATTCGGCGCGCGATCACCCGCCGTTCATTCGAAAATCAACGGCGGCGTCGGGTCACTTCTGCTCGCCGTCGGTCGAGTGTTCCAATTGGAAGAAATGGGTTGAAGGTTGCGAGCGGAAATTGGAATTCTGGCCGGAAATGCGGGCACCCAGTCGAGGAACTATCGAAAGAAGTAACTTCTATATCCAATGGAATAAAATCTGGCGAACGTTTGACCGAAAGTTGACGATTGGGATGACTGTTGATGAATGAAACTTGAAATAGCCAGAGGACAACTCTTTGTACCCGCCGAGAACAAAGAAACGGGCAGAAGTTGTAGTCGAATGGACTACGCGCCGTCTTAATTTCGTACAACAGTCAGGTGTTTCGTCTGGGCCGCAAATGTCGCTTCTATTTGCAGCTTCCGTCCGAGTGAACTCGTGGAATGAATGCGTCTATTACCGTCAACTTTATTACCAATTATTACACGAGATCATGAGGAAAGGAGATCACGAGGTAGAATGGGGGATGAGCAAACAAAATCACCACAAACTCCACTGCTTCTTCTGCGTCTTCAACGACTTCAACTGCCCGCTGCAAATGCAGCAGGGCATTCCGGTGGCCGTGATCAGGCAGTTCATCTCGTCCGTGTCGTACGCGTCGCAGTCCATCAGCTCGATGTGCTCGCAGCGGACTGCAAGAAAGAGTTTGTAGGAGGAAACAACAAACGACTGCTCTTCTACCTGTTTCGATGACGGCATCGGAAATGGATCGTGATCGTCGACGGACGGTCGTCGGCTTCACTCGGTAGATGAGTGTTTGGTCGTGGGCAGCTATTGAATCCGAACTGGAAGCAAACAGGACAAGGATCAATGCAAGAAGTCGGCAGAAAGAACGAACCTCCGAGAAGAAGCGAATTTAATCGTCTTCCAGTCGAAATTGAGTGGAATCTCCGTGGCGATCAAGCTTCTTTGAAGTAAAAGAAGTAGGAAAGAAATAATTAGAACTAAAAAGCGGTCGTTTAATCGAACAATCAGCTACAAAACGCTCACGTTTCATTGAACGGGCTAAGCGATGCGTGAGGTCCTTTTAATCGGTTGGCCGTAGAACTCGAAGGTGGGCTAAACAAATCCATGATCAATCGGAGTAGAGCAACGCTATTTGGTACCTTTTTGAATTCGAAGCACACGAATGGAATTCACTTGTTTCTGGACGTCCAATCGATGCGCATCACCCGTTGGCGCCGAACCGCACAAACACCCGCACTGACTGCAATCCAATGGAACTTGCGGGATCGGAGAACACGGGCAATCGAGAGGTGCACGAACGACGGCCACTTCCAATCGACTCCCCTCTCTTTCGGTTCACGTGTCAAAAGAAAAGAAGAACCGTCCGGCCCAACCGATTTCTTTTTAACGTCGCCGTCGTGAAGGCGGAGCCGATCAGTGGAGGACGCTGGAATTCGCGCCCTTTCCCCCTCACTCCACTCGCTTATTGGAAGCGTGCGGTGTAAATGACGGTCGTTTACGACGGACGGCGGTCGTCTCGAGGTTGCGGCGAGGTTCGCAGTTGGCACAGATGTTTCGGTTTTTGATTCCCCGTGCGTGGGGGTTTGTAGTCAAGTTGGGCGAGGAGGTTGATCACTGATTCCGTCCGAATGGGCGTGAGTCGGCGAGCGATCTGCCGGCCGGCACAAACGAGTCGCCTCCGCCGACGCCGCCCAACGCGGCCGCATTCCCGCCGTTGACGTGAATTGCGTGGAGGAGTTCGCGCGCGTCGCTGTAAATTTCTGCGCGCCGTGCGCCGACCGCTCACGCCCGCTCGACGTCGGCCGGACGAAGTTCGCCCAAAGGCGGACGTCTCGATTGCAGCGTGAGGGAGAACGTGAAGGTGATTGCGGAGACCGCTGCAAAATGAAGCCAGTTTTGCGCCTATTTTGGTCCATAGCGATCGATCGGAGTCAAGCGCGAGGTTCATTTCGCGTGTAAAATTCGTCGTCTTCGTGCTCGTCGCCCCCGCACGCGTTCCGCTCGTCTTCATTTGTTGCAAAAAGACTGTTGATTTATTTCTGTGGTGAAAGAGGCGCGTGAACTTGGAGACCGAAGCGTTAGGCGGCAAGCGATACTGCGCGGAAGTTTCGCTTGTGTATCTGTCCAACCACCTTTTGGCATGTGGGAAAAGAAGCGGAGCATTGGAGAAGACAATCACAGACGTTCACGCCTGCGGTCGCCGTTTTTCCAAACGGCCGACGTGTTTTAAACTGCGCGCTCGAAAGCGATCGAATTTGCACGCCGCGCGCGACAAATTGGAAAGCAAGCGCCCGACTATACGTTTTTTTTGCGAAACCCGCGAGCAACCTGCAACCAACCACCGTCTTCACGCTCTGCAGACACAACAATCGACGGAAAAGGAACGGCGAATGAAAGGAGGACAAACGGGACGGGGTTCGTGTTTTCAATCCAAACCCCCATCCTCAATGAGCTCCGAACAAACAGACGGCGGAAGATCGCGAACAAATGAGCGAGACGAACGAGCGAACGGTCACTCGCCGCCGGCCCGCCCACCCGCCGGCCGCTGCGCGCGTCGCGTCACTCCCGTGAGTCATTCGATTGTGCACGCGTCAAGATCGTGTGAAACGAACGAACGCATCCGCCGTCCCCCCATCTCCGCCTTGTACTCGACGGTCAATTACGAACCAGCGAACGAAGCAGCCGAATCATCACATTCGAACGAGTGCGCGAACGCAGAGGACGAGGAGGGACGAGGGTTTGCATTTTGAGCAGGTTGAGGAGTTCCTTTGAGTAAGAGGAAGAAGCTTGCAACAAGAACTTTTACTAACAACTAACAAGTGACAACAAGGAACAACCGATTGAAGCGAATTAAAGCTTTCTTTCAAGTGATCAGTAAAACCAAGTGAGGGTCGCGTGGTGGGAAATCGCCTTGTCCACTTCGACGGCGTGCTCCCGCCGGTAGAGCCAGAGGAAGACGTCGATGTCGCCGCTGGTGATCGGCCGCTCCAAGGCGCCCCGCTCGGCGCACAGCGCGTCCACCTTCTCGCTGATCTTCTGCAATCAAACAATTGATTGGAGCCGCGAGGACGAACGACTCACCTGAACGGCGTGAATCGAGAGCCCCCGAATGGCGACTTCGAACTCGTGGCCGCGCGGCAGCGTCGTGAACTCCAGCAGTCGCTTCCGCAGCTTCTCGTCGTACTTCAGCACGCCGAGGTAGACGAGGACCTGCGGAACGCGGTAGTCGGCGAACATCGTCAGCGTGCTGGAAGCTCCCCTTTAAGCACACAAAATACAGACGGAAACCCACTGAATGTCGTCGAATTTGGCGAACGGAACGGACGGGTCGTTCTTCAGCGCGCTGTGGATATCCGCCGCGAAGATTTGGGCCCGTTTGAGCATCATGACTGAAAGCGACATCAGAGAGTACAAACACGAGCGTCTGATGAAGAAGAACTCACGTGTTTTGCCCTTGAAGCGAACACAATCCCGGTAGCTGCGGAAGTCCCGAACCAGCAGTCGGATCAACCGTTGCGCGCTCCCGTTTGCCGCCTTCAGGAGATTCAGGACAAGCCCGCCGTATTTCTGAACAGACAATTGAAAGAAAGACGGGCTTGATGGACGAACCTTCACGATCACATTGCCGGCCTCGTTGATCGCCTTCAGCCGGAAATGCGGAAGAGGGAGCTTGCCGGCTGAAAGCACGTGAATTCCCTGCACTTCACTTGGGCAGAAGAACGTACCGAACAGTTGTTTGCAGTCATCCACCGTCATGTGCAGCCAGCAGTGCGGGTCGAGGACGGCGTACCAGTGGGCATCGATCGCGTGCTTCATGAGGGCGGCCGCCGAGTAGTAGCCCGTGTACGGCTTCCCGTCGTACTCCACCGGACTGCCGGCCGAGCTCCAGAAGGCGAAATTGATGGTGTCCGCGAAGAAGACCCTAAACTATCGAAATACACGAGCGGATCGAAACTAAGTACACACCATCGCGCCTGCTGCTCGGCGTGTTCAAATTTCGGGTGCAGAACGTGCCAATTGAACTCCAGCTTCTCGGCGGACTCCTTTTTGGTCTTCTCGTAGATCTGAAAGCGAAAGAATGGTCGGTGGTAAGATGGGGGAAGGAAATCCGAAAGAAGCCAACGGGAAGGCGAACTCACCAATTCGGCGACCTCCTGCGCCTTCTGTTCGTTCAGGACGACCGCTTTCGTCTGTTGGGCCACGAATTCGCCCGCTTCTTTCGGCCACAGGCAGGTCGAGGGATCTGCAAGCAAACGAGGCAAATGGAACGGTGGAATTGGGCAAAACACAAACCGATTCCTTTCGGCAGCTCGATCTCTTCCGTTGGATCGTCGGGACGGAAGGAGGATTGCTCCGCGCGCTTCCCGACCTCCTCCCAGTCGGCCTTCGAGCACGTGGACAGGAGGTTCATCCTCGGAAAACGCAAAAGGAATCCGTTTCCATCGATGAAGCGAGTCGCCGTCAATTAGTGACCACACGAACAAAATTCCTTGTCTACCGCTTATCGATTCTTCCGTTGGGAACAGATTGAAGCCCTCGTCCTTCGGTTTTTTCTTTCACGCGTCTAAGCCGTTTACTCGCAGCTCTGTACATATAAGATCCTTACATTACGAACTTCTGCAAAAAGTGCGTTAGGGGGGGGGTAACACACTTTTTGCAGCCCATGCAAAAATCGCGTACGAAAATCTTGCATCTGCAAGAAATCGTAACGCGAATTGTGCAGCTGCAAAAATTCGTAACGATTTTTTGCAACTGCAAGATTTCCGAACGAAAAATTTGCAGCTGCAAGAATTCGTAACGAATTTTTGCAGATGTCGGATTTGCATTCCGGATTCTTGCAGCTGCACACTTTGCGTTAGCGTTTTGTGCATTGCAAGAATCGCGAACATGATTTTTGCAGCTGCACGCTTTGCGTTCACGAATCTTGCAGATGCACAATTCGCGTTAGTGACTTTTGCAGGTGCAAAAAATCGTTACGAAAACCGAAAATCTGCAAGAATCGTGAACACAAATGTTGCAGATTTCGAATAAATCTATCGAAATTTGGCCTTTTTTGAGTAAAAATCAGTGATTTTTGCAACATTTGCGTTCACGATTCTGTCACAATGTCTGATTAGCGTTCACAATTTGAGCACTGCAGATTTCGCGTTCACGAATTTTGCATCTGCACAAATCGAGAACACGAAGTTGACACCTGCAAGAAGTGCGAACAGAAATGCGACATCATGCAAGTTTCGTGAACACAAAACTTGCGGCTGCAAATTTTCGTAACGCGGATTGTGCATCTGCAAAAATCCGGAACGGAAATCCGACATCTGCAAAAAATCGTAACGAATTTTTGCAGCTGCAAAGATTCCGAACGCAAATTCGACGGCTGCAAAAATTCGTTACGATTTTTTGCAGATGCAAAATTTGTGAACGAAAATTTTGCATGGCTGCAAAAAGTGTGTTACCCCCCCCCCCCCTAACGCACTTTTTGCAGAAGTTCGTAATGTAAGGATCTTATATTACACTCGGTTAAATACTCCATCATTAGCCACCGACTGCTACTCGCATTCAGAAGACAAACGAGCAAACGATCACAATAATGTAGACTAAAGTGAAGAAGGCGAACAGGAGGTTGTTGAGCGTGTGGGCGATCCGCGAGTAGGCGCCGCTGTTCGACTCCTGCGCGTCCTTCGACTCGATCGACGGCATCGGCAGGAAGTTTTCGATGAAGCCGACGAATCGGCTGATGAAGTGCGGCGGCGGGATGTTCGAGGTGGACTGCGAGATTTTGCGAAGGAACAAACTGACGATAAAAAGGAAACACGTAAGGACCAAGTTGAAACCGGCGAATTTGACTGAAAGCAGTTGGATTGCCACTCATCTCTTGTTCACGACACTCACGAATTGTGGGAGTGGAGTTCGTGTAGGCAGGCAGTCGAGTGTTGATCATCGTGAGCGAGAGGATTTGCGAGACGACGGAGAACGCGAGGACGGTTGGCTGGATCTTCGACAGCTGGAAGAGGACCGCGCTCAACGTGAGGGCGGTGTTCACGAGCGCCGGGATTAGCATTTCGGTGAGGTAGAAGACGGCGTTGCGGCGGATGCTCACGCACAGCTCGCAGTTGTTCGTTTGCACGTCGTAGGGGTTGGAGCGCCAATCGCCGAGGATTTGGATCACGTACTTGCTGTCCTGGAACACCCCCTCAAACTCCTCTTGAGTGTTTCTTGCAACTCACAGTCAGCTCCATGTCCTCGATGGTCCAGCCCGTGACGTGCGTTTCAGAGATCGCCTCGTGTCGGCGGTTCTTCACGTCCGGCGAGACCACGAAACGAACGGAGAAGTAGCGTTTGTCGTCGAACTTGTAGCAAATTCGTTGGAAGTCGTTGGGATACGATTGGCTGGAAAGAATCAGGTGGGATTAAGCCTGTAATCAAAAGAACTCACTACTCGAAGTGGTAAGGAGCGTTGAAGGAGAAATCACTCCACTGTAATCGAAACAATCAAAGTGAGTGGAAGAAGGGTGCCGCCTGACCATGTAGACTTGGCCCGTGTAGTTGGCGGCAAGTACTTTGCCGGTGATTGTGCCGGGCGAGTTGCTCGGACTAAACGGAAAACTGCAGGGTGAGCACAAAGAAGGCAACCCACGAGTTGATCTGCAGCAGCTGCGGCGTCCACACTTGAATCCAGTAAAAGTTGAGCCACGAAATTCCCCACAGGTCCTTGTCCCACGTGACCTTCGCATCGTTCCACGACATCACCATCCGCCCGAACACCCTAACGGTTTGTTTGGCTTCGTCCTGAATCCGGGATTGATCAAAAGAATGTAGTGGACGAGACTCACGATTTCCACGTGGTTCAGACGAACCGACTCGATGGTCACGATCTTCGTTCCATTCGACGTCGAGTTGTCGTAGTTTGCGGTCAGGTTCGACCGCAACTTCCACGCCCGATCACCACCTGAACAGAAGCAGGCATGTAATCGAGGAGAAGCAAAAAGATGCAAAGAACCTTGGCACGACTGGCAGGATCGTCGGCAGTTCGACATCATCCACACCGCATTCGACGTGCATTCCCCTTGCGATGCCCACAGCGGGCATTTGGCGTCCGAATCAACACACGTCGACGGTTGTGCCTCTTCCGACCATGCCGAGAGTGCACTGTAGACGAGTGCAGCAAACGCAAGCACGAGCCAATTCATCCGAAAGTTCCCTTAACCTGCAATTTGCTTTGGTCAAGCGGCTTGAAGCGAACGGAAGAGTGACCACGAGCGGAAAAAAGGTCCACAAATTACGAGAGAAAGTACGAAGTAACATGAAAAGAAACGTGAACAGCGAACACAAAGTCCGCCCTCGAGGGTTCGCTTGTTCGAATCGACTTTAAACCGATGCGCGCGTCGATTCGCTTTTCTCATCCCGCGAATCCCGACCCGAAGCCGCCGAAAAACACGTTGCCGTCCCGTCGCAAACACGAAGTCGCCCGCCGCTGATCGACTCTCGCTTTTGGTCGGCGGGTGATGGACGGCGGGCGGGCGAGTGTGCGCGCGTGTTCAATCCGGATTTCGTTCGAGTGAACCGGGATCGAGCGGGCTGCCGAAGAAGAAGTCGCGTCCATCCCACGCCCGCCCGCCGCCTCGCCGCTCTTCTCTTAATCTCCGCCGCCATCACCCGACCGGCGGCAGCAGATGGCAAATCGAAAGTGGAAGAGGACGACAAAAAAAAACAATCCGACTGATCGGATGTGCCCGCTTCACATCAGCTACTGAAGCAGCTCTGATCGGTCGATCAATGCAGATACAAAGACGGAGGCTGGGAGTTACCGAACACTCCCCACCTTTCAATCTCCTCCTTGCACAACGACCTACTTCAACGAACACGCGTGGAACAATAACAACACACGATCCTCGTGCCGCAAGCGGTTCGTCGATGAGTGGAGAAGATGCGACGGACGGGCGTCCGTTTGGATGCGAATTAGCCGTCGAGTTGGTGCCGCTCGGCGAGTAATTATCCCTCCGCTCCTCCCCCTCGTTCTCCTCTCCGTTGGCGTGAAATCAACCAGTGGATTCTTCATCACGCACAATCCACTCGATCCCTTTGCCGTCGCTTCGAAATGAATGGACGTCACGATTGTACAACACATCGTTTACGATCAATAATGATTGAAAGCGGCCCTTTCTCCTTTATTTTTATGAACAAAGCAGAGTCGGACGTTGGAGGTAGCATTCTCCATTTTAAGAACGCCAAAAAGAGGTTACTTTATGTTCAAATTCCTGCGAAAAATAAATAAACACCGTTCGCTCGATTAAACGACGCGTGAGGTCCAAAAAATCCGCCGCTTTTTCGGCGTTGCCCAACTAGGCGGACGGAAGGCGGCTGCCGGCCGAATCGCTTTTTTGCGGCAGTAAAACGAGGTTAAAAGAATCTTAGATCCCGCGTCCTGACGAAGCTTCCCTGTTTTTTGACTGCCCATACGAAACCTCAAGAAGCCACCGACTGAATTGCCGAACGGGCACTCTTTGCTCGATTATTTCGAGACGGTCGGCAACAGCCAGACTGCTTGCGATCCGCGCGTTTCCTCGGTTTAGAACGACGAAACGGACAACACGAGCTCTCGTTAATTTCGATCACTCGACAAAGCGGAGGTCACCAGGAAGATCGTGCTCTGCCGTTTTTTGCCCGTCTACCTGCCGCTCGCACTCTTCCTTTCGACGAATTTCAGCAACAAACACGCGCATCTCCGATCAAACAAACGAGTTTATTCATCCACACGCCTTCCACCACACCTCCGCTGATTTGTGGCCCTAACAGAGGGCCGTTTGGGATCAGAGGTGACTAGTTGGACGGGCCAGTATGAGCGGTCGTTCTGCACGGGCGGGTGGGCGGGCGCTCAGCCGCCGAAACCGTAGAGCGTGCGGCCCTGGCGCTTGAGGGCGTACACCACGTCCATGGCGGTGACGGTCTTGCGCTTCGCGTGCTCGCAGTAGGTGACCTGAACGGCGGGAGGGAGGACTGAACAGTTGTTGGGTGGGGAGGGGGACTCACGGCGTCGCGGATCACGTTCTCGAGGAAGACCTTGAGGACGGAGCGGGTCTCCTCGTAGATGAGGCCGCTGATGCGCTTCACGCCGCCGCGGCGGGCGAGACGGCGGATGGCCGGCTTGGTGATGCCTGCGGGGAGGAGGGTGAGCGGGAGGAGAGAAGGAAGAACTCACCCTGGATGTTGTCGCGGAGGACCTTGCGATGTCGCTTGGCGCCGCCCTTGCCGAGTCCCTTTCCTCCTTTGCCGCGGCCGGACATCGTCGGTCGATCGGTGGGGGAAAGCGGAGAACGAGCGCTGGGTGACGACTGGAGTCGACGGTGGGGGCGGCGGGCGGGCGGCCGGCTTTTATACGCGGGAGGACGGGGCGGCGGGCAGCGAGGCGGCAAACGGCAAGCGGCGGAGAAGGACGCACACGCCCGCCGCCCGTCTCGCACCAAAATTCGGGGGATCGGCGGGAAACACGAGAGAAATGCAGCAAGAAGGAGGCGAATTGAACACCCAAACGAGTGGACGTCCAAAACACTCCCAGAAGCCGTCCACTCGCCAATCGGAACTCGGTGGTTGTCGCTCACTTGTTTCAATTCACGATCGTCTGATCGAAGAGGCCCGAGAAGATTATTCCGCAGGTGTTCGGCGTACTGCGTGTTGAAGAGCTTATTCCGGTCGTTCTGTTTTGTGACGGACTTGATTGTTTCGTGGTTACGTTTGGTCATTTACTTTCAATATCAAGGAAAAGAAGTGGGCAAGCGACTATTTCTGCTCACAGAATTGCTTTCAATTACTTGCTCGAATCGAAGCGAGGCACTTTTATTTTCTTAACCACGATTGTTGCCGGCGAGTGGTTGCTTTCCCTTACTGCACGAAATAAATTAATGTCAGTTTTTATTCCGCTTTTTTCCATTTTAATGGGCATAAATTCGCCATTGTTCATTGAAATGTGATTACTTTCACGCGCGCTTGCTTTCGTCGCCCTTCGGATTATTCCGTTGAGCTGCTTTGTTGACGGTGTGCCTCCGTTGTCGCCTGATTGTGGCGGTTACTTACTTTTCATGCTTGTTTGGGGACCACTTCTTGCTAATTCGAGGAAGCGGTGGGTTGAGGGGCGGCTTATTCCGTTCGAGCCGATTTGATGAAAGAGCTTCACGTGTTCGCCGCTTGCCCGCACACGCTGCTCGATCGCCGTCTCGTTCAAGCCGAGCATCCTGCCCTCGAAGAGAAGACACGATTCTCGGCTCGTTCGCTTGAGCTTCGAGGCGCCGCTTCTTTTGATGCGAGGAGGAGCGTGCACCCGGCCGTTTTATTCCGCGATCAGAAAACAACGACGGCGAGTGCCCCCGTTCGATCACCGGCAATCCGCTCGCATTCAACCCTCCACCCGCATTCAAGAAGCGGGTGGGTGCGTAACGGAGCGAGAACTCTTCTGTCCTTCGGCACGAACAGAGGGGACTCTCGCCATCGCTGCTTTCTGATCGGGCGAAACGGCGCGTCGATGTGTGAACGCAAGCATTTCTGCCCGACCTCCCTCTTCGCTCCCTCCACACTCCTTTTTCAACCCGCCGTTCAGTTCGTCAAACGGCAAACCAACCTGAGGCCCACAGCAATGCGGTTTCCCTGAAAGCAAAGGGGATGAGCGGGGTCGAAAACAGTCTTGATTGGACTCGCGTGGACGAGAGCACGGGAATGATCGGCGAGGAAAGAACAGCCAAATTAAGAAAGTGCAGACTTCGGAGCGTTGAGAAGCGAGAAAGCAGGAGGTGGTGGACGAGCAACAACGAGAACAGTCGGGCCTCGGGGTGCTCGAGTTGATCGATTCCAGTGAGGACTGCAAACTCCCGATGATGGAAAGGAAGACGGCACGACTCGTCGATTGCGAGCCGCCCGCCGACAGTGCCGGAAGAACAGAGGGAGAGAAAGGGGACGCAGAAACCGGCTTCCTACCCCTTGCCCCCAACGAAGGGGCGTGTGGATCCGATCGCCAACGGGCCATCACTCCACTGACGAAGTAGAACGTCCACCCAGAGGCGTCCGTGGAAACGGAAACCTTTCGACTCCTCCGCAAGCGATCCCCCGTTGGATTCACGAGAACATCGGGACAACGAGAAGTGGTGTTGTTTTGCCGCTGTATTCTAACTCGTTCTTCGTCGAACACAACCGCGCGCGGCAATCAGAAATCGGACGAAAGCGATGAGGAAGGCGGCGGCAATGCGGAAAGCGGGCAGGAAATCAGCGCGGAAAGATGGCGGTCGGCCGCAACGCACGCGGCCGCCGAAATCACCGCAAGCGGGCGAACAGCCCGAAAAAAACGCCCAGACCGCCCGCCTGCTTCCAGCCAGGCGGGAGGCCACGATTTCCCCTCTGTTCGCTCGCTCGCCCTCTTCAACGGCGGCCGTCCGGGCGGCAGCCGGCTTGTGAACTCGCGGAGGAGTTCGGTGGTGAGCGGGCGGCAAATTGGTGGACGAGTCGCTGGAGATGGACGGGGCGCCTTGATCGACGAGGAGAACAAGTGGGAATTTCGAGCACCGCCTTCCGCCCATTCGACGAGCTTTCGGGCAGGTGGGCGGGCAGGTGTGATCGAAGTCGAGAAAGTACTGCGGGACGAGAAGGCAGGTTTGCAACAACCAGATGATCACGACTGCCCTCCTTTCTGCCGTCTAGAATCGGTCAGCGAAGGCCATCGATGCGATACAAGGGGATCAAAACGAGTGCTTCGGTGTAGGCGAGAAGTTGCGCCATGCGTTTTGGACGATCGCGGCTTAAGAACCGCCTGTTCGCCGAGAGAATGCGCAATCCGCCAACGAAAGGCTCTTGGGGTCGGCTCATTCCGCACTCGTGTTTCTCGCTGCTCTTCGGGCGGTCGTTCGGCTGGCGGACTGGGAGCTCGCCGTCCACTCGCGCCGTTCGTCTCTTCGGATTCTTCTCGTCGCCAGGAGGTGAGTTCGGGCGGCTGGAGGTCATCGTCGAGGAGATCCGCTCACTCTTCTAAAGGAGCCCCACAGCCGATCAAACTGGGGAGTTTGGAAGTCGTGGGGTCATTCATGGCCTTCACCTGTTTCAGTTCTAGCGATCAAAGCGGAGAAGGCGAGCTGCGAACGACGAGCGAGGGGACGCACAAGCCGCCGCGTTGCCCGCTTCGAGCAACTCGACGCCCAACGGTCAGCTTCCCCCTCTTTTTTCCAGCCGAATGATCGCTCTGTGCTTTCAGCTGCGAGGCGTCCGCTCGGTGTGTCCGCGATACGCGAAGCCGTCCCTTCTGCAGGTGAGAGCGGTCCAATGACCCCTCACTCGGTCTGCCTTTGCGAATGAACGCGTCGAAGCGGTCCAAGCTGCTTCCGCTCTCCCGCGCCTTTCGCCTCTTCGGATTCTCCCTTTCCGTCCGAATGGTGAGTTCTCGGCGAGCGACCCACCTCACTTCCGCTCATTGCAGAAGACGGGCGGCCGACAGAGAGGACTGTCTTCTCGATGAAGAAGCGGGAGGCGAGGGTTGCCGGTGAGTTCCTTGCTTCCTCCTCTCGACTCATCCATCTTCGTGTTCCTGCAGGTGCTTGGCGTCGCCTGGTGCGACAAACGAGAAAGGAGAGCGTCAAGAACACTTTCTCGGGGAGGCCAATAGTCTGCCACTGTTTCGTCGACGCCCTTCTGCCGATCGACCGTCGGGCAGCGAAAAGAAACAAAAGACGAGGACTGCCGACGGGACGGGCGACTGCTGGCGGTGAGTTTGGAGGAGGCGAGGACACTCGTTTTCCGGAGGTTTCAGTCCGCTGCTCGTGAGTCGAGAGGAGTCCCGACCGGCCGCTGCTCATCGCTGTTCTCCAGACTCTTTTGGTCTTGCGGTCTGCCGCCTGCTCCTGCTGCAAGCTGAAAGGCAGTCGCCCGCCTTCTGTCCGCTGGATCTTGTGAAGAAGGAGGACGAAGAACTGCAAACCTTACGGCCGCCCCCATTCAAGACGCCTCTGCGTTGGTCGACCGGCCGAGTCGTCGTCAACGCGCAGCGTCTGTCTCTTCGGGTCGGAAGGCGAGTTCTGACTGCTGACAGTCGACCGACTGATCTCTCGACTTGCAGCGAGCGGACAATGCTCTCGACATCGCGTCCCCTCCGATCAGCGGCCTCGCTGCCCGCTCGCAAGGCGGTCAGGAAGCACCAATGGATGGGCCGACGCAACGTGAGCCTCCACTTTTAACTTGAACTCTCTCCTCGCTTCCAGGATGCACTGCGTTCGACGACTCCGACCAGGGACACGAGAAGCTGGAGAACATCCTCAAGAGCCGGACGGCGATGAGTGGAAGAAAGAGCCCTGTGGTGGAATCCTCTGACTCCAATTGCCGACAATAAACATGACGGAAGATTTCGCTGTCCCTTTGTTGTTCGGCACCTCTTCGCCCTCCGCCCTGCAAGCGGCGAAAAGAACAAGTGGGGGACCCGGCGGAGCGCACTCACACGGCCGTCTTGAAGACCAACCACCCCCGTTCAGCCGTCTCGTCGGCCGGGAGGTCGTGCCGCCACGATTTGACGCCGGGGCAGAGGGAAAAGCCGCACTCCATCGACATGGCCGCCTCGTTGCAGAGCACCGGCAAGCGGGCGGCTAACTCGCGTGCCGTCTCGCGTGGCCGCGCAGCAACGGCCAGTGCGAGTTAGTCGTTGACCGATCGCTGGTTTGCCCAAAACACGAAAGAACTGAGCACAGAGGAAGCAGTATGTTTATCCCGCGGATCTCCTGCCGCCGCCCTCACACACCTCGATCGTCTCGTGGTCCACCTTGCGGCAGAGGACCTGCAAGGAGGAGCGGAAGGGAAGAACAAACCCAAAATCGTAAATCTTGGGCCAGACGAAGCGGAGGAGGCGGCCGTCGACCCACGTGTGGGCGGACTCGTCTTTGAGATTCGCGCTGCCCGAAGGCGGCCGGCCGGCTGGGTCGTGTGTTCGCCGCCCGCACTCACCGAACGGGCCGGGCGACCGCCCCGAACGGGCGCCAGTCGTACGTGAAGCCGGTGGTCGAGGCGGGCAACTGCACGAGGAGCAGCAGCGAGCGGTGAGTGGGCGGGCGGGAGGGCGCCTACTCGACAAAGGCCGCCCGGATTCGGCCCCGCTCCGCCCACGCGCGGCCCGGCGGGCGTCCGGAGCGGGCGGCCGAGGGCGCGGCAGAAGTGCCTGCAAGCGGCGGGCGGCGGACTCGCGTGCTGTCGGGGAACTCGGCGCCCTCGCGGAAGTCCCGCCACTGGCCCACGCGGAGGACGGAGGACGGCGTGCCTCCTCGTCCCCGTCGGTCACTTTCGAGTCGACCGGAACGGAGTGCGGGAAATGAGGGAGTGCTCTCGTTGTCGCCCTCTGGTGCAAATCCGCTCTCTGCAGTCGCTGCTGGCCGAAAGCAGGCGCTCTCCCTCACTCCTCATTTCTGCAAAGCGATGGCCCGCCCGGCTGCTCGCGACGAGTCGAAAGAGAGCGGCGAGGAGTGCTACGCTCCGTGGCGCAATGACGGTGAGTTCGCGCTTCCGGACAGCCCGTTCGATGCTGCGTCCTAGAGAGCCCCGCACGGCTGTGTTTGAGCGAGACGGTCGTCCGCAAAATCCCGCGCCGGCTGGACTTTTCGGCCGCCGCTTCGGAGGAGAGCAGTGAGTTCTTCCCTTCGTCTCACCGACTGCCCCCTCTTTCAGGCGCGAACACGGCGTCTCAAGCGATCGCCGACGAGACTGCGCGCGAACAGCCGCCGGAAGACGAGGCGGCCGTGCCCGCCGAGCAGCCCTCGACGTCGGCCGGCGGTGAGCGCGGGCGAAGGATTCGCGTTGATCTTCGGGTGATTTCAGGCGAGAAGGCGGCCGAGAAGCCGAAGGAGGACGAGAACGCGAAGGCGGCCGCCAAGGAGCCGCCGGAGCCGCCCGTCCGCCGTGGGACGAAGCGGCCGCCGTTGGTCCGGTCGCCCCACTTCCTCCGCCCGCGCCCGACCAAGCAGCCGAAGAAGTGAGGGAGTTACAAATGGAGTTGCTTGTTCGTTGGTTGATTAAAAGAATGTTCTGATCGGATGTCCTTTCTCCTCGCTTGCACTCGAACAACCACAAGAAGATTCTCCCCGATCCAGTTGGTGAACACTTCGCGGCGGGTACGACGGACAAAAAGAAGTGGGGGATTGATCGCAGTCTTCCGCGGAGTCCCGAAGGCGGAAGGGAGCCGGGAGATGCGCGAGAGACTCCACTCACTTCTTCGGAGGGATCAGAAGTCTTCCTTTTGCTCCGATCGCTTCGGTCTTTCGCCCATCCATCCGGAAGGGAACGCTCAAATCATCTACGGCCTTGTTCCGACCGCCTATTGGGAGAATGCCCGTTCGCTCTCCCTTTCCGCTCCAACACTTCGACTTCCCCGCTCCCACTCCTCTCCGCTCAACGCCAACCTTCACTGTCGAATAACTTTATTCACACGAACACGCGGAACACAGAAAGCAGAGACAGGCGGGGCTTCAGGCCTCCTTGACGAGCGGGCGGTGCTTGGCGCGGCGGCCGCACGCGTGCAGGACGGCCCAGCACTTCTCGCAGAAGTACTGGAGACACTCGGGCGACGGGCAGAAGAAGGGCGCCACGCGCTGGTCGCTCAGCTCGCCGTGGCACTCGTCGCAGCGCTGATCGTCCAGCACGTAGGGCTTCACCTCGACCTGCAGAAGAAGGGAGGAGTGGGGAGTGAAGTGAGGACTCACGATCCGGTCGAGGTCCCCGTGGCGCACGCGGACGAAGCGGTCGCTGATGGCGCGCATGTACGAGTGGAAGTCGGAGAAGACCACCCGGCCGGCGCCCTTCGGGTACTTGAGCGGCACGTCCGTGTCGATGCCCGCCATCACCACGTTCCCGTACAGGACGTTGATCGCGTGGGCCAGCTCGGCGGCGCGGATGGGGCGCGGCACGCCGCCGATGAAGACGGCGAAGCGCAGGTTCACGCGCATGAACGGGTCCACGAGGAAGTCGGCATCGGCCAGGCGCCACGGACGGACCTGCAGGCAGGGGGAGTGGGTGGGGAGTAGAGAACACTCCACTCACCTGCACCACGCGCTTCAAGCCGTCCTGCACGGGCATCCGCATGAAGTACTCGCCCTGCACCACGCTGCACGCCTCCAGCAGCAGGTGGACGGAGCGCTCGTCCGCGTAGATCAGGAACACGTAGCCGAAGCGGCACTTGTTGGCCGAGGCGGGCGCCGCGTGCGAGCGAGGCGCGAGGTCGAGGCGAGTGGGCCAGTCGGCGGTCAGCTTGCCGAAGCGGCGGAAGATCGCCAGGAACTCCTGCTCGTCCAAGTCCGCCGGCACGCCGCCCACGAACACCTTGCGCGAGTAGATGCCGAAGCCCGGGTTGTAGTGGAAGAGGTTGTACGGCGCCAGCACGGTGCAGGGCACGTGCGGCGGGTCGGCCGGCTCGTTGCGCTCCACGCAGCAGCTGCGGTTGTCCGCGCGCTCCACGAAGTCCAGCGCGTCGAGGCCGTCGTTGAGGAAGTCGACGAACGCGGTGTCCGTCTTGCGCTCCCACGCGGTCGGCAGTTTGGACCACTGGAAGCGGAGGAAGAGGAGTGAGCGGGAAGGACTCACGATCTTCTCCGGCTGCGCGTTGAACAGGCGGTAGAACTGGCGGACGGCGAGCGCAAAGTCCTTCGTGTACGACCTCACGTGCGGCGTGATGGCCGGCTGTTGGTTCATCGAGTGGGCGGCCGTCTTGAGCACTGCAAGTGGGCGGAAGGAGGTCGCCCGTCAAGCGGGAGGAACTCACTCTTCATCGCCCGCTCCAGCGTGACCAGCCGCGCCAAGTGCGTGAGCTGCTCGCCGCTCAGGCGGGCCGGCAGCTCGAGGCGGTCGGCCAGCCCGCCGATCGCCGCCCCCAGCTGAATGCGGAGCGAGTGGACGGGACGCAAAGAGGAGAACTCACGTCCTCGCGCGTCCACACGAAGTTCGCGTCCTCGCCCGCCCACAGGATGCTGTTGCCGAGCTCGTCGGCCGGGTGGCGGAAGTAGTGGGAGATGGGCGGGACGAGGGCGAAGTCGAAGAAGTCGCGCAGCCGGGGCACGTTCAGCGGCCGGTCGATGTGCGAGAAGTAGGTGTCCGCGCCGCGGTCCTGAAGCGTCGATTGAGAAGGCGGGCGGAATACTCGCCTTCACGACGGGCTTGTCGCTGAGCGTCGAGCTGGAGGTGTCCGGCTCGACGGTCTTCGCGGGCCACTCGCTGCGGAAGGGGCCGCCGAAGGTCTGCACGAACTCCTCGTACCCGTCGGCCACCTCGTAGGGCACGAAGCGGGCGGGCGCCGAGAGCGAGCGGCGCCGATCGCCCACGCGGTCGCCCAGCTGGCGGATGCTCGTGAACGGGTGCTGCATGCGGAAGCGACGCGCGGCGCCCGTGCCCGACGGGCCGCTCTGGACGCCCGAGACGCGCACGTCGTTGGACGCGCCCGGCGGACTGCGGCCGGCCCGCTCGCGGATTTGCGGCGGCACGTACTTGCCGGCCGGCGGCTGCTGGACGGGCGGCGGCAGGCGGGTGGAGAGCGACGAGGACCGACCGAACCTCGGCGGCTGCAACGCGCAGAATCGGGATGAGCGGCGCTCTCCTCCACTCACCGACTCCGCCGGCGGCAGGGCGAACGTGACGCGCGGCTTCTTGCGCTTGTCCTTGATGCTCGTGCTGAAGGCCGGCGGGAGGTCGTCGGCGTCGAACGGGTTGTCCAGCTGCATGCACGTGAACGTCTCGGTGCGCGGCGGCTCGACGGGGCGCGGGGGCTCCGGCGGCTTCTCGCTGCCGCCGCGCCGGCCGCCCGCCTTCTTCTTGCGGCGCTCCTCGTCTCCTGCAGGTCAACAAGGGTGTGAACGAGAGGACGAGGGGGACGGACCGGGCAGCTCGCCGAACGGGTCGAACTCCAGCTGCGCGTTCATGGCCGTGAAGCCGCCCGCGTCCGCGGTGCCCATGTCGATGGTGCGCTGCTTGAGCATCGGCTGCTTGCGGGTCCTTAGCTGCCACTCCTGCAGAGGGATGAGGAGGGGGAAGACAAGGGACTGCTCACCCCCTCGGGGTCCTTCGGCTCCTCCGGCTCCTCCTTCTTCTCGATCTTCGGGAAAACCGACGGGGGCGGGGGCGGCGGAGCGGCCGGGCTCTCCGTTCCGTGGCGCCATTGAGCGAGGCGATCCGTGAGCTGCAATCGAACGGAGACGATGAGGAGAGGACGGGACGAACCTCCGGATCGACCTCGTGGTTGAAGCTGCGCATGTGGGAGCGCGGGCGGTCGCTGCCGAAGTGGGCGGGCGGGTCGGCCGGGCGGCGATTTCGCTCTCGCGCCAGCTCGCCGGGCGGCCGAACGAGCGCTGCGGGCCGAAGGTCGCCGCGTCCGAGTCGGCGGCCGGCTGCTCGTGGCGACGCCACTCGGAGTCCGCGGACGCGTTGCGGCAGCTGGAGCGGAGCTGCGCCAAGTGCCCGAAGCGGCGGTTCTTCCACACGGACGGCGGCAGGCGGCTGTGGCCGAACGCGCCCACCTCCGCGCCGAAGTGCCCCTCGCCCACGCTGATCGTGTTCGGGTTCTGCATGGGGCGCGAGTAGTGCCACTGGGGCGGTGGTCGGTGCGGCTCCTGCCCCTGCGGCTCCGTGACGAGCACCATCGCGTACGAGTCCACCGGATGGGCGACCGCCGTGGGCAGGACGGCGGCGTTGAGCGGCGGCGGGGGCGGCACGGCGATCGGAACGAGGCGGACGGTCGACCACGCGGCGCGCACCTTCCGGTCGACCGGCGGGCTGTCGGGCTCCGAGATGTCTGCAAAAACGGCCTTTGAGTGGAGGCAGACGACCGGCGGACCCACTCTTATCGCTCTTCCACTCGGGCGTCTGCTCGTGCGAGTCGGCCGACTCCTCCGCGCTCTCGTCCGGGTCGATGTACACGGGATCCTCGTCGGGCAGCGAGGCCACCTCGAGGGCGGGATCCTCGCCGGCCAGCGCGGCGAACGCATCCGCCGCCGCCGCCCCGAGGTTGCGCACGCCGACGCGCACGCCCACGCCGTTCTGCGCCAGCTCGGGCGCCGCGCCGCACGGGTGGCCCAGCTGGCGGGCGAGCTCGGGGGTGAGCGGGCGGAAGCGGCGGACGCCCTGCAAGAGCGGCGAGTGGACGGGCGGCCGAACGACCCACCTCCGGGTAGTCCACGACGAAAGTGGGCTCCTCGAGTTCGCCGCGCCGCCGCCGCTTCTCCGCGTTCAAGCGCCGTTCCACGAGCTGCTGCGGCGTGACGGGCGACGTGCCGGTGATCTTGTGCTCGCGCACGATCGACGGCAGGAACTTGGCGCCCTTGGGCGGCTCGAGGAGCAGCGGGTCCTGCAAGAAGTGGGCGTGTGTCGGGCGAACGGACCGCCGCTTACCACTTCCTCCGCGTCGTCCCAGAAGCTCGGCCCGTCCAGCTGGAGGCGCGTGCGGGGCGTGTAGCAGGAGGCGTGCCCGTCCAGCCGGTCCTCCTCGATGCGGTCCAGCAGGTCGGGGTCGAAGTGCGGGTTGTCGAAGAAGAGGCGAGGCGGGACGGGCTGCTTCCGCACCTTCGGCTTCTTCGCCGGCTTCTCGTCCTGCAGCGAGCGGAGGTCGGATGGGGGACGGGCGGGCGGCCGCTCACCTTCTTCTCCGGCGGCTTCGCTTCGGCGGCGATCTCGACGGGTGTCGGGACGTCCTTTTCACTCATCGCTTCGGTTCGTCGAGAGCAGGGAGCTGACAGCCGACTGGTCGGTTCGCAAACGGCAAAAGTGGAGTGGGCGGGCGAGCACCAAACCGAAGCGGGGGAGCGTGCAAATTTCGAGGACGCAGCGAATTCGGTGGGCGCCGACGAGGGCGGGCGTCCTCCACCGCTCGATCCGATCAAATCCACAGCTTTCTAACACCCACTTCTGCCGACCTTCACTTCCCACCAGAACTCAACGATGCGGCGGTCGGCACGTAGGCCGAGTTCTTTTCTCGACTATCGGAGGGCGGCAAGAGCGTCGATCTTTTGTTTCTTTGTCGTTTTGTGCACGCTAGCATGGAGTCGCTCCGCCCATCACTTGCTTCCTGACATCAAAGCGAGTAGTGGGGGCACTCACACCCCGACTGCACGCACAAGCCGCCCCTCCCGCACCTCGACGAGACGCCCAAACCGCTCCAAGTAGCCGTCTGTTGTGATCGGGCAGGAACATCAACAATTTATCGCATCAAACAAACAACTGGCGACACTAACGGGATCAACAGAAAACAACAAAGAATCTTGGCTTCAATTGGAGCATCGAGAGTGAGACGGCCGCCTGATCACTTGGCTACCCGCGCGAGCGGACGACCTCCGCGACCTCCACGACCTCCTCGGCTTCGACGAGCGCGGCCGGGTTGATCGAGCGGAAAGAAGCGATGATGTGCGCGAGGACCTGAAGGAAGGAGTGGGTGGACGGCGGGAAGGTGTGACTCACCCGAAATCCCTCGTCCATCGCCCGCTGCAGGTGGGAGGCGCCGATGAAGGCGTGGGCGAGGCCGGCGAGATGCGCGTGCCGGTCGGAGAGCTCCGGCCGGAATCCCTCGGCCGCCAGTCGCTCGACCGTCGCGGCGAACAGCGGGCGGACGTTGGCGGCAGCCGTCAGCTGCTCCTCGGCGGCCGTCGTGAGGTCCGCTGCCGCCGCGTGTTGCCGCTCGACGGCCGCCTTCCACTCGTCGAAGGTCGCGAATTCCACCGGCTCGTCCGTCCAGAAGACCTGCAAAAGCGAGCAGCAGAATGCGGAGGCCGTTTCCCCGATCAAACGCACCTTGTTCGATTCGTAGATCAGCTCGTCCGCTTTGTCGACGACCCGATAGACGGCCGTCACCTGGTCGCGCAGCTCGTGGACGTCGCCCTCCGAAAGGATCGGCTGCACGTCATCCCGCCACTCCGGAATGACGGCGGAGAGCTCCTGGAAGCGGGCGGATGAAACGAGTGGACGGAGCGAAACGAACCTCCTTGCTCCGCCCGAGCACCTCCAATCCGCACATCGTTGCTTGGACGCGCGCTCGAAGGTCGTCCATCCACTTGCAGCTTTTCTCCAAGTTCCTTTGCATCTTTCGAAGCTTCTTTTGGACGCTCTGAGGGGCGGGAGGTCCGCCGGCCGCCGCCGCTTCCTCCACATTGTACACGAACTGGAACGTTCAGGAGAAGTGGAAAGGTCGTGAAGGGGAACTCACGTAGTCGACGACCTGTTTCATTTTTGTGTTGGCCTCCTCGAGCATCTTCGCCCGGTCCGCGAAGGCCGCCGGGCCGCCGCTCTGCACCAGCAGCTCCCGCTTCTGCTCGATCAAGGCGGGCAGGGGCGTCTTCTCGCGGAGGTCCTCGACGAACAGCGCATAGATGACCGAGTCGCTGCAATCACTCGTTGCCGAAAGGAAAGCGGGGAGGACGGACTTGTAGAGATCGTAGGCGGCCTTCTCCAGCCGGCCGACCAGCAGCCGGAGCTCCGCCTCGACGGCCGCACGGACGGGGCGGATCTCCTCGCGCTTCCGCCAGTCGCCCACGAACTCGAACGGATCGCCGGCGTCCTCGTCGAGCGGGAAGACGGCCGGGCGGACGTCCAGCAGCGCCGGCGCGGGCTCCGCGGCGATCGCCTCTCGCCGCGCGCCCTCCGGCAGCGGCGTGAACTGCAATGCGGGGGAAGTAAAGGCGGGAGTGCTCGTGAAGTGCCCACCTGCTTCTTGAAGGTCGAAATGAGGTGCGCGAACTGGCGCTGCACATGGCGGTAGAAGTCGGTGAAGGCGGCGGGCATCAACTCGTCCGCCTTCTTCGCCAGCGAGACGACGCGCTGGCTGAACTGGAGGATCGACTGGAAGTTGGCGTCCGAGGCGGCGGTCGTCTCGATCACCGCAAGGAAGTGGCGGGCGAGGAAGTAGCGTTGTTTGGCCTCCACCTGCTCAAGCATCTCCTGAAGAAAGCGGTCGATGGGAGTGGGAGGACGAGGAACTCGCGTGATCGATCTCCCCGTTCGCCTCGGCCGTTTGCAGCTTCACTCCGGCCATGCGGTAAGCGACGTACGTCTCGCTCGCGGCGGTCAGCCGGTCCTCCAACGTCGAGTCGTCTGAACGTCGGGGATTGAAAGCCACCCACCCGCCCGCACTCACCCGACTTCCAGCGCCGCTCGAAGAGGCAGCCGAACGCCTCGGCGGCCATCGTCCAGCTGAGCGCGTCGAGGACGGGCGCGTTGAAGCAGGGCGGCCACTCCACGTGTCCCGCCGCCTCCATCACGCCCTTCGCGGACTGGAGCAGCTCGGCGGCGTCCTGGAGCAGCAAGGCGCGGCGCCACAGCGAGTGGACGTCCACGAAGCGGATCTTCGCCGCCTGCAGCGACTGGTGGGCGGCAATCGTGTACAGGACGCACGCCTTCTCGAACTCCGCATCGTGTCGAACTGAACAGAAGACGGATGAAAAAAGGAAAGGGCTGTTCGTACCGATTCGGAGGTCGATCTCACGGGCGAGGGCGGAGAAGTCCCAAGCGAAGTCGAGGCGGCAGGTCGCCTCGTCCATGGGCAGGCGGGTGCTGAGGGACGAGAAGGCGTCGAAGTACCTGCAAAGAGCGCATGTTGAGGACAATCCAACGAGCAGTCCACTCACTGGCGCATCAGCAGGATGACCGACACGGGCTGCCCGCGCGGCCGGGAGGCGAACGCCCGCCGCCGCACGTCGTCCATCTGCAGCAGGGCGTCGTCCAGCAGTTCGTGCTCGCCGGGCAGGAAGAAGAGCCGCTCGTCCACGAAATGGCGGCAATCGGTTCCCCAGTCCGGCGCGAGGACGTGCAGCGGCCGGAGGGCAAGCGGCCGCTCGTTCGGCTCCACCCGCAGCCATCGCTCCACAACCATTTCTTCCATCTTCTGGTCGGAACAAGAGAACGGGTCGAAAAAAATAGAACGGAATCGACGGCCGCCTGGCGGCCGAATCGGGCGGGTGGGCAGTCTGCGGCTATCGATTTTTGGTGATCAGGGCGCCTTTCCGTTGTGTTCGTTCGGGGGACGTTCGGTTGGGCGTGGGCGGGCGATGCCAAAGGGTTTATCGGCGAGATCGCGTGGTGGGAGTCAATATCGAATGCCCTCTTATTGTCCACTCGTGTTTGCTCGTCCCTCACGAGTAGGTGGGCGGTGTTCATGCGAGTGGACAGTGGACGAGGATTCGCAGCAAGTGGGAATTTGGCACAAAAAGGTCTTCCGTCCTTCGGCCGGGCCACCTGCTCTCGGCTGTCCCTCTGCTCGACCCATGCCTCCGTCCGACCTCTCTCGCTTCAGTTCACGCCAGAAGACAAGCGAAGACGACGAGATGATGAATGTTTATTCCAAGTTAGTGGATTTCTACGGGATTTCGCAGAGGAGCAAGAGCTCTTGGTGGAGCGCGTGGGAGCGGCCCTCGATCTCCAGTTCCGTCTTGTAGACCAGCGCGCTCGCTTGTCTGCGATGAACGGAGATGAGCGGAGGTGAACGGCAGGAGAACCAAGCGGCGAGTGGTCGCCCCATTGCAGCGGTTTGTTCGGCGTCCAACTGGGTGGTAGACAGCAGAAGGAGGAGTCGGCGGGGACGTCGAGCGAGGTCTCACCGCCGGGCTCTTGAGCAGGACCTTCGAAGCAGCCGACAGTCGCCGTTCGTTCTTGCTCCGTCTGAAAAGAGGCTTGATTCGGAAGGAACGCGAAAGGAAACAAACCTGCTTCGCGTTTTCCACACTTCCAATGCCGCACGAGCTCGCCGCTCTTGGTGCAGCCTCCATCGTTCAGGGCTGCAAGAATTGAAAGAGGGGATAAGAGCAGACAAGGGGATGAACACCCACCTCTTCGATCAACCGGCCGGCGATCCGATCAGCGAGGGCTGAAAGTCGAGACAGCGGCGAGTGGACGCGAATTCTTGCAGCGCGCATTGTTGCAGTGGATGCCCACGATGAGCCGCAGCAAGAAATCCCAAACGAAGAGGCGACAAACGAGAGCGCCCGCTGCAGCCGACCGGCCCGCAGCCCGCAGGAATAGCCGAATTTTCTGCTTCCCGGCCCGAAGTTGCATTGCGACAAGCCGCCAACGATCTCCAAATGCTCGGCCGGAACACAAAGAAGTGTACAGTCGCTTCTTACATCGACATGCACGATCGACGGAAGACCCTTAAGGACACCGACGTTTGCATTCTTTCGTCTTCTAATTCCACTGATTGGCAACATCAAGCATCGAGTTTATTCTCTTCGAACTGCTGGAGCGAAGATGAACGGCGGGCGGGCGGGCGGGTGGACGACAGGGCGGGGGCGGTGGCATCGGGGCTGGGCAGTCAATCAATCAACAAGAAATGGAATAATTGGAACATTCCCGTCTAAACCGAGTCGATTGCACTAAGGAGGGCGGATGGATGGTTGGGAGCGGAAACAATAGCAGAACACCTACGGTAGAGGGGGAGAAACAAAGTTACGTGCTTACAAACAAGAGGAATACCGAGATTTTTGATCGAAATTAGCGAGAAATCCTAAAAGTGAGTTTGTTGAGCGAGGAGGAGGAAAAGCGGACCATCAGATTGCATCTCGGAAGAAGTTTCCAGAGGATTCGGGGAGCAATACGAAATTTAGACCAAATTGAAGAGAGAGCAGGTATTTCGTGTTCGTGTGAGAAGCTTTCAGATGTTGGGGATCGGCGGGCGGGCAGGATCGAAGCCTAACGGAAATCGAGAAGTATTTACAAAAGAACTACGAGCAGGATGCGTGTTTCTTCCATTGCAGTTCTTTTTCGGGAGTCGGGAGGATGGACGAACGAAAACGGGAGTGAATGCACAAGTCGTAAATTGTGGTGTCCTAATGGAGGAGTGGAGGCAACGGCGATGAATCGACGAGCGGGGCGAGCACTCGGGTTGTCGTTTTCAATTGCGGTTGAAAATGCCTTCCCGTCGGGCCCTCGCTTCGACTCGCCGATCACGCGGAGAAGGGGGATGATTTAATAAATAATAAACAAAGAGCCAATTCCTCGGCACAACGTCAGGGAAACAAGCGGCAAAAAGAAGTGCAAGGGGGTGGTCCGCTGGGGGGCAAAACGTCCTGCTTTCGGTTCAGGTGTAGAATCACGAACATTCTACTGTATACCCGTTACAATAGACACGCATTCCCAAGATTACATGCATGTATGTCAAAATACTGCGTTGAGGTTATGTTTTCGGAGGGATGGAGGGGAGGGAGGAGAATAATTTAGAGGAGCGAGAGTGAGTGGACAACAAGAAACAATGGGAACTCATCAATCACTCGACGGTGTTCTGCGAAATCCGGTTGTTCTCCGTCTTGCTCTGGCTGTCCCACTGGTTGCCCATCCGGTGCGCGTCGTTGTTCCCGTTCTGGCCGCTGTTGTTGTTGTTGCTGCTGCCGGTCGTGTTGGATCCATTCGAGTTGTTGTTGGAGTTCTGCTGCTGTTGCTGCTGCTGCTGCTGATTCGAGCCGTTCTGCGCTGCGCCCTGATTGCCGCCGTTCGGCTGCGAGTTGTTGTCGGTCTCCACCCAGCGGTAGCCCTTGTGGTTGTTCGCGTTCGGGAAGGTCGTCGTCGTCGTGTTCTTGTTCGGCGCCGCGTAGTTCCGGGCATGTAGCAGAGGCCGTCGTAGCAGGCGGGCGCGTCCTCGGGGCACTGGGAGCACACTTGGCCGCGGTTGTAGGCCCATGTGAAGGCGGGTGCCTGAAACGGCTAAAACTCAGCAATTAGTCAACCTTGAGGTTTCTGGAAAGATTTTTGATCGACGGAAGCACAAACACACAAACGGTGAGGAGATGCACACAAACAGAAACTGGAGACCGTTTTGGAGCAAAGTGGATCCTGATGCCAACCCAAAGAAACTAATATTCCCACGATTAGTAAGCGGTTGTTTTGCTTTATTAGTCGAAGAATATAGCGTTTGTTAGTAGCACAAACGTAACACGAACGAAACTACGAGGTGCGGTTCGGAGCTCACATCAGGAGAAAATTGACGGCCCACTAACCTGAGGAACAATACGCGTTGGCTTTTGGCCCATCGGAAAAAGTCTAGGAGTTGTTAGGTGCCGAGATCGGGGTTAAAAGCAGTGGTAAGAGCTTGTTTCAACAAATGGTCGGTAATTTTAGAGCAGAAGAGTCGTGCAGAAGGCCGAACAATATTCGAAGAGAATGTCGTTTGTTAAGCAACTATGCTACTAACCGCAAGCATCTGGCCGTTTCCATTTACGAATACCCTGTTTCCTTGCGGATTGTAGTGGCAGACGAAGACGTTCTGATGTCCACGGCCGAGCACGCCCCACACGTCGCGGCATCGCGCGTATCCGCAGCCGACCAGGTTCGTTCGGGCCCAAACCAACTGAAACGAGAGAGGATTGAGTTCAGGGAATTGATTATGAGTAGTTTGTTTGCTGCCGGTTCTGAACTTTGGCTCGGCGATTTTTGGTGCATTTACTCTTTTGCCCTCGCTCGTCCTTTCGCTGGAGCGTTTAGCAACTTTTAATGCGTTCTTTTGTGTTCAAATGCGCTTTGCGTACAGCTCACTGCCCATTTGCGAGTCGTCGAAGAGCGGACGTCGCGCACTCGGGGGCATTTCCGGTGCCCCACCAACAGATTTCCGCTCGCACTTCTCGCAGCGAGCGAACGAACGAACGAAGGAGAGGCGTTTAACGGCTTTTAAACTAAACATTTTCTTTTTATTCACTCCTCTCCAGTTGATCGCATGTCGGCGCACGAACGAAGTGACTTTCGTTCGCCGCAAATCGGTTTAGGAGGAGCGGAAAAGTTTGTCTTTAGTTCACCAACTCGCCACTTCCGGAAATTAAACGGCCGCCCGCCGTCGTTCGCGAGCGCTCGAACGAAACAAACCAACAGGCGGCGGATGACCAGAAGGAAGAACGGTTGAAACAGCAGGACGCCCAATTGGCTTCACGATTCACACCGGAAGTTCACTTCAATAAGCACGACTACGGTAGGGAAACACCTGCCAATTAGTCGATGAACTGGCTGTTTGATGCGAGCACAAGAAACAAAGGAGCGTACGGTATGCACCTTTGTTTCTGATGTCCGAACGAGCGCATAATTCATCCGATGGATTTTTTATGCTCGCTTTTTCTTCACTCCGTTTGTCCTGCGGTCCGATCGAACGCTCGAGGTCGTCCGCCGGAAGTCGTTTGTCTTCCCGCGCCGCTTCTTTCGCGCACGCACACTCGCTTCTTTCTTTTTCTGCATGTGCAGAGCACGAAGGAAAAGAAAAAGAAGCCGAGAGGAACGGCAGATCGTTTGTCATCTGAAGAACCAACAAACCGCTCACTTCTTCTGCCTTCGTTTTTCTTCACGTCGATTGCTTCGTCGAAGATCGAGAGCGTCGAAAAGAAGTGCGGAGGGCGCAAGTGGTCGAATGGGCGCAATGCCGAAGTTCGTTTGCGAGCAAGTGCGCGGATTGTTGCGGATCTCGTGGATCCGAGGAGCGGATGTCCGCCCGTCATCCATCACTCACCACATCCGCATGCCAACACTCTCGGCGCTCTTTCCGGTTGAACCGCCGCATGTCTCAATCAATTCGATTGTTGTGCGTTCGGGCTGCAAACCGTTGCGACCAATAAAAAACGTTCGTCCTTGTGGCTGCAGGCGGCCGCTCGTTAGCGAGCGGACGGCGGCGGAACGTCGAGACCGGAAACGGCCGAACGTTCCCGTCAGCAGTCCCGTTTTTTATGCAGTCGGCGGAATGCGAGACGGAGAGCAGCGACGGCCGATCAAGGGCGATGGCCGAACGAAACGACGGAGGGTTTCGTCGACATCGCTCCTCGTCAATGTTGCTTCTTTCGCCCACCAGGTGGACGAATTTCCGAAGATTGCAAAACAAATTCGGACATCGCCGCCGCCTTCGCTCCAATTGTCGGTCGAAAGCAACGAAGAACCGACTCCAAAAAACAAGCGGAAACGAAGACGGGCGGCGACGGGCGGAGGAGCGAACGGCCGGCCGGCCGGCGAGTGTAAACCGTTCCGTTCGTCCATTTTCGAACATGAGCGACGATCGAACACGCACTAATCTGATTTCCGAACTCTCGCGCGCCGCCGCCGTTCGCCGCCGCTTCTCGAATGTTGCGATTTGCTGTGTGAGTGTTCGTGTCACTGCGATTTGTTGCGAATGGACGGAAATACTTTCTGGGCAAGCGACAAGAGACTGTCCTTTTTGTCCACAATCAGCCTCCTTTCTTACAGCAAGAACGAAGGGTAGGGAGCAAAAGCGCACTCTTGCCTTTCGCTTCCGCTCATTAATCGCCCGTCCACACCGCCGATCATCGCCGAGTGAACTGATCAACGCAACCGGTTTGTCGGAACGGAAAGGACCGCAACACGGAGGGTGCAAAGCCAATCAAATGGCAAAGTAAACTGATCGTCGCGTCTGATGTTAATTCGTGGAAACAGAAGGCGAGCGTTATGATCGATGGACGGCTGCCAAAAGCGGACGGAAATCGCGCGAAAGGAATTTCTTTTGATCATGCGCTTCGATTATTCCCCTGCATTCGATTGTATTCAGCAAAAGAACGGCCCCCGGCTGGCTTCTTGCTCGCATTCAAGGACGTTCACCCCCGCGATGTTCCCCGCAAATTGACCTACTGCGAGCGAGTGGGCGGCGAGCTAATCGGATTTCGGCGAGCAACCGCTTCGAAATTATAAGCCCTTCAAGGATTCCCCACCCGCGAGTGCACTTCCGGTCGTGATATGCGCTTGAATTAGGGACGAATTAGGCGCGAATTAGAGTAATTCGTCACATTAACGGCGAAAAAACTGCTGCTTTCTGCGAAGTTCCAAGGAAAAAGGGAACGAACCTGAATGTAGTGACCGCAACAGTGCTTGTAGCCTTCTGTAAAGCAAGAGATGAATTAAACAAGTGCATGAGAAGTACTCACGGCTGCATCCACATCGGGGATTGTTGACCTCATCGAACCAGCGGACAATCGCATCCGAGTAGTTGGTGTAGGGGGCGGCCCAGATGTTCTCGCCGACATTCACACGATCCCGTGAATGCCGGAAATCGCATCGGTTGGCGTGTCGTTGGGCGCTGGCGGCCAACTCCTCCGACCAGTAGATCATGCGCATGTCCGTTGCGGGCACCTGAATGAATGGACACTCGATTATTCGGAATCGCTCGGTTCGTCCATTTATAGTGCTTCTTTGTGTTCTTGGCGTAAATCCCCACCGAATTGACCGGTACCGCCGTCCATCGTCGTGTTTACAACGTCGCCGTCGATGCGCAAAGATCAAAACAATCGGTTTTACACTCCCTCCCGCCACCATTTCCGCCCGTCGGTCGGCGTTCGTCTTCGTTGCCGCCGACGACGTTCGTTCCCCACCCGCCGACAGCACAAGGCAAACCGTAAGTCGAGGACTTACACAAAACAAAACCCCGATTCTGCGAAAAGCGATCGGAAATCGGCCGCCCGAACCGAAAGCCATTAATCTTCCCCCGCGTTTCCGGTCGAAAAAGAGAACAGACTGACCATTCGTCGATACCGATTGTGTTCGCCGGTCAACGAGCCCTTCATGTACATGCTGGGCGGCTCGGAAGAGACCAGCAGACTTGGCCATCCGTTGTTCTGGTAGAAGTAGTTGTTGCCCCACATGGCGTTCCGCTTGTGTCGTTGCTCTTCGGAGAGGGGCTCGTCGTGGAACTGCTCGTGGCCGTAGAGGGCGTTCGTGGGGCCCGAATGTGAGGAGACCGCCTCGCCCGGCCGACTGTCCGCGCCCAGCGTGAACGCCCGCGTGGTGGTGGGTTGGACGAAGAGGTGGATGAAGAGAAGAAGAAGCCCGTTCCTGCCGCTCATCTCCGCCATTTTTGTCGCTTTTGTTGATGCTTGTGCGAGGACAAGTGCTCAAGGGGGACCGCAAGTGTTGAAAGGCGCGAGAAGACAGCGCTGAAAGGAACACGAGTCAACGGTCGAACAGAAGCGAATGTAACACGCGCACTACGGTACGGGAGCGGGACGTCCGCACTGATCGCGAGCAAAAAACGAAACAAAAAACGTTCATTGAGCAGTGTTACAGCGGAAGGGAGGGCAGACGGCCGGCATTCCGCCATTAATCAAACCGACTGAAGCCGAAGTTCAGCGGTTACGTAAGCGCGGAAAGCGCAACATCGACCGAGAACGTTTCTTGATCTTTGGGGGTGATCGCGAGTTACAAGAACAGAGAGAAAAGAGCTCCAGTTGAATGGGAGCAAGAAGGAGCAACGTCGACTTAAAAGAACGGAACGAATGACAGGGAGTCGCCGGTTGATTACCGTCTTTTGATGCTCCTTTTACGGGCCGCATAAAACCGAACGGCAGTCAGACATGCCGAGAATTACAAGTAAACGAATCGGAAAGAGCAAAGCGGAAGCAAATTGTACTAGTTAAAGGATAATGAAACAATCGGAAACACCAGACAATGCCCTATTCTTGGGATTGGGAGAATGGAAGGTAGGGAATGCTTGAAAGCAAGAAGCCTCAAGTGACCGACGAACCAAATGGAACCTCGTCGCCAGCCAGACGGACGCGCTTCTTTTTTCATCGCTCATCAAAATTCTGAACGCGTTTTGTATCAAAACCGCCGACTCCGTTCGATGGACGGCCGCCGCAAGCCGCCTACTCTCCGTGTCGACGGTCGCCCGTCCATTCGACCGCAACCGATCTTCCGTCTTTCGTTTCACGTACGTGCGCACACAAGGGCGTGGCCCACCGGAACGGCGGCGGCGGCAATTGCTGCGGAAACACACGCACACGCGTCGAATCCGCAAGCCGGCGCGCGTTCCTCTCGGGCATCGTGTGCCTGCGGCGGTTGTCGCCGCCGCCTTCAACCTTGACTGTCGTGCAAGAGAACGTCGACGGACGATCGCCCTTCTTGGGAAGTCGTTAGTGCGGGCGATGGAACGGGTGGCGGTCCGCGCGGGCGGAATGGACGTGCGCGAACGGGGCGGATGGAGGCGGCGCTTCGGAGTGCAGAGAACGCGCGGCGGGGCGCAATCGTCCGTCCGTTCTTCCTGCCGCAATCAACCGTGCGGCTCGTAAGGCAGTCCGGTCGGCGACGACGGCGGCGACCCGGCGGAAATGCTTCTCGCAATCACGTTAATCAACACAAACCGCCCCGTTCGTCTTCGGTCGTCAAGACTTCCGATCGGTTTGGGGCGGCGAGCGGGAGAGTCGCGTTGCCGCCGCCTTTCCGAACGTCCGCCCGATCGTGCTCGCGGCTGCCCGCGGCGGCGGCGGCGGCGCAACATGCCGATCGCCACCGCAAATACGACGGACGGCAGCAGAAATTGCGACGCCAACCGAGCATCAAACCGGGCGGACGTGAAGCAAGCGAACCGATCGGAACGGCAGACACAAGCGAACGGCGAGAAAAAGCGAGAAGGGCGCAAGCGAATGGTCGAGTCAGTGAAGAATTGCGTTTGCCGCCCGTTTCCGGCGGTTCCCCCTCGCGAACGGCGCCCGCTTCCGGCGATCCAATCCGATTGATCACAAAGCTGCGCGGATTGGAGATCGCCGCGAATAAAAGCGCAAGGATCAGGGGTCGATTGTTGAACGAGAAATCAGAGCGATCAGAACTCCTTGAGCACTCTAAAGCAGTCAAAGCTGTGGCTTTGATCCAACAAACAACATCCTGAAGTTCGTATAATGGCGTACTGTTTTTGACTTTGCCAACAGTCATTATGCTTTCTACATGCAGACAGAACGGTCATTCTGCGGTACCCTCCCATCCATCAGTCAACAACCACAAGCCGAGTGACAGTCGCCGAACGATCCCCTGCAGTCGATTGACCTTTTGCGACGGATCACAACAAAGCAGCGGGCGTGCGGTGGAAATGCGGAAGTAAATGCGGCGATCGGATGCCCGCAATCGTTCACTTGCGTTCAAACGCCCACTTTTAATCTCCTAATGAAGATTGAAAATTCAAATGAATTTGCAGCAAGATCTCTTGAATGATCTCCGCTCTTTACTCCAGCCGCCTTCTGCAAAGAACTCAACAGCTCGACCGAAGAAGGAACATTGCCTGAGGGCTTTTTACACTCGTGAACTCTTCGCTAATGATCGTCACCAGCCGGCCGCAACATTCACGAAGCAGACGGTCAACTTCTCCTGCTTACAACAAGCAATGGAATTTCGTTTGACCTTAGGTAGCAGCAAGATGTCTGGGGAATTCGTTGATATGCCCGTGAAATGACCGTGAAGACGTCCCTTCCGACCAATAAACGATGCAACGAAATCGTCCGCTGGGAATTTCAGGCCACTTGGAAGATGCCGCTTGACAGCCTAGCAGGCAATGAACTTCGAAAACTGCTAGGGGATTTTGGAACAAGGAAGCTCAAAGAACGATGAATCAAGAGCAAGCGAAGCGGAGGAGATCAAGCGACGGAAAGCGAGTACGGTAGCCGGAAGAAACACAAACAAACGCGACCGGAAGCCGGCGGTCGCTCGACGGGGCCGCTCGCGACCGTTCGCTCCTGTCTGGCGATTTTCGAAAAGCCCACCGCTTTGCGTGGCGACTTTTGTAGTGAAGACGAAAGTGGGCGGAGAGTGCGGGGGATGGACGATCGATCGACGAGGCGCCGCCGCCGTCGCTGCGAATCTCGCCGCCGTTCGTGCGCCCCGCCGTTCGCGAATCCCACGCGTGCGTCGTCATGAAACGGAAATGAGCGTGTTCTCGAGTTGTCTTTTGATTGTCGCCCATCAATCGCCGCCATTATCCGACCGCCCCTCGCTTCCGCCGCCGCCCACGAATTGTTCCTCTCGGCAAGGGCACTCGTTCTCGAATGTGATCAAGCTTCTTTCTCATTCCCAATGGTTTCCGCTCTTGTCTGCCCGCCGTCTAATCAGACCTCAAGTGCTTGTTGCAAAAAAAGCGAAGGCGGAGACGAACAGCGGGAAGCGAACGGCGGCGGCGGAAGTCGCCGAGGCGCGCGACACGTTCGCTGGTGGAGACCCGTGATGCGGCTGCCTGCGGGCGCCGAGCGACGAGCAGCCAACGTGTCGCCATCGACGATTTTTCGCACGAACAAACGGAAGGCGGTGGTTCGAATTGATCGCAACTTGTGGGGCGTTCAGGCGCGCGATCGACTCGAGTGAAAAGACGAAAGAACACATCGAATTTTTGCTTTCTATGGGCTCAGTTGCAATCTACATTTCAATCTAATGGCTCTTCTCTTACAAACACAATTCATGCACCACAAACGATTCCAACAGCTTGTTTACTCGCTCGAAGTCCAGTTGACCCCATTTGTCTTCGCTTCCGCCTTCTTATCAACAACCCGCGGGCATACGGTGGATGACCGCAGTCCTGTTTCGGGCTGCGGCACTCCCGAACGGCCTTGAGTACGTGGAACGGAAGGGGAGCGGATCGACGGCGGAGAACTGCAGACCGGAGAACGGACGTGTTTTTCCACTCGCTCGATTTCCGCTGTCCATCTTTGCTTCACCGAAGAGAGAGAGTTTTGTAAAAACGATCGCCTCTACCGCCCAGTTTTTTCTTCACTTTCCATCTGCAGGCCGGGCGGAAACGAGCCGCAACTGCGGGGGCATAAAAAATTCCGTCCGGCGGGCGGAAGTCGTCCGTCGATTCGTCGATCATCGTTGTCGCCACCTCGTCCCCGCCCTGCGTGTTGATTATTCGAATCACAAGTGACAAGCACGGGAGCGGTCATCGTCCGCCGGTGATGGATGAGCGGTCTGTTCGCGTCGTGTTCATCGCTCCCGCCGTTCATGTGCGAACGAAATGGGCGGACGGGAGGAGCAGCCAGAGTGGCGTCGGCGGCTGCGGCTTCGTTTTCCCGCCGCCCCACCGTATGCTCTCGACGATCATAAGCTGCTCCCGCTATTTACCAGTCTCTTGCTTGCAGAAGGTGTCGCCTTCTCTCTCGCCCACTTCAGGTTCTCGGAAGGCAAGTGCCGCTGCATAAATTACGGGCAAGTCCTAAAGGATTGCCGGTGGTCTCCGCGCGAATGGCTCGCATTCTTCCGGCGGACATCCGAACGGCGCCAATGGACGTCGAAGTGGGCGGTTGAAGAGTTTAATTGCCGCTTGCTCGCACAGGGGCGCCCCGTTTGATTGCCGAAGAGAACGAAGTTTGAACGGCGATTTAACGGCCGGCAAACAACTCGCCGTGGAGACCGCTTCGCTCCGCTTGATGACCACCAGCAGCTTCCGGCGAACCCGCGGATCACCTTCGACACTCCGCGAACGACGAGAATGCGGAGTTGCGGGACCGTAAAACGAAGAATGCGGCGTAATTGCCGAGGCGATTTGCAACGAAACGCTTCCCTGCAGCGGGGATCGGCAGCTTTAGGAAACGAATTCGATGCTGGACTTCCGGCGGGGTTGCGAAATCCGTGGGCAATTCGTGACTCAACCGCTTCGAGTTCTGATCCTTGAACATTTGTCGAGAAGACGGAAGAACGTGAGGAAACCGCATGACTCAAATGAGTTGCGAGGGTGGACGGCGAAGAGCCTCCGCCGCCCGTCCGCCCGCACACTCGCCTCTTCCCATTAGCGAACGAGGCGATCGTCAGCACTCGAATGCACGACGACTCCCGCTGTTGCTCGTTGATCATTAGTCATTCCGAGAATTCCGCGACGTGCCGCCGGCGGGTTTGATGGCGACCGGAAGCGGCAATCAAATCGGATTTCATTGGACGGCATTCCGCGCTGCTCGTTCGTTCCCTCTTCTATTCATTCATCTCTTGCTCCCGAGTCGCCCACGCACTTCCAATTGGCGGAGAACACCAAAAGCGTGCCGCCTTCATCACACGGTGCTCGTTATTCATCCCCTCCGAGGTCGATCGGCCTTCGGTCATTGGCGAGAGCGCGTGCTCCACCGTACGCCTTCCGGTCGCCCGCACCCTTCGCCGCGGTGACGAAATCGAGGGGACACAAACGACGGAAAGATCAAACGAAACATCGAGTGCGGAGTGAAATATTGCAGCACCAGCGAACTGCTGCAATTAATGACCGTCTCGGCGCCGGAAGTCGTCTGTGATCGCTTGCAAACAGGCGAGCAGTGATTGCGGACGCCCGTTCGCGAATTTTGACGAGTTGCTGGGCGAACCGGAAGGATTACGATCGAGGCGTCGCCGTTCGCAACATCGAGCCGGCAGCAAGCCGCAAGTGGTCGTGTGCCGGCGGGCGGATTTGCGGACGATCATCGACGAAGACGAGAATCGTGCCGATTAATCAAACGATGCGACGTGAACACGCGTGTTCGTCGTCGGCGGCGGACTAATCGGCGAGGACGGCGATCGTGACACGAACCCACCGAGAAATCGCAACTTTTCGCCCGCCGCCGTTCGTCGCGCGCCGGCTTCCGCCCGCGCTCTGCTTTTCGTCGTCGAGCGTTCGTTCGGCTTCCACTCGCCGCCGTTCGTCGGCCGGCCGTCCGTCCGTCAAGTTTCGAACGTGATGCTCACGTTTTTCGCAACAATCAGAAACGCTGCACTCTGCGCGAGCAAACCGCAGACAAACCGAACGCTCGAGTTCTTTGGAGTGGAGCGTCGTTTAACGACTAGCGGTCAATGGAGTTGAAGTCTGAGGTTGGATGCATTGCAAAGCAGTTTATTTTGGCTGATCGAAAGGCGAATAAATGAACAAAAAGGATAGAAGTGGCTAAGAATGCCGAACGTGTTCACCGAACGTCTGTGCGCTGCATCAAGCACAACACCGGGCTCTCATCGAGTCAAGGCAGGGGAAAGGCTCGTGGTTGTGGCAGCATTTGTCGCACATGTCTTGAAAGCAGAGCCAGTGGTCCGTCTCGCACTTGGCATGCTTGTTCGCTACATGCTCATCCACCTGCAACTAAGAAGGCATCGGTTTTGTTTTTCCTCTTATTCCGCCGCTTACCGTCGCTTCCATGTTCGCGTTGATGGTCACAAGCAGAAGAAGGGCAACAAACAGGCAGAGCTGAACTTTTTTGAACATTTTGGAGGAATGCAGATAAACTTGAAAAGCAGGAAGATGTCGTTGGTTGTTGATGCATGTTTTTAATTGGAGTGCGTTTAAATATGCGACAAATAGAGATGTTTACACCTTCCTGTAATTCCAAATCTCCTGATCCCTTTCTATTGTTTTCGCGAACTTCTCCAGCGATTCGTTTGTAGCGGCCAGAACAAAGGGATTGCCGACGGTCTGCCCTACAGAGATGAATGGTTCGTGTTATTCACGAGACGCAAAACACGTCCTTTCCCACTCGTTCGTCTTTCACCATCCATTTACTTCCGCACACGAGATGTGACTCATTTCCGCCCGCATGACCTCCGTTGTTTCATCTTTCCGCACGTACTCCCGAATGAATACCGCCGTTCAAGGGAAGAGTAATTGGCAGAGATTGCAAGGTCAAACAGCGAACGAACGGATGACAAACAGACCTCGATTGAAGTCGTGAGTAATCGGTACATCGCCCTCTCTGTTCGACCAAAAACTCGGAAATTTGAACTCGCACCTCCTGGGAAGTTTCATGCACGGGAGACCACCGTTACAAAGAACACCAACTTGAAACATCATTTGATCAACGAGATGCTGCAAACAAGCCAAAACGAAAGTCCTGGTGTGTACGGTCAGCGTTTATTTCAACAGGAAACACTTGGCCCAGCCCCGAAGAACACGTGACTCCAGCTGATCACGATTTCATTCCGGCCGGCCGCTGCGGACCACGTTCGTGCTTGCGGGACGATTATCCGCTGACTTCTGCTCGGGCGGCGGCACGTGGATCGGTGCAATTCGAGGGCACGCGTACGAGCCGAAGCGATGCGCTACTTGTTCGCAGCGGTAAGCGATTCATTTCGTTCATTTGATTGCAACCATTCGCTTCCGTTCAGGGCCGACTGGGCGCCGGCCATCTGCCCGTGATCTTCACGATCATCTTCACGTTGATGCTCGGTGAGTGCTCATGGAAGTCGATTAATTGGCTTACCGTTTGTGAATTCAGGCTGCACGTACTGCTTCTCCGTTTGGCGCGGCGACGTCGACCCCGTCTTCCCGTACATTTCGGCCAGCGGCGACAACCGACCGGAGAGCTGCCTGTTCAGCATGTTCCTCAACATTTGTGCGATGCTCTCGGTCCTGATCATCAATCTGCGGTAATTCTTTCGTTTGTCCTCCTCTGTTCTGATCGCTCGCCTTTCAGGTACAATCTGATCGCCGAATTGGTGCGCGACTCGAACGATTTGCTCAAACGTCTGAACAATTACGGCCTCTACTTGGGCACCTTCGCCGCCACGGGGATGTTCATCGTTGCGAACTTTCAAGAGACGGCCGTCATTCAAATCCACCTCTTCGGAGCGTTCGTGTGTTTCGGCGGCGGCTGTCTGTGAGTTCAAGCAGTCATCGTTCGTTTACTCACTCTTATTTCAGCTACATGCTCATCCAGTCGTGGATCTCGCACTTGATGTGCCCGCTGTTCGCCGGCCGACGAGTGGCCTACATTCGGAGTGTGATCGCCGCCATCAGCGTGCTCGCCTTCTTCACCGGTTCGTCCTTTTCACCTTCCACACGCACCATTTTCTATTGCTTTTAGCGCTGATCTTCGGCATCCTGGCGGCGAATCGCTTCCACAAGTTCCATCCCGATCAGCCCACCCCGCGCCCGTGGAACCACCTGAAACACAAGGAGGTTCGGCTCGATTGCAACACTTGTTGATTTTGCTCGAGTTCAGGGCTACGAGCTGCACTGCATCTCCGCACTGGCCGAGTGGACGCTAGCCCTGCTGCACACGGGCTTCCTGCTCTCCTACTCGCGCGACTTTGAGACCATCCGCTGCACCATGAGCGTCCAACCGCTCTCGCGTCACCTCGACGACAGCCCCGACTGGGGATCGCAATCGGATCTGCAAGGTTAACCGATCGTCCGTCCGTTCCGCTCGTCCATCCTCCCTCCGTTCCTTCTGTTCGCTCACTAATCGAAACCATTGAAGATCAGCCCTTACTCGGTCGTCGGAATTAGGCGTCTTCTTGATTCTTTCTGGTGCTTCCCCTTCGCTCTTCGACTCGTATTCGTTTCTTCCGACTGCTTTCCGTCGTTCTCAATCCACACCTATGGGTCAGATGGCTATTTGGTTGTTTTGCGCGAGCCTTTTCCGTTCACACGACTCCCGACAGTCCGCAGGTCTCTTTTGGTTCTTCACCAGCCTTTTGTACACAATTTACTCGTCCTCCGAATGCTAATAACCTTTTGTTCGTCTTCTTGCTCTCTACGGAATAAATAAACACATGATTAATAAATATGCTGTGACCGAGTGAAAACAAGCGCTGACTAGTGCATTTTGTTGTTGATAAGAGGGGAGGACAGACGGGTGGATCAAATCGAAGAAGCGGCCGTTTAGCTGGAGGGATTGCACACGGGCGGGCACGCAGAAAGAAGGAAGCTGCACTTCGGACGGGCGGGCGGGGAGATTGCGCGAAAATACTGCGGTTGTTGCGGAGAGCGCACATCGGAAGGAAATGGACAAGACGGGGTGGAAATCGAGGAATACTACACTTTACGGATATCTATTGGCGAAGGTCGACGGATCGGGGCATAAGTAAGCGAATGCGTTCGATGTTCATCGTTGAATCCGTTCGTCCACCGCATCAGAGCCCGTCGTCCGGCTTCTTCGCCTCGGCTTTCGTGTCTGGAAGCAAAAGAGAGCAATTAAAACAAGACGTGTGGAGGCAAACCTTTGGACGTGGACGTGCCCTCGCCCAACCACTCCTCCACTTCTTTCGCCTGCTCGTCCGTGAGCATCGGCTTCTCAAGGGCGACCGTCCGAAGGCTGTCCAGCTGGAGCTCGGGCTCACTGCAACAATAAACACGGGATAAAACAAAAGAAAAAGTAGAACGCACGCGGAGGCCTGCTTCGATCCGCCGGGCTTCTCCTTGTCGTAGACGCCGAACGACTCCAACTGCTCGCGCAGCTGCCGGTTGTCCTCCGTCTCGGGCGTCTCGGCCGGCTTGCCGCTGCGTTTCGAGACGAAACGGTCGTACTTCTCGAAGGCGTTGTTGATCTCCTGGTTCACGGTGATCAACTCGTCTGCAAGCGATTAGTTGCAATTGGGAAGGGGCGAGTGGGAACTCACAAGTGACGTCCTCGTTGAATTCGGACGAAATCAACGCCACGATCCGCTGCTGCATTTCCTTGAGCGACGCGTGCAGGTCCTGAATCAGCGCCATCTCTTCGGGCAGCTCCTCGCCGGGCTTTAGTTCGGTGAGGAGGTCGCGGAGGACGGTCAGGTTCACGGTCACCACGTCGACGTCCGCGCGCAGCTTCGTCATCGGATCGGTCGGTTGAGCGGCAGAAGCGGCGGGCAGCGGGACGGAGGCCTGCAGGCAAAAAATAAGTGTCGAAGGATTTAACGGGTGAAGTGATTTCAATTCTCTTTTGCTTCCAATCCACCACAAAAGCCAAAACAATCACGTCCCCACCAAAGACCATCGAAATTCACAGAAACCGAAAGAAATTTACGGGTGCATTCGAGGGATTCGTCGAGGAGGATTGCGGCAAATCGGAGCCGCCCGGTTGGGTCGACTGGGCGGCGGCCGTCTCGTTGAAGACCGTCTGAAAGGTGCGCAGCATGAACCAAAGACACACGAGACGAAAGCCTTCACAATTCGAACGGAACGACAGAGAGGAACGTGCACAACGTAGGAATTGACAAAAGGACTCACTCGTTTGGGCGTGATGATCGGGGCCATCGAGTCGAAGTCGGTGGCCGGGAACTCGACGCCTTTCGCTTTCAGCTCGTCGTAGATCTCGCACACGCCCGACAGAGCGGGATTCCCGCGGAACGCGTCCGCCCACGACTGAAAACGAGCAAAGGAATGAACGGAACAAGCGGATCAACGGGAACGAACCTGAATCAAACTCAGCACTCGCTCCTGAACGCTTTGGGGCGCGTCGAACTTCGCACTGATCAAACGGACGAGCTCGTTGACGAACTCCTTCTGGCAGACGAGCGCCTTGAATCGCTGATCGCAGTTCTTGACGAGCGTCTCCAGCACGGTCAGCGTGTACATGATCACGCCCGTGTTCTTGCCCATCTGCGTTTGGAGGCGCTTGCGGATGGCGCGGATGGCGTTCCGGCCGCCGTCCTCCGTGTAGTTCACGTAGTCGACGATCTCCATGTTCAGGCCCCAGTTGTCGACCGTGAGGTGCTCGGCATCAGTCGCCATTTCTGAACGCACGATATGAATTAACGGAAAATGAACGGATGCTCACCGATCTTCTTTCCGACCTCCGTTTCGAAGGGGTTCCCTTGGAAGAAGTCGGAGAGGGCGGAGGTCACGTTCTGGGCGGCTTCCCGCGCGTGCTCCACCGCGTTCGACATCTTCTCCTGGACGTCCTTCTTTCCCGCACTCATGCTGACGGGTCCAACGGGAATCTAAAGCATGCGGATCAAGTAAAAGGAATTCGGCGGAATAAAACGAAAGGGACGCGCAAAACAAGAAACTTTGACGGAAATTCGGGATTATTGTGAAATTTCCTGCACAAAAACAAACAAACAACGCGCGGATCACAGTCGAATGCGTAGATGGTTGTGGCTCTTATCAACCGAGGGAAACGGGCAGCAGCGAAGCGTACAGGCAGCAGCCGAAAAGCGAGTGGAAAAACACGCGTGATAAAAGTGAGCGAAGGAGTGAGTAAGCGAGTCGTGTGTTCGTTTGGGAGAAAAATTCACCAAGATCATAACTGCGCCGCTCTTCCCCCCAATTGGCCGGCCGTCTTGCTCTAATGAGTTCGAGAAACAAAACGAAAGCCGAAATTCACCGCATTTCCCGCTGCCGAGGCGAGTGCGGGAGACGAGCGGCGTGTTTCCACCCGCTCGCCCGCCCGTCCCCCGGGCGGCCGGCGGCAGTTTTGGACGGCGGGGCGAAAGCCGAGCGGCGAGGCTGAACGCGAGGCCCGTTCGCGCTCCACAATCCCCGCTCTAATTTCGAGCAATAAAACGAAGAAATGAGTCGTATGTTGACGTTCCATTTCCCGGTCTTCACGCCGAACAATCGAAACGAAAATAAAGGCCGTCCGTTCACGGGAATGCCCCGAATTTACCCGCCGATTCCCGCTCGCCGCTGATCGTGATTCATCGCCGGTTCACGACCCGCAAGGAAGGAACGCACTTTGTGCTCCTCCTCGTGTTCTGTTTGATCGCGCACGAGAAAAAAAAACTGTTGGTTTTTGCGTTCTGCTCGCGGGCGGAATTCGCGGCGCACGGAATCGCCACTCCTTCCGATTCGATTCAAGGACGACGAACATCGAAGAGCCGCCGGTCGAGGAGTCACGACGACGCCCAGCACTCACTCACCACAGTCGGGATGTGGCGAGCGCCCAGTGGAGTCAATAGACGAAAGAGCTCCCTCCAATCCGCGCCCCCACTCATAATTGCGGCGGGGCGATTTTTCGGACCTCACGCATCGCCTTACGCGAATAAATCGAATCTCGATGCACAGACATCCACATTGACTTGTTTATGGTCGAAGAGATGCAGTAAAATACTGCGATTTTTTTCACACCCAAATGGCCCGCTTAAAACCGACTTGAACGACGAGCAGGAGCAAAGAAGTCAAACAGAAATGACGGAAATTGCATTCAGAGCTCCACTGACGTCAATTTTGGTCAGAATGTGCGTGGAATATTTTTAGAAATTTTATCCAACACGATTTTCACGAAAACAATCGACAGTTCGCAGAAAAACGAATTAAACTGTGATCCTCCACGAAGACCTCACGCATCGCTTAACTGGGGATCTCAGTGTTAACTTTGATGCCTCATAACTCCGTTCATAGGCGTCGAGGACACGGGGGACTTTCGGTTTCGTCATCTGGGAGCTCTGGCGAGTTTATTCATGTGTATTTCGTTCGGTTTAATCGACCTTATTTTTACACCTATTTTCAAATCGCATCTTGCGGACTTTCCGCTCTCCACGGGCCGATTTTTTGGACCTCACGCATCGTTTAGCGAAATAAGGGGGCGACGGGGCGAAGTTGGCCGAATTGATTTTTCGGGCGGCGAAAAGAACGCAGTTTCTCCACTGGATGCTCGTTTTCGGGCGAGTAAGCCGGCTGGTTCCCTTCAACTTTCCCTTGATCTCCCCATGTTTGTAAATTAATTGATTGTTTTTACGCATTTCTTTTTACTCACACTCATCTGATTACCGCAAAACTGAATCAAAATGACGGGTAAAGGTGAGTATTCGATTTGTTTTTGTCGGATTCGATTAATTCCCGCCGCTTTCAGGCGACCCGCCGGCTCCGCTGTTGACGCCGAAGGTCGAGGGCGGAGAGTCGTCGCCCTATCACTTCTACGCCTCCAATCCGTCGGCGGTCGCCGCGCCCGCATCGCTGCAGGGGCCGTCGAGGAACGCGGACGTGGACGCGAAACGTTGCGGCGTGTGCATCGGATGTTTCCGGCAACACGACTGCCAGAAGTGCGCCAGCTGCTTGCAGGGCGTCCAGCCGTGCGACCGCAGGCGTTGCATCCAAGCGAACGTGATGGCCGCCGTCCAACTGCCGCCCGTTCAGCTGCCCGCTCCGGCCGCTCCGCCGGCGGCGAAGGCGAAGAGAGGCCCGGGACGTCCCAAAACGATCAAGGATCCCGCGCCGCCGAAGGAACCCAAGAAGAGGGGCCGTCCGAAGAAGGTGAGTGGGAAATTCACGTGTTCTGTGCTCATTCTTTCGTCTTCAGAACCCCGATGCTCCCGTTTCAACGCCCGCCGTCAAGAAGGAGAAGCCGCCCAAGCAGGAGAAGTCGGCCACCAAACCGAAGGCTCCGGGCCGCCGCAAGACGAAGAAGGACCAACTGAACGGGGATCTTCCGAAAGCAAGGATCTCTTTCTTTTATTTTCATGCCTTCCGTTCGTTCAGGTCACCGCGAACATCAACATTCCGCGCGAGGATGTCGCCCGCCATTGTTTCGGCCCGCACTGCACGCGTTGCGCTCGCCGCGGCTCCAAGTACTGCTCCGATGAGTGCGGGATGGCGATGGCGAAGAACCGCATTGAGGAGCTGCTGCCCGAACGCCTCAAGCAGCACTACGAGCGAATGCCGCTGACCGAGGTGAACTCGGACCAGCGGATGTACGAGCTGCTAGAGCGGCGCAAAGAGGTCGAGTTGAAGCTGGAGGACGTGGCCAAGTACCGGCAGAATCTCATCCTCTACATCAACGTTCATTTTCTTCTTCCGTTTCGTTTATTTTCCGCTTTGTCTGCAGGCCCTGGAGTACACCGAGCCGTCGGCCAACACTCGTGGGTCGACGCACTCCTCGGACACGAGCTCCGTCTACTGCTTCATCTGCGGGCAGGAGGAGCGCATTGCGGGCATCGCGCGGCACACGCAGCGTTGCTTCGAGCGGCTGGAAAAGCAGTCGACGTTCGGGACGGCGACCAAGGTGATTCCTTGCTTTCTTTTTTGTTCAATCAATCGGTATGCAGGTGCGCGTGAATCCATTCGACATCCTTTGCGAGACCTACGACAAGCACACCAAATCGTACTGCAAACGGCTGCGGATCGTCTGCCCCGAGCATTACAAGGACGAGATCGGGAAGAAGATGAAAGTGAGTGGACGGAATGATTCCTCCTCTTGATTCTCCTCCGTTCAGACTTGCGGCTATCCCCTAAAATGGGAGAAGTACCGGATGAGCACGGCGGACGAGATGTTCGGCGACGCGGACGATCTGACCGCCGAGGGGATGTGCATGCGACCGCGGGCGGGCTGCTTGGAGCACAAGGCGTGGGAACGAGTGAGTTCTTTTCGTTTACGTCCGTTCTTCACTCCCCTTTGTTTGTGTTCAGAACGCGATCGGAGTGATCGACAATCAGCGAATGAACTACTTCATTCAAATCGACGAGTTCGTGGACGCCTACCGCCGCATCCAGATGCTCTGCGATTCGCACTCCGACCCCATGCACCACCTCCTCTCGTACACGCTCGTCGAGGACCTCGAGTGGAGCGCCAAGTCGGCCCTTCCGCGCCCCGAAGTGACCGTCACGATCGAGCCGGCCGTCGACGTGAAGCTGGAGCCCATGGACGTGAATTGATGTCTTTGGTTCTTTTGATCATCCCCAATTGTTTTGTTTCTTATCGTTGAAATGCGGAGTAATAAATTGATTGACCGCACGCGAGGCGAGTGGATCCAGTGGAAAGCTTAAAAATGATTTAATTTGGCAATCAAATCCAAAAAAAGCTTCTCAACAACAATCAGTGCGATCCGAACAACGAGGTAACAGAACAACGGAACAAATGAGGACGGAGGTCGATGGTCCAACCGAAACAGCAGCCGAATCACTTCGCGTCGACGAGGCGCTTCGGTTTCTGCTTGGGTGGTTTCTGCCGTTTGTCTGCAAGCGAGGAGCAATCAGTTGAATGAACGAATAGAATGGAACGGACCTTGATTTGGTTTCTGCCTCGTGGTCGGAGTGATGGACGTGTCGGAGGTGTCGGAAACGATGGCGCGCACAGTGCCCACGGCTTTCGTTAGGCCCTCGCGGAACACCAGCCGCGTGCCCACGCGCACGTACTCCGGCCGGCGGGTGAAGCGGAAGCGGACGTTGTCGCGATCGCCCGTCCGCAGCACGTCCTTCTTCATGTGCAGAATGCGGGCGGTCTGCCGAACGGCACCCACGTGCACCATCGCCTCGTAGTTGCGGCTAATGGTGGTCGGGTGGTTGAGGATGAGGAGCTCGGCGTCGAACTCCCACACCGCGCGCGGCTGCTCGGCGCCCGACAGGAGGACCATTCCTTTGCGGATCTGCTTTTTGGTCACTTTCCTGAACGCTCGACGGTGAAGAGATTGGGCGGATGGATTGGTTAGACTCACTTGATGGAAAAGGCGGCACTCTGGCCGTGACGGACGACATCGACGGGCATTCGTTTCCGGTGGATGGATTTGATCGGGACCTGATTGAAGACGCCGTTCGAGTCGGGCCCCAGCCAGAGGATGTCGTTCGTGCGGATGGTGCCCGACACACAATTTCCCGAGACGACGGTGCCCACGCCGTCCACCCAGAAGACCTCGTCGATGATGAAGAGCACGTGTGTTTGGTCGGCGGGCGGGCGGCGGATGGGCAGGATGTTGAGGAAGGTTCGGACCATGTCCAGCCCCTCGCCGGTCACGTTGGACACGCGGAAGATCGGGCACATTCTGCAATCGACTCAATTCAATCCAAAAAAGAAGGCAAATGTCACTCACCGGCCCTGAAAGAAGTGCTGGGCGCTGAGGAACAAATCCTCCAGGTTGTTCACCATGATCGGAATTTTCCGGCTGCCCGGTGACCGCAGCAGCCGGTTCAACTGCTTCAACGTCTCCTGCAAGCACAAGCGAATAAAGGAAGAAGGACGAAGAAAAAGCGAACCTCCATCACATTTTCCGGGCAGCGGTCGATTTTGGTTAGCACGATGAACACAGGGACCGAGAGTGCCAAGCAGAGACCCCTGCAATTCAATCGAATAAAATGAATCACAAGAGAATGCAACTCACAAGTGCTCTTTCGTCATCCCGCCGGTGCCCATCGACGCGCCGACCATCAGCATCGTGTAGTCGGGCTGGTAGCCGCACAGGCCGAAGATGGTGGTTTTGAGGTACTTCTCGTGGCCGGCGAGGTCGATGAACGTGATCATTTTGCTCGCCTTCATGCTGATGGAGACCCAGTCGAGACGGCCGCTGTGCGGGTCGGGATTATTCACGATGTTCCCGTGGCAGTCGAAGCCGAGAATGTCGTTCCCCACCGACGATGTCCGTCCGGTCTCGAACTCGTGTTTGTGGCTGCAAATGCGGAGGAATTCGAAGGTAAACGAAGGAAAAAGAATTACCGGAACAATTTCTTTCGCGCGTGCCCTCGCCCGTCGTCCAACGTGTTGTGGGTGAGCACGCCGAGGAAGGTGGATTTGCCTGCAATCTCGAGGATGATGTACGTTCTTTTTCGTCGCAAACGAACCGGCATCCACATTTCCGACGACCGCTATCCGCACCTCGATGAAGTCGCTCTCCGGCAGGTTCCGGCGGGCGATCACGATCCGGGAGAACTGATTCCCGCATGGCCGGGTGAGCAGACGGGTTGAGACGCAGTTCAGCTTCTGCGTGATCTCCTGATTGACTCGCTCGGCCTCGTCCAGCTCGTCCCTGGTCAGACCTGAACGAAAGCGGACGTAAAAGCGGAATTATCGGAAGAAATGATGCAACCTTTGGTCTCGAACTCCTCATCAAACGGGATGCCGATCTCGATCAACGCCTCGCCTTCGCCCTCGAGCAGCAGTCGGTTCAGGTGCTCCTCGTAGCGCTCCAGCGCCGCCGGCTGCCGATCCAAAAGGAAGCGATTTGTGAGCGCGGAGGGGTCGCCCTCCAGTTGGCAGTCCTCCGCCATAAGTGATCAAACGACTAAACGAACGAGAGATCAACGAAAATTCACTCGATTCACGGGGAAAGACGACGAAGAACGCGGATTCGTCGATGGACCCGACTTGCACATGCAAATCCGGTTTCTTCCTCGAGCCCTTCCTTGCATTTTCTTCGCATTTTCCACGCTGCCAAGTGTTCCGCCCCGCTCGCTCTTCCACCACTTCTTCCCGACCGCCCGCACGCGGAAACTCAGCGCGCTTCATGGTCGCGTGCGGCGGCCGCTCGCCCGCTCGCAGACGTTCGGCTCGCTCCCTTCTCCGCCACACTCGCTCGCCCGTCAATCAGGCTGCAAGCGGGCGAGAAAAGGGGAGGGAACGCCGGAAAGACGCGGAGCTGATCGCCGTTCCGAAGCACGTCCAAACCCTCTATGATAAACGGAAAGTTCGGGCTAAAGACGCCCTTAAAAAGCCTTTGGGCCACGTGTAACACGAAGCACAAGGTGGGGGAGTGTCTGAAAAAGCGGGAACGATTTCGAAACTTCCGCTCAGGTTGATGCAACTCGTTGCGAAATGACCGTGTGCTCGCCGAATGCCCGCCCATCAGCTGCTTGGCTCTGACTCGCACCGTACGTATCAAACGCTTCGATCGCAAGAATGTTCCAGGTGATGAAGACGGGCAGAAACAATGAGGAATACAGTAAGCAGTTATTATGCAGACGACTTTTGGTCGATCCGATCGATGTGTTCTTCAACTGCTGGTTGTAATCAAGTGACAGGCAGCTTTTTTATTGTGAATGATTCCACTTGACCGCTTTTCTTTACCATAAATTGCGGTACTTGCTCGTGCTCATCCTTTCCTTGTTGCTGATTGTGGATGAACGAAAGCGGCGGGCGAATGAAAACTTCGAACTAGCGAGAGCAATGACCAAGGAAAACAAGCTTCACATCCCGTTCACTTGCCCGCTCATTCCGCACGTATGTTCATCGCTGGGGTCAACAAAACGGAGCAAAAGAGACGAGGAATGTGCGCAGATTCCCATCTGCCGCTTCTTGCTCGCCCGTCCCGATCGTCCGCACGTTGGCCGGCCGGCGCGGAGGTCCGGTTGCGACGATGTCATCCGAATTTCGACCAAACGAGCGGGCGGATCGACGGCGGCCGGTCGGTCGACGGTCGGGGACGCGGCCATTTGTTTTGTCCACACACAGTAGTCGTTTTGTTGCTCACCTTTGTGCTGCTGGTGGTCCACAATCGTTCAGTGGTTCATTTGGGCGAGCCGCTCGTCGGTGATCGCTCTCTCGAGCAGACCTGCCGGTTGGTACCGCCGCGGTACCGCCAAGCGTTTTGTACCGCTGACCGCCAAGCGTGGCGGTATGCGGTATGGCCACCGCCGACCGCAAAAGCTTTGCGGTACCGCACCGCCGACCGGGTAAAATTGGCGGTACCGCACCGCCGACCGCCAGTGAAAATATATTATGCCATGAACGACGAAGATAAGGTGCTAGGGTATCTTAGGACGGTCAAATACGTCGCGGTATGATGCGGTACCGCCGGCGGTCAGTGGAAGAGCGGTATGCGGTGCGGTACCGCCAAGCTTATGCGGTCAGCGGTGCGGTACCGCGAAGTTTTTGCGGTCGGCGGTGGCCATACCGCATACCGCCAGGTTAAGCGGTAAGCGGTCAGACCGCGGCGGTACGTGCGGTGCGGTATACCGCGGTAGGTCTGCTCTCGAGCCAACCAGAACGAACAGACTCCGCGGCATTGATCGTGTTCTGATCCCTCCTTTAAGCCGCCCATTCTTTCCTTGATGGGCGTCATTTTCAGAAGGAACACGTAATCGAACACCGACGAAATGCCGCTCTCTGGATTGCGACGCGCTCTCTTCGGCTGCTTCTGGCCTGCGCGAGTGCGCAAGACCGCGCGGCACGACGGAGTGGACGCGGAGGCCCAATGGGACGACTACGACTGCGCCACGAGCTTGCTACTCGCAAACACGACCCGTGGTACTCGACCGACCCTCGTTCTTTTTGTTGACGTTCCTCTCATTGCAGAGATGGTCTACATCTACGACGACCCGTCTCTGCGCGAGCCGTTGTCGCCCGAAGACGAAATTTTTCCGTTCTGCGGTCCGGCGGCCATCCGCCCGGAGGTGATCGAGCGGATCGAACGAGCGGACCAGCCGGGCAACACCCCCACCCGACCGTTGGTGGACGCCGCTCAAGTGAAGACGGAGAACGAGAAGCGGCAGGATTTGGTCGAAGGTGCGTCTTTCGTTGCAGCCAAAAGGGTGAGTGATCAACGCAAACACCCTCGTTGTTTAGAGTACAAGAGCAAATGCTCCACGTTCCGCCCGTTCGCTCCGAAGCCGCTCCCCCGCAAACAATTCAGCCGGATCGAAGCGGCGATCAACGCCCGCCCGTCGACCCCATCGGCCGCCGTCTGCGCGAAATGCGAGAAGCGGACGAGCGGAAGTTCGAGCACAAAGCCGATCGTTTCGCCCAAACCCCAGCGTTCGGAGCAGAAGGATCACAACAATCAGGAGGCCTACCCGATGGGTACGCTCGAGGTCCGCTGCTTCCGCCTGATCCAATCGCTTTCAGTCCAATGGAAGAAGAGCGATTCAGCCGTCCAGATCGTCAACTTGGAGCTCGCTCAGCCGCACCGCCGCCGTTCGTCCAAGTGATCGACGCGACTAAGCCGAACGAGCGTACAAGTGAACACTCCTTTTCCAACAACAAGCAGCCAGATAATCTGTGTAGCTCTTTTTACATCTCCTAACCGATTTCTGCCGCTTTTCAAGCCGTTCTCTGCATTTATTTTCCGGTAATCAAACGGTGCTTGTATGTCCTTCGAGTATCTCCTCTTCCCAATAAACACTTGTTGCATTTTGATCGAGGAAGAAGTGCACGTGTGTTCGGAGAAAATTCGCGCAATTTCCTCGTCGTTTGCGCACGATCCTCGGCTTTTCGAGGGCTAATTTTCGAGTGAGAAGTCGCAATCCAACGGACGCCGATCCACCCACGTGTCGGCGTTGTTGGCGACGATCCAATTCGCTGGAAATCGAGCGACAAAACGGGAATCTCCAGTTAGCACGGTCGCCTTCTTGCTCATCAACCGATCGACCGAACGATCGACCGGCGGGTCTCCTCTCCGTTGACCGTGAGGGAATGCCGAGGAGTCTAATTGAACGAAAAGCGACTTCTTTCCGCTTCCTCAATCGGTGTGATCGTAAAAGAGGGCGCCCGACGACGCGCCGGCTTCCAACGGAGATCCCGGCGGCAATTTCGCACCTTCGATCGACGTTTCCGGATTTTTAAGCCCACCGTCAAGGAAAGCAAGGAGTAATTGCACTCCAGCTTAAGTTCAACTCCTCAACTTCTTTCTTTCACGTCCCAGCAAACCACTTTCCCCTTTATTACCTTTGTGTGATCATCTCACTCATCCCTCGACTCCCATCAGCGGTTTGTTGAGGTCAATGAGTTCAGCCGTTTATTGGGTCATTAGGATTGTCATTAGGTGGTGGCCGGGAGTGCAGCTGTCAGCCGTGCGGGACGAAACGGAAGCGATTTCCGTCCGGTTGTCAACAAATTTGAGTTCTTTTTGGCCAAAAGTCGTCTGTTGGGGCGCGCCGAACGACTGAGCGGTGAGGCGGCCGAACCGGGCGGGACCGTCACGCTCGTCAACCTGATCGCCGCCGCCGTTGCGAACATGATTTCGTTCATCATTTTGAGGAAAACAAATGCCCCTTCAGCTCTCAAAACATCACGTTCCCCTCACTCACTTCTCCCGTCGACCTCCATCGAGTTTATTTGTGGAGAGGAAGCGAGTGACTGTTGGTTCCTTCCGCCCGTCTTCTGCCTGCCGTCTGATCGCTTCGGATTCCTCTTCGCTCTTCCCTGTTCCCAGTTGTTCGTCAGCGGACGGCAATTCGAGTCCCGACGTTGATTAGTGGCAACAAACACGTGTAATTTGAGCACCAAAGTGTCCCCATTCTGCAGCCACATCTTCTCGTTCGACTTTTGATTTTTGTTCGGACACTCGACGTTTGCAGACGATCTCCGTTGAGGTCTGATGTCTGCTTATTGCTTCTGCCCTTCGTTTGCTCCTAATGAAAGAATGTTCGAGCGTAAGCCCGGTGCGGGTGGGGGGCTTGTGCTCAACCGTACGCTTAATCCCCTCGTTTTCATTCGGGCGAAATGATCGAGCGCGGCAAGACGGCGGAGCGCACATGAAAGGAGTGCGCGAAAAGCCGTCGGTTCGGCGGTCCCGAACGGTTCTTCCGCTTTCTCGGCCACCAATCCGATTCCCCCGCCCGTATGTTTCGGCATTGTTTCTGGTTGCCGATGCGTGTCTCTTCCGTGTGCTCGCAACGTGTGGTCCCAATAGAAACGAGCACGTGCTTCTATTCTCGTCCAAGGCATTCCTTTTCCATGACTGATTGATCTGAATGCACTCAGAGCGAGTGAGTGCTTGCTTTAAAGCAAAAGCATGACTGCAAACAGGTAGACGAAACATTGCGTGTAGCTAATTTCTTTGTCGCCTTCCTTAATGGATGGAAGTTTTCACTTTGCACTCAAACGTGTTCGAACAAGCAGTAGATCACGAATGAACTCTCGCTTTTCGAATTCCAAGCAAACTCTCGATTATCTTCCGTTTGATTCGTGATTTTATTCGAGGACCTCAGAAGGGTTTGCGGATCGTGATCGAAATCGCCCACAAATCATGAAATCTTGCGGTCGTGGCGGAGGGTGTGGGAAACAAGTGACGAGCGGATTTGATTGATCAGCGGAAAACAGCGGCAACATGTCTTCGGTTGCGGAGGGACAGCGCCTCCCGCTGTCATTCCGCCCGTCAACCTCGGCGGTCTGGACAACGACGAGGAGGAGGCAGCGGCGGCGAGGGGAAGGAGCGCGATGCCCGTCGAGACGACGAGGCGGCTCGCCGATGATGTCCGGCGGAATGAGCGGCGGTTCGTGTGGACAATCAAAACTCGCCACCCGCTCGTCCATTTGCCCGCTAATCCACTTAGTCTTGTCAATCGCGGGGCGGGCACACCGGCGGCGGGGATGAGTAAACGGGCGGGCAAGAGGCGTCGGGAGTGTTCGATGGCGAGATGACCGCCGCCCGCACCTTTGCGGTTTCCGCTTTCCGCACGCCACGCCCGCCACTCACGAGTTTGCAACAAAATTTGCCACCTGTTTTAATGGAATCCCGCCCGATTTTCCCTCGAAGGTCGCGTGTGAACTGAAGGGTGAGCATGAAGGCGAAAGGCAAGCCAAGAGCTCATTATCTTCTTTCGAGAAGCTCGCCACATTCGATTGCACTGACCAGCAGAAGATCAACCACTGCTTGCAGCTTGATCTACCGTACTTTCCGGCAATTGTTTCTTCTTGCGATTTCTGCAAACCTTTTGGATTTGCATTCGAAATTGTCGTCGAGCTCGCCGCATGCTCGGCTTCGGGTTTGTTTTGCTTTGCGGACGGAACTAGTTGGGACATCGCGGCGAGTCTCCAGCTGCGAGTCGACTACCTGCCCGCGCGCTCATTCCGCGCACCGCCGCGTTCGAATGGCCGCTTCCTTTGGGACGGCGGGCGGTTTTTGCTCCGCTTGACATCGGAGACAGTCGCCGCGGGTATCTTCGCGCAAATGAGCCGACCCGCCGACTTCCGCTGCTCGGAGCATCGCGCGCGGGAAGCCGGGCCAGAACGATCATTCGTTCGTTCGCAATTGGTCATGCGGGCTTCGGCCGGAGGGATGAGCTCTCGATTGTTCCGGCGAGCAATGATTTATTTTGCCCACCCACTGCGCACTTCCGCCGACCAATTAGTCAATCGTCTCCATCCGTTCAAGATTGCCCTTCGAGCAGGCGGCAATGACGAGTGGGCGAGGAGTCAAGAGCCGCCCAACTCGGCCGGCGTCAAACGGCCGTTCGTTTCGGCGCACGAACGGAAATGCCAATTTGGATGGACGAGATTCCGAACTCCCGCCCGACGTTTGACACGGCCGATCGGCGCCCCCTAGTGGACGGCCGAGTGCGCGAGTGCTGATGATGGCGGCCGGGCGGGCGGGACGCGCAAATTGGCCTCTTGTGGGATGAGGCGGGAGTTTGATTCGCGCGATTAATGAGCAGCCGCCTTCCGCTCGCCGTTTTGCCCGCATTGGAATACAAAACTCTTCCTCATCATGAGTCCGGCCAATTGCTCGACCCCTTTCGTAGTCGGGAGCACTTTCTTGCCACCGAGAAGCAGTTTGGACTTTCCTGTTTTACACGTCGACCGTTGGGAATGTTGCCTTTCGTTTGTTTGTTGATTTCTTCTTCTTTCTCCTTGGACCAAATTCCACGACCAACCAAATCAAATCCGCTTGCATCTCGTGCCCCGGCCGCTTATTGTCCCCGCGCGTTCGCGGCCGCTTCTTGCGGAATCTTCGCACTCCGCCATTTCCGCCGTTAAGCCAATTGGTCGTCGTCGCTTTTCGTCCAATTGAATGGAATTCGGCGACCTTAAATCAACTGAGCACATCCCTCCGCTCTCGCCCGCTTTGACGCCCCGGCAGTCGGTTGATTGTGGAATCGGAGGGCGCGTGTCGAGGGCCGGCCGGGCGTGTGCTTCGCGAATGCCCCCGGGGAACAAAATCCGCGCAATAATGACCGAAAGCGAGTGCTCGCGTTGCGGACGTGGTCCGGCCGGCCGATCGTTGAAGTGGACGTCCGGAAATCCAAACCAATTTCCCGCCCGGCTTCCCGTCCGGTTAATAAGCGGGCAACTTGCCGCGGGATTCCTCCAGTGGGTTGTTTGCGTTTGAGCTTTCGAATCACCAGTCGACTGTCCTCAATTTCCGTTTGCGGGCAGCTCTCTTTTGGTTCGGGCTATCCGCAGTTGGGCGGGCGGCAAATTTGCGCACACTTGCCGGCGAAGAACTCGACGAAATTGCAATCGAATTCCGATTCAAGTGGCGTCCCGCAGTTCGCATGGGGCGGAGGGAAAACAACGGAATTCGATTCGTTGATTATTGTGTTCCTCGTTCATTCCTCTCTGTTCTGCTCGCTACAAGGCGACTCCTTCCATTTGTTTCGAACAAATCGCCGCCGTAAAATGTGGGCGGAGCGTTGCGAACTCGAAAGCCGCCCGGGATTTTGCGGACGAGAAGTCGCCGGCGAGCGGGACACGGAAGGGAAAATTGACCGTTTCGGTGCGCAAAGTTTTTCCGGTAGTTTGAGTTCGAGTGAAAGGAGTTGCGCAAGCGGTAAATTGTACAACAAATACACGCGTTTCCGACCACTTTGTTTCTCGCGCCGTCCACTAACCGAATGGCCTTTAGCGAAGGTCGGTTGGCAATGCGCGGATCACCGATGCGAAGCCAATTGCTTCTTGCTTTCGGTAAGCAAAGGCATCACTTTCCTCACGTCTTCGGACATTCGATCTCCGTCTTAATGCGGCGGAAGGTGTGCACACTCGCCGGCAGCCAATTTCGAGTCCACCGATCCTCCTCCCCCGATTCTTCGCCTTCGCCCGCAAATCTCCCACTGCGCACGTCTTTCCGGTGGGAACCAAACACACAAACAATAAGCGGAAGTTCACGAGTCGCCTAAATCCTCGCCCCCGCTCGGTTTCCATTCGAATCGGTTCGCTTTTGCGGGCAGACGGGGGCGGCGGTCGAGTGACCGGAAGTGCCTTTTGCCCTCTAATCTGCATAAGCGCGCGCGACTCCCGCTCGTTCGCCGCCGTCGGGTGTTCGCTCGCTTACCGCCGCCCCCCACTCGTTGTTGTTGATCCGCAAAGTGCGCCGAGGCTAATTGTGTTTGTTTACTCCGCTCTTTGATCATTGAGGGAGTGATCACTCGGTTCGAGAGGTGGGGGATCGAATGGAGCGTGCCAATCGTTACGGCGTGTGCCCATCTCGACTTTCTTTTCGTACGAATCGGGAGTGTTTATAAGCGAGATGGCCGGTCGGCTGATGCGCGACGAACAGCCGTCGGAGCTCAAATCCGCGCGGAGTGGAGCCTTCGTTCTGGACGACTCGACTCAATCGACTGTTCTTTTAACGTTAACGTGAGGTGCACGAGAGAACGGGGGATTTTCGAAAAGCGGCCGGGGATTCGCTGCAGATCCCACTAATTGGATTAAATTCACACCTCCCGCTCCGATCGATCCGCTCGCTTTGATCCGATCGGGCGGCCACAAATCAACGCCGTCGCTCGCAGGTCGCGGAGGATCGTAGCGGCCGGACGACCGACCGGTGCGGGCCGCTCGTTTTGACCTCCGCTCGCAACTTTCGATTGGCAAAATACACGCCCTTCTTTCTTTCTTGTTTTGGCCCACGCGATTGATTGAGCGAATCCCCGAGCACTCATTTCTTTCCATCGGAACGGAAGAGTGCGCACTTTTGCGGTCAATTAAAACTGCGGATCGCGAAAGCAAACCGATTAGCCGACGGCGAGCGGCCGATCGGAAGACGAGTGCGCGTCTTCTTCGCTTCTTTTTGTTTGTTTGCTCAATTATTGACCGCCGGATTGACAGTCGATGTTCGCCGCTCCTCTTCGACTTTGAGATGTTGGTTGAAATGAGCCCAAATTCGAAACATTCCGCCGCTTCATGCTCGAAGTCAACGGAACAGCGAGGCCGGATGTCGCGATTGAATGGAGTTTACACTGGCCGGGCGTCTCGCTTTCGTTCGGTTGGCGCCTTTCGGCTTCACGGATTCGAACGACAAGTCGAGGAGAATGTGACCGTTTCCGCCCAATTTCTCGCTCCATTCCGCTGGAAGGCGGAGGGCGGGATGAATGGAGCTTCTTGTGTGTTCATGTTTCTTTTTCACTAGATTACTCGCGATTATAATTGGCTTCAGTCGAGTGTCTTCCTTTCGTTTGTAATCAGTTCGTGTCTGCATTCTTTTTTTGCTGGAATAATTGGACGAGAAGCGCGTGGGTCGCGTGAAAACGTGAGAAATCCCAGTTCCTTCCAGTTTTAATTCCGGGCGTGGCTTTTCTTTGTTTCGTTTATGTCGAGTCGTCTACTGTACCATTTGGTCATTACTCACAGTTCTTACGCGACTTAAAGCTCGTGACTCCGGCCAACTTCGTTCGTTCATCTGCCCCTTGGATTTCAGATGCACTCCCCCGCCCCTCAAGTGAAGCGATGATCCTCCGGTGGCCAGCGACCCGTCTTCCTGCTTTCTTGATCTCTCTTCTGTTCCTACTCATCCTAATCGACCATGCGGATGCCGGCGCCCACAAGCCGGAGTTCTGCTCGCGCACCCCCGAGTGCATTCGGCAGATCCGCAAGTTGATCCCCCAAACCAACCGCTTCTGGTTCGGGCACACGTGGCGCTTGAGTTGCGGCGGCTTCGCGACCTCCCGCCTGCGAGAGGTTCGTTGATTTCATTCGTTGGCCACAGGCGAATACTGTTCGTTTGTTGCCTTTCTCTTTTGACGTTGAGAGCTGGCCGCCGGCTGCTTCATGGTCAACACTTGAAGAGCGAAAAGCGCGATCTTCGAAATGGAAGCCGCAATTTCTCACTTCTTTTCGGCGACTACTTGCGTTGAGTGCGCGTGTTGGCGACAAATCCGCACTTCTGGCGGCCGCAATCGGCGAACGAAAGGCGGCCCATCGTAAACGCATTCGTTTCATGGTTGGATCGCGTGTCAAATCTCCCGCTTCTTTTATGACAGGATCAAAATAAAATTTGCTTTCCATAGTCACCATTTTGCGGTGTGATTTGCGGGACTTCCGTTCGGATCGTAAATAACGGTTAAGGAGAACACGGCAATCTCCCGCAACAATTCACTCCCCGCGCTTGTCTGCCCATTAGTCAAATTTTATCTCTTTCAGCAGAACCCCATCAAATGCCTCAACCCGCGAGAATTGGCCCCGTTCCACAGCCTCGGCGGCCGCCTCTTCCACGTCCGCACCTTTACGGCCGCCTACCTGCAACACTTGGCGATCTTCCCGCGAATGACCTTCGCATTACAACCAGGTTCGTTGGACGTCCGGCGGGCGAACGCTTGGCGACATTCATTGCCAATAAAACGCGTCCAATTTGAAAAATGGCCTCGTTGAGCGCGAGAATGACCGCGAGCAGCGAAATACGGTGCTCCTTCCGTACCGTAGTCTTTTGTTTGGCCATTGTTTAATCGCGATTTTTTCAGGCGACTATCGAGCGTGTGACCACAACTTTTCGATCAAATGCAATCGAAGTCACGTGGAGGGCCACCCCGAAATGGAGCCGCTGGACCCGTTCCTCAGCCGGCAGCCGCCCGAAATCTCGTGGCCCGAACTGGACTCCTCCGGCTCCTTCGTTCTCGTGATATTGGACGCGGGATTCGGCTCGTTGAAGTACCTGGCCGTCGACTTTCCGCGCTCGCCGCGAGTTCTCCGCCCGTACGAGACGATCGACAACTTCCGCCCCGCACAGCCCACGCCGCTCGTTCTGCTCGTCTTTCGCGGCAACAACGCGGCGACGAGTTCGATCACGGCGGCCAGCAGTCGGCTGTCCGGCGAGCGCATCTTCGACCTTTCCGCTTTTATGCTCGAACACCAGCTGGAAGACGGTGAGTACACAAAAGGAGAGGTGGATAGCAAGCGGGTCCTTCAGCCCTCATCGGAATCAACTGGGCAATGATCGGGGCGGACGCGTACGCAATGGAACGCCAGAGACTGCGCGGCTCGGTCGACAACTGCCATTCGTTGGTGCAGAAAAGTGAGTTCATTCCTTTGTTCTTCGGTGATGATTGACTGGATGGCAGAATTGCAACGAGAGAGCGCGTTCGAGTTCGCCGAAACATTTCCGTTGGGCGAAATCGACTCCTCGCTTTCGGTCAGCTTCCACCAGCCGGCCGCCCACTTCGAAGTGTGCTGCAAACGAGTGGACATTTCGTGAGTTCCGTTGTCCACACACTCCCTCATATTGTGCGAGTTCAGCGAGAAAGAAGTGTTCGTCGATCCGCTGGGTGATGCCGAGCTCCCGACGAGCGCCGTCCGCAAGGTGCCGACAGTCACTTCGCTGCGGTCGATTGAGTACGAGACGGACAACTACCAGCGATCTCTGCGGCATTACATCGGTGTTTACTGGCAATAGGAATGAGTAATTAAGTGACTTGGTTGCAGCAATGAAAGAAGACCGCTACACGCTGATCATGTTCGATCCGGACCGCCAATATCTGCACTGGGCGCTGACGGACATCCCTTCGGGCGCCCTCGTTGCGGGCACTCTGCTCTCCGAGTCGAACGAAGTGGCCGCCTACGTGCCGCCGGTCCCCTACGACGCCACCCAGCAGTGCATGTCGGCCGTGTTGATGCTCCTGCGGCAGCCTCGATCCCAGTACGCCTCCGAGATCACGCAGTTCTACAACGAAGATCACGTGTTCCGTTCCAAGCACTGTCAAGGGCATTGCATTCATCGGTAGGAGACCAACCGAATGTGTGCAAGCGTTTATTTCATGTTTAGCAGTGGCTTCGACGTTGCGCAGTTCAAATCGTTCCACCGATTGCGCCTTTCGGCCGTCACCTGGTTCCGCGTGTGTTTCGACGTGCACGAGGCCACCCGGCAGATCACCGAAATGCGGCACGTGAACTCGTCCTACGCGGAGGTTCGCCCGCACGCGCACTCCGGCTGGACGTCCAAAGGACGAGCAAAAAGCCGAACGGCGGTCGAGTAAGCGAGCAATCGTCGCGAACTCATCACATCGATTGCTTACAGGCGACAACAAGAAGCTCGAATGGCCGCCAGTCAATCGCTGACCGCACAAATCGACGGAATCTGCGCGGTGATCAACGCGGACCACCCGCAGGGCTGCGATTTGACGCCGAACGGCGCTCCTTTCTTCTTTCTTAACCCCGGTGTTCTCGCGTGTACACTTGTTTACGTTTTGTTTAATTTAATCCTCTAACTCCTAATCTTAAGTTCATGCCATTGTTCAAGGTTTTCAAGCGAATTCTCTCTTCGGTGTGCTCATGAGTTGAACGTCACAGTGGAGGCTTTTTGTGTTCTGTTCTCCTACGGGTTGTTTGTTTAGTTTAAGACGAATAAAGAACCTTTCGATTACTGGGCAGTGGGACGAAAATTCACGTAGCTAGTTACGGTTCGGGCGACTCGCACACTCTTTTCGTAAGGAGAGAAGAACGGTAGAGTTTTGACCCCCGATCGAGAAGAAACGCGGGCGGCCGAGGGGGGTTGTTCTCGCGCCGATCACCCTACCAATGAAAATCGGCTACACGAGCGATTGCTGAAACGATGGAAGGGGGCCGTCCACGTTAAATCCGACAAGACCGTTGGGCAAGAAGCCAAGGACCGCCTTCTAGTTGGTACAGTCGGTTAATCCCGCAGCTTTTCGGCCATCACTCAGTCTCTCTCACGCCGACTTCAACGACCGTTAATCGAAAACCAGAAACGTTCGGTTGTTCCGCGCCCAATCATCCCTCAGCCCGCCGAAACGACTACGTTGGGCAGTAATTTGCGACAACTCGCCATCCAACCTCTCATCCAACGAGGGAACCATTCGACCACAAAAGAATCTGTGTGTTTATTGCTTGACACTAATCTACACCCGTACAATCGACTAACGAGCAAAAGCGCCTTCACCAGTTCTCACGATCGGAGAGCCCGAACAGAACGCGGACTCCGTGGTCGACGGTGAAGTAAGCGGGAATCGGATGTCGGCAGCCCCATGCACGCGCCTCGGCAGCCGCCCATCCGAACCGGTTGGCCACCTCCTGCCGAGTGCTGTTCGACCAGCATTGCTGAAAGTAAACGAGAAAATGCTGAGTTAAAATGGGGAGAGACGAACCGAGTCTTTAATCACGACATGCAACTCCGCATCGTTGGTTGTCTCGTCGCCTTTTGTCGCGTACTTCAGCCCGAAGCCGGCTTGTCGGAGCTCTGCCACGCACCGCTCGGCCATCTCTACGATCTCCTCCATGTCGGACCATTGGGGGGCGTTCTGGAAAAGCAAACAATCAATGACTGGCTGCTTCGATTCACTTACGGAGATCGGGAACGGAACGTACTTGTCGCAGATGAGCTTGAAGTCTCCGTTGATGGAGCGGAAGTGCGAGAGCGTCTTCTGATCGAGATGTCCGATGATGTCCACCTTCATGTGGAGCTCCTTCAAATGCTCGTTCGGTTGGAGACGTCCGAAGTCGTGCGGGATGCGTGGACTGCCCACGAGCCCACTCGGCGGCCCGAAGGTGATCTTCGCGCTCTTCAAGCGGAAGACGTCTGTGCAGTCTGAAACGAGAACGCAAGAGTTATTCCTCATGTTGCTCCACTCACGCTTCTGCTCGCCGCCAGCCGTGCCCACGAACGCCCAGTCGAGCGGCGACTGTCGGTTCACGAGCAGAGTCGCAATGCGGAAATCGCCGTAGGTGTTGAGGCTCGTCAGCCGGTCCGGCAGCGAGTCGATCAAGAAGTGCGTGTACAGCGGCTTTCGCGGGCCTGCTCGTTCACAAAGTACTTCAGTTGGATCGACGTCAGCGAGGGACGATCTGAAAGCGGGAAGAAATAAAAGAATGGGAGAAAATGGTTTACCGTGCAAGACGGACGCCACTCGCATCCAGTTGCGCATGAAATGAAGGTCCATCACGTCCGAGTCGACCGTCCACGTGATCTTGATCGCGGTCAGGTTGCGGGCCAGACGGAGAAGCGCCTCGACGCCTTCGAACGTCTCCGCCACCCCTGAGATGAAGAAGGACATGTTCCTGGTGAGCACGATCGTGTCGTGTCCATGGACTGCGATCTTGACTGGCCCGAAGTTTTCCGCCTCGAAGAAGGAGTCGAGGAACGGCTGGCTCGCGAAGAGGAGGTGCTGTAACGGCATGAGGTTCGTTGTCGGGATCGGCGAGGAAACTCGCCTTGCCGTTCGTGTGAACCAGGTATTTGTGGACACAACGGCGTCCTTTGGCCCGCAGACGGGGCCGCTGACGGACGAGCGGCCCGGGCAGATTGGGCTCCTTTGGATCGGAGGCCATCGCCTGAAATGCGGGAAAGTGAGTACGAATATGGAGTGCACAAAATAAAAATTTTTTAGGCTAGAGTGGACTTCTTGCAGCAGAGGAGAGCTGCGGAAAGAAAAGACGGGAGCGCGCAGCAGAGTCAACCGACGACGGGCCGGGCGGTTGGAGAGAATGAGTGCGTTTGGCGCCGCGAGTCCCCCTCCTCGCTTCTGTCCGCGGGTCCCGCAGCGATCGGTCGAATTCTCTAGAAATGTGCGTCCGCCCGCCCGCCCGATTTCCGGCATCGATTTCGAGGAGACCGACCGTTCCGCTTCGTGGCTGCAATCCACCGCTCGACTGTTCACACTCCCCTCGCGTTAACAAGCGAGCAAAACGATCATGGGCCAAGTGAATGCACGTTTATTCTTGAAGATTACAATCGGATGTGATGCTCATTTGTGTCTCGAACGCACAAGTTGAGGAACAGACGCTGAAGAACGTTGGATTGATTCGAAGTAGGCGGTCACTCACCTGCTGCACGTCGACGAGGAGGCACAGGTCGTGATGGAAGTGATTCCGATACGCGATCATTCCGGCGACTTCCTCCGCGTTCTCGTGGGCCAACAGTCGCGAGCGGAGGTTTTCTCCCGTCTTTCGGAGGCACAAATGAGAGAAGTCGTTGGGCGCCTTCGAGTGCACCCACCGCTGCAAACCAGAAAGAGTGAACGAGAAGCGAGTCTCTAGACGAACACTGATCAAGTCGAAAAAGAAGTTGCCGTCCACATCTCGCACAGAACCCAAATCGACCGCTTGGACGTCGCCTTCGGCATCCACTCGACGAGTTCCCGGTTCTTTCGGGCGATTTCCGCCTCTTCCACGTCCTCCTCTTCGATCGTCGAGTAGCTCTCGTTCAGGTACTCCAGTTGAGGCATCCGCTCGTACAACTCGTAGAGCAGCGAGAGGCGGGCGAACGAGCAATTCACGCACTACAACGAGCGGTTGCTGACTGCCGCTGCAAGTCGGAACTCACGGAAAAGCGGCTGCGGGAGGAGCACAAGTCGAGGAGCGACCGCCACGTGCCGCCGCCGACGTCCCGCAGGTCCAAGTTGCGCAGCGAGATGAACTCCAGCTTCCCCTCTCGGGTGTGCAGTTGAGCGAGGAGCCAACGGACGAACCGGTCGGCCACTTGAGCGACGAGCGGACCCGTCCCGTACAGCGACAGGCTCGTGATCCTGCAGTAGGCGGTGAGGGAGTCTAGCAGCGGGCTGTCCTGAGCATGCAGACGGGACATGCTGCAAAGAAGATCCGTCTATCGTTTAATCAGAACCGCGTACAAAACCACTTTCTTCGCAGCGGCAGGCGGGAAGCGAGTGGGCGACGCCTGCCGAAGCCGCACTCTCATCTGCCGCCCGTCGAGCAGCGTGATCGAGCAGGCGGTCGTGTAGCGCGGCAGGTGGGCGCGGAAGGAGTGGACGAACGCCCTCAATCGGCGGCATGTTTGGGCGACCGCCTGCACGTCGGCCGGCCCACACCAACCGAGAAGCTCCAAGAGGACGTCGCTGTGCAGCGCGTCCAGCATTCCGAACGGAGGGGCCAAAGGAAACGCTCCTTGATCTCTGCGGATGTCCCCATCGCCCCGTCTCGTTTGTTGGGGTCGAATTGCGGTCTGGACGAGCGGTTCGGAACGCTTGTCGCCCGTCTGCAAGCCCAGACGAACACGCCGGGCGGCGCTCATGATCGGCGGCCAGACGGCGTGTCGCCGCCCTTCGAACTCAAAAGTTCAATCGGGTTTGAAGAGCGGTTTCTACCGACCTTCTTCTTTGATTGGTCGTTCTGCGGAGTACAGGCAGGCAAACTGCGTTCATCGCCTTTGAGCAAATCGTTCGCAAAAGAAAGTTTATTTGACCATTGATCAGGAAGCATAAATACGAAATGCGAGAACCAAAAAAGAAATCAACTGTCGATTACGGGAGAGTCGTTCGAAAGCTTCGGATTAGAGAGGAGGGAAGAAGGCAAAAGAATTGGCAGTTTGGTAGGCACGCGGACGATCTTCGTCCACTTCCGTTGCACTTCGACGTGCATCTTCACGCTTGCTCGATCGTTTCGTTCAGCAACGCTCTTGGATCTCGCCTGAAAGAAGTGAGCGGTGGAATGAAAATGAATAGTGGTGAACGTGCCTTCCTTCAGTCCGAGGCACATTCCCCACTCCTTGATGGTGATCGAGCCGTCCTTGTTGGCGTCGCACTTCTCCAGGAACGGTTTGATGCAGGACTCCATGGGGATGACGGGGGCGGTGATGGGGATGAGCTCGTGGTGGGAGACGTGCTTGTCGTGCGGCTTGATGTCCAGGTCGCAGAACTTCCAGATGACTGGATAGACGTGTTTCTTCTCGTCGTCCACCTCCGCCTGGCTGACCAACTCCTCCCACTCGAGGTTGTGCAGCTCGCGGCGCTTCTTCATCTCCTTCATGACCTGAAGAACGGACGCACTAATGGATACTCAATTCATTAGTGTGCGCACCTGGAAGAGCCAGTCGGACATGCGGTCCGGGAATTGGGCCATCAGCTCGTCGGTGCACGTGTCCAGCTCCTTGCAGGCGCCCAGATACTCCAAGTGGATCTTGCTGTAGGTGGGCGACTCGCAGCCGGGAGTTCCGCGCTTCTTGCACAGGCAGCGTTGGCGGTAGAGTTCGCACAGCGAGGGGAATGTTTGGTTGTTGCTGCCGCACACCTGAAAGCAGACGATCGAGTGAGTGAATGTCCGGGTGGTTGGAGTGAACTCACTTGATCTTGCGGGTCGTTGTCGAACTCCGGGCACTTGGCGATGCACTCGCAGACCGGGCGCTGCTTCTTGTCCACGACGCACTCCTTACCCCAGCCGCAGACGTGGTCGTCGCATGGGTTGGTGGCGGCTGAGCGAGTTGCTTGTTTCTTTAGTCGAATGAAGGAAACGTACGCTTCTCAGAGGGCTTCTCCTCTTCCAAGTCGTCCAGAATGCTGTCCAACTCGTCGAGGCCGTCCTGCAACGACGAGGTTCCTTTTTCGCTGCCCTTCTTTCAACAAACCTTCGCGAAGGTGCGAACGGCGATCGTGCAGCAGAGGAGGAGGACGAAAACCGCTTTCATGTTTGGGTTCCTTCGAACTGAAAGCAATGGGGGTTAAACGAATGAAGAGGAATAGTGGGGAACACGAAGGAAACCGGAACAACAATCGGCAAGTGTCCAATGGCAAGCAGGTTGATTGCCGCCGGCGATCGCCGACCGCATCCCGCTCGCTCGCTCGTTTCACACTCCCCAATCAACAGTCGTGGCAGTTGGACGGTGGAGCGAGCGGCGAGCAACGGCGGGGATATTCGATCCTATGAGTCAGAAGAAGCGAGCTGCCGGCCTCGTCTTCGAAGCGAGAGGTTCAAAACAAAGAAGAAGAGGAGGGAAGAGGTTGGCAGAAAACTCCGCCGATTTTTTCACCCCACAGCGAATTAATTGAGGCGGTCGATTACAAGAAGCGAACGGGCGGATTGCCGCTCGAGCTGCCAACCGAATCCACCGCTCGAATTGATCACGGCGGACGCGACGAACGTTTTTTCCGCTCCGACCTCCACCTGCCGCCCCGATTGGAGTGAGGACGATGGGAAGAACTCCAAAGAGGAGAGATCGTGTTGCGAAGCAGAGGAACGAATGCGGAGAACAGCTGCCAGTGCCGGCCGCATTTGTTCCGGCGTGTTCCGAAAGTTGGCCGCCCTGCGTTCGCCCGATCGGAACGGCCGCAATCCCTCATTCGCCTCATCTCGCCGCTTTTTTGAAGAGCGAAGAAAAAAGGCAAAGGAGCGGTCATCGGTTGAGTATGGTAGCCAAAGAGAGGCGAGCAAAACCGGCTATCAACTACGAGGCCCCTTTAGACGGGTTAGAGAAGACGGTCAGTCCTTTTCTGACGTTATTTTACGGACTGGTCACTCCACAAAGGTCATTCTGACGGCTAAAGACGCCTCTACTCCCCGGTTTTCTCTAAAATTAAACAAAAGAAGGAGGATGACAGTAAACGGAAAGGAGCTGGGAATGTTTATGCACTCCACTTTCCTTCTGCGACTTCCGAAGGAATGTAAACGATTCTCGGGAAAGAAGAAACCCGGGGAGCATTCGGAGGACCCGCCCGGCTTCGAAACGGCACGTAAATCGAAATGAATTGCCACTTGCGAACTGGAAACTTCGAAACGAATGGGGCGAAACAATCGAATTCGCAAAGTGGACACAACAACCGAGATCAGTCATCCGCAGAATTCCGAGAGGATCGCCGACCGGCCCGCCCGAATGACAGACCGTGACTGGACGATCCCCTCGCCGCTGCGTCCGTCCGAAGATCGTAGGCCCCCCGGCCGGCCGCTTGTCCATCAGTCCGCTCGCTCGACCATCACTTCCGCCCGACACCGCCCGGAGCCGTCGGGGATCGAGCGGTGATTATGCGGCGGCGGCCGGACGGGAGAGGAGTACGATTCGTTTCGGCATAATCCGAGAAGCCGGCTGAGTGATGAAGAGAGAGAGAGAGCGGGGTGGGGCGGAGAAAAAACGTTTCTTTTCCACTGATGATTAGTCAGCCCTCCCGCCCGCCCATGCCTTCCGGCCGCGGCGCCAGCGGGCAGCAGTTGGCCGCCGGGCGCGTCCACGGCGGGAGTTTGTCGATCGGCGGCCCACTAAAATTCGCTTCGCAAATCGGGCGGGCGCATCAAAACGGCCAGGCGGCGGAGGATCGGCGGCTTTCGCCTTTCGTCTCCGAAAACCAAACACAATGGAGGGCCGCGCCGACGGGCGGGGTGTTCAATGGAAGCCGCGAAACGGAATGAAAAATGGACTCGCCGTTTGGGTCATCAATTTGTCCCCACAGCTACGTGGATCTCCGAGAGAAGTGTGTGCATGAAAGAAGTGTCTGCCCAGATCAAAATCGCAACATTCCGTTCGGATCGAACCAAAGAACGTCAAGAGTGGTCTTTATTGTACAACGACGGGCGATAGATCAGGATTACTCATCGAAACCAATGGAATATCGCAGTCTAATGGCGTCTAATCGGTGGATATGTGAGGATCTTTCGGTTGAGGAATGGAGTGGCGGTTGCGTAGTGTACAAGTGGACTCCCGCTGCCGGTGCGGGCACATGCGGAGGGAAGAGCTCATTGTTGCTCCGCCTTGAACGCAAATACATATTTGAGGTAATAAAACGCTGAAAAAAATGAGATCATTCGCCGGAACCCACGGCCATGTGCTCACCCAGAAAGAGGCCGAAGAGAGCGGGGAAGGCGAAGCGAGAGACCAGGTCGACTCGTTTGGAGACCTCCGAGTTCTCGCCCAGCAGCGCTTTCAGCCGCGACTTCAGCGATCGATGCCCGTAGAGGCTCAAATCGAGGCGCATCGATTGACGATGTGCGTTGAGACGAGAGGCGGCATTGTTGTTGTTCGTCTGCAGCGCATTCATGTACGCGTCGGGGTGCACGGCAGACGGAGGACACAAGCAATCCTGTGATTAAGCGAACGTTGCGGTTAATTTCTAATCTCTACGATGCTTACGGGACTCATCAGCGACGGCAGTTGAGCGACCACTTGCTGCAGGCCGCCCTTCTTACTCCGCTCTTTCTTCATGAACTCCCGCCGGCCGTAGTAATTGACGAGGGCGTACTCGAGCAAGGCGGAGAAGATGAATGCTGGACATTCGATTGCAATCAGACTTCCTCCGCAATCGAACAGAACGAACCCAAGCAAGACCCAATCCACACATCGACCGCCTTAATGTACGAGACCGGTGGGAGCTTTGAGTTGATGCCAGAAGCTTGTGTCGTCATCGTAAGGAGCCTGCAGATTTAAGCAGTTGGGAGAAGTGGTTCAAAGGAATGACTCACGTGGTCACGCCCAAACTGACTCTGGCGGGCACGGCGTCCTGGAATGAACGAGAAGAATAACTACCCAACTAATAGTCTTTCTACTCACCTTGTCCAGCCAGAAGCTTACCTTCAAATATGAGAATGCGGGCGTTACTCAAGACAAACGGAGAAACTGCTGCTTACCCAACTTACGACCACTAACATGACGCAAGGAATGTAGAGTTGAATGAGGTAGTAGCTGAAACGCAGAGCATTGTCGCGTTCCTAATTCGTTCGGTTTTACCTGTACTCCCGTCGGAGCATCAGTTTCACCCGTGCACAACTGTACTCGCCTGCAATTCAGCGAGTAAAAGCAACCGTTTGCACTGGCCAATGGCTGGTTCTTTCCGTTGATGGTCGTTCTTCTTTTCGCTCAGCAAGCATTTGTTCTCAGTGCTCCCCATGCGGTCGTTCGTTCGTTTATATCTGCCGTTCATAACGAAAAACGGGATTTGTTTCAAGGTTGTTGACCAATTGAAGAAGAAGAGATAAATCGGAGAAGTTTTGTACACAAATGAACACTCTGAAACTGGAAACAAGATTCAAACCGGGATTACGAGAAGCTGAAAGAAGGCGAAAGAACGGGATCAAACAAGCGCATTTTTAAAGCTTCCATTCACATCCGCTCCTTCCTCAATCCAAACAATCAGAAGCCAAACGCATAAATTAAGAGAGAAATGAAGGAAAAGCTCGGGCGGCTAAGGCACACACTGATCGCGCGTTGCTTCTCGCTGCTGCAACGACCACACATGGACACGCGGGCCTCTCGACCGGACATTCAAACGGACTGGCTGTTCACATTAAATACACGGTCCAGTAAAGCACTAAAATCGCGATCGTTAATCACACGCGAGTTAGCCAATCAACGAAAGTTTCTGGTCGGTCGCTTGATCGAAAGGCTCGAGCAGAAAGTAAGTAACGTTTTAGAAAGCAAGCGACCGACCAGAAACGAGAAGCATAAAAGGCATACCGTTAAAGCACGCATAGCCGATCGGAAAGACTAGTCGAGAGACCACGTCGATTCGTTTTGATCGCTCCTTGTACCTCCGGACGAAGATGCGGCAACAGCACGAGTAGAAGGTGAAAAGGGACGAGTTCGGCTGCTGGCCGTGATGATGCGTTCCGCTGCTCACGATCAGGTTGTGGTAGGAGCCGTCATTCGGGTGGTTGTTGCGGAAGAGCGGCTCCTGCGGACCGCCGGCCGCCCCACCCAGCTTCAGCTGGTATTGGCCTTGGGTGTCGACGGACTGGGCGCGGAAACGCGGCATCCTCTGCTGCCCGTTGATGTCCTTGCGGGCGGCGTAGTTCACAAGCGCAAACTTGAAAGCGATCGTTGAAGCATGAACTCGAAGCCGATCGGCTCACCTCAAGAAGCGCACCAAAAATGAAAGCCATGCACACCTGCAGAGCTCGCGGCTAATCGAAACAAGCGAAGCAAGGAAACTCACTCCAATCCACACGTCGACGGCTTTCGTGTACGAGACGGGCGGCAGTTTGGCGTTGATGCCCGAGCTCTGCGTGGTCATCGTGAGCAGCCTGAAAGCAGAAGGTTAATCGACAACTAGTGAGCGAAGTGAACTCACGTTGTGACTCCCAGACTAAAACGCGCAGATGGAAACAAATGAGTCCCTCGGAAAGATTAGAGCAACACTTACGTTACGCGCGCAGGCACCGAGTCCTAAACAGTCCAGTCATGAGAGTTCATTGAACCTCCGGCAACAAACCTTGTCCAGCCAGAAGGAAACCCAACTGACGATCACGAGCATGCAGGAGGGGATGTAGAGCTGCAGCAGGTAGTAACTGAACTCCCGTCGCAGGATCATCTTCGTCCGCAGGCACGAGTATTCGCCTGAATTCAAACAAACCCACTTCAATAAGCGGTTGCGAACGGAGAGCGGAAGCAGCGGAAAAAAGGCTACGTAAAACATCAACACTCACTCCATTCGCGCTCACTGCAAACAACAGACACACACGATAGCCGTGAACACAGAACTTCTACGAGGCTGCTGTCGAAATGAATGCTTTGAGAAGACAAAGTTAAACAAAAGAAGAAAAAGAGATCTAATCGGAAATCAGTGGACCACATTCTACGGGAAACGACCAAAAGTGCTTTCTATCATCTATTCACGATTTGCGCTTCCCATTAACAAATCTTCTTTCCGCTTGTGCTCCAAAAAGAACGACGACCAACAAAAAGAAGTGGAAAGAAAAGTACCGATCAAAGTGGCCCCACCCAAAGAAACACTCACCGGTATTCGTCTTGCTCGTGCAGTAATCCGTGAGAACGTCTTGCAGTTCGAACGAAGGTAGCGATTGCTCCAGCCCCAGCTTTTTTTGGATCGGATTCTCGGCCTTCCACTCGTACTTGATGTCGTCCGTTGTGTAGGCATCTGTGAGAGAGGAGCAAATGACTTTTTTTGTCGGTCAAGGGGAACTTACAACTTGCGAGATCGATCAAGCACGTCTGGTAGTCCAGCGGGTAGTATTCGAGAGACATCGGGCAAGACAAGACGAGCGATAGTCTGCAGAAGAACAAGTTATTAGAGTTTGCGTACTGAAGCTTACCGAACGCTGTACAAAATCTGACCGTTGGGATAGATGCGGATGAGAACGTTCGGTTTGTCAATCAAGTGCCGTCGAGCTTCTCTGCAATCAAACAAACGATTGCTCTCCGTTCTCATCGGCCTGCACTCACTTCTCGTTCTGGAAGAACGTGTCGGGCATCCACACCTGCCGCGACAAGTCGGCCGAATCGCTCGTTGCGAGCACGACGAACGGCGGAACTTGCGTGTTGTCGTCGGAGAACCGCTCGTACGCCAACCGAGCATCCCACCACTCTTCTCGGAAGGTGAATTGCCTGCAAGTCGTTCGATCAACAAATGAATGCCGTTGAGCACACTTACGCGCTATACTCCATGTTCACGTCGTCGATCTTCGAAATACTGCGCAGGTAGATGTTCACCGAAACGACCACGGGCCCGCCGGTATCTGAACATAGAGATCAATGGCATTCTTCTGGTGGGTTGCTTTGTGAACAGTGAATCGTTAAATTGGGTGCAATGGATCCATGCGCGAACAATTTTGTCACAGTTCGATCTCTCTTTTGTCAACAGTAATCAAATTTTCGTCGATGACGCACTTCGTTGACAACTCAAAGATCGTCCCGTTTTGTCTACTGCATGTATTTTGATTCTTAGCTGGACTTCAAAAGGCCCGCTTGTTTACGGAGAACGTACGTGAGTATTCGCAGGGTACAAAAGAAGAACAAAACAAACAAGATTGACGCGTGCGTCCGCTTCGGAAGTGCACGAAATGGACAAATCGGATTCCCTCGCTTTCGTCTCGTTCGTCCCTCTGTTTCAACTCGAGCCGTGAAGCCAATTTGAAGTGTCGGGAATGCTTTTCGGTTCACGTGTTTGTGCGCAATGAATCCGGCCATTTTGGCATCTCGGAGGAGTCGCCGCCCTGATTCAATTGTTCGTCTACGATAGGCGGCGATTCGGCCGATACGCACAGCAGGCATTCGGTTAGCTTCACTCGCTCTCTGCTTTCCTCTTTGTTTTGTTCGGGCGACGAGTAAACCAAAACAGAAGCAGAACAAAAGAACTCCTTGAGACCTCGTTGTTCGAAGAGGAGAAGTGGACACTTGAGGCAACGGACGAACGGAAACATACGCAATAAGGGGTGGTAACGCGGTGATTTCTGATTCACGGCTTACTCGTTGGATTCGTTTTGTTATTAGCAGTGTAACCGAGGGAATGCTGACGATGCGGTGTTTCTCTCGGATCACAAGCACAACGGATGCATGCTTTCGGCGGTTGCAAACTGCTTGTTTTTGTTCCCACTTTGCGGAAATCGATCGCCGTCCGGCCGGGGCCGAAATGACGTTTCTCGTCGCCCCCATCGAAAATCGAAGAGTTTGACGAGCGGGCGGCATGGCGGGAATTCGTTTAACACACTCGAGACGGAAGTCTGAAACCCGAACCCCGCCGATCGCCGCCCCGACCGCGTGCCCAACACTCTTCGGCACGACACCAGTCAGATCAAACGGAAACACTCGTTTTGTCGATGGTCATTTCGATCGAACAGCCAGTCAAACAACTCACCCGGCCACGAGTCGTTGTATCCGCGTGGTCGTACTCGCCAGTCGTAGTCCTTGAGTACCCGTTGAATGATGTCCTGCTCCTTCAGCTTCTTTTTCGCCTTCTGAGCGACCGTCGGGGCACAGCAGAACGCCCAAACGGCGATCGCCGTCAGAAGCGTCGGTGCAGAGATCGGGGCCACCATTCGGATTGATGTGCACGGGCTGAAAGAAGGATGATAAAGAATGGAAGCGAACGCAAAGGAGTAATCACTGGAGAACAATGCAAAGCAACAAAAAGAAGGAGCTGCACGTGTTCTTTCTGAACCGCTTTGTTCTGCTTGCTCCAAAGCACGTGGAGAAACAAATCGAATTGCCGTGTGTCAAAACAATAGCGAAGCAAAACGCAACGACTTACGGGAAATAATCGAGTTAAAATCGAAAAGACAGGAGATCCGCTCGGGCCGCAGAGTCACGTTCCACGCTCGTGTACCGAGAAGAACGACGACGGCGACGACGACAAACTCCACCGACCGCCTTCGAAGTTCACGGCCGTCGCTGGACGGCTTTCGGCATTCTATTCAGCCGCGGCATGACAAAAACGACAATGCGGACCGAAAGGTCGCGAAAGAAGTCGGAACTCAATGAAGACCGAGGGCTGCAACGAAGACAGAGATTATTGGAGTCCAATCACTACAATCCACACCGACCTGCAGCCTGTGGATATGAACGACGAAGAAGAGGAAGTAGGCGATACGAAGCGAGGGGAGCAAATGTCCAGCGAAGAGAAGACGGCCGGATGGAATGGCTTAAGCCGATTATCCCAAATCGTCGTGTTTGTTGTGCACAAACAAGCCCCCGGCAGGAGGAAGCCGGTCGTGTGCGGATCGCAATAAGCGAATGTGCCGCCCGTACGGACAGAAGCGAGAGAACGTACGCGGGGATGAGGAGGGCGACGGCGGGGACCTGCAAAAAACAGTCGGAGTCCAGACGAACGTGAAGACGCGCCGCGCACGCGTTCATTGTGTCCCGATGTCGCGTCAATCGAATTTTGTTCATTTCATTCATAATCACAAAAGGGAACAACGACAAGTGCGCACTCTTGCCGACCACCCAATTCGCCCACTTCCGCATCCCAAAACGGGCACTTCTCGCGTGATTGTTGATCCCTTTGTTCAACTTCAAGCCAGGCTTGCGGATCGATTTCCGTGTTAAACTCAACACTTCTATCTCTCAACAAGCCCGTAAAGTATCCTTAAGAGGCAAAAAATGTAAACAGAGGTGTTGAAAATAAACACAAGAAAGCAAGGGACTCGTTAGAACTTCAAGGAACGTTTGGATGGCGTATAGAACTCTGCTGCTGCATTACGAATTCTTTTACTCCATTGATGAACGCTACTCCGCTAGTTTTTCATCTGATTAAAAGCTTCTTAATACCGTCAAGACCCTGCCGTAAAATCTCGTAAAGAGCTGTACGGGCAAGAAAGAAGACAGAAGTTGGTAAACAGCTGAGTTTTTTGCTAAGTACACAAGCAAACAGAAAAGCACTGCATCCAGACTGCGCAATAAAGAAATGATTAGACGTGGACAGTAAGAAATGAAGTTGATGCAACTGGTTGCGAACTGGAATAGCAAGGAGGAGAGGTGAACGTTCCTCCGTTTGCCACTTCTTTTATCCTCCGCGTCGAGTCGAATCGATCGCCCGAACGGCATGACGCGACCGTTGAGTTTCCATGGGGGCGCATTCAATTCGTGAGATAAAAACATCGGAGAATAGAACGATGAAGTGAGAACGGAACGGGCGATTCAAAGCCCGGAACCGAGGGGCGTTTGTTGCCGTTTCGGGAGTCCGCACGGCATAATGAACGCTGCGGCGGCCCGCGCTCTAATCAACAAACCACTCGGTTTCGGGCGGCGGTCGAGTGACGACATCGGCCGGCATATTCGACGAACTCCTCATCGGGTGCGCCGATTCCCCGCACCTCCACGGGCAACACGGTCGCCGGCAGCCCGGGCGGCAACTTTCTTGCGGCACGCGTGAATTTTTCATTTCGCGCCCATTTTTCGCGGATTTCTTCGGTTCGGCTTTTCGTCGTCCCGGTCTTTCGGCCTCTTTCTCCGCCGTCCTCCTCATACAACAACCACCGTCTTTTGTTTCCGCCAACCGACCGACCGGTCCGCCAATCCCCGCCGTCGAGTCCACGGGCCGAGGTTTGTGGTCGTCGCTCGACACTTCGGGAGTTCCCCGCTCCTCCAAACACAAGCGAAGGAATCGGCGGTTGTTTGGTTACGAAGCGGCAACCAATTTTGCAATAAACAAAACAAACCGACGCGACGACCGGCCGAAGTTTGCAAGTTCAAGACGCCGCGTTCACGCACAACGACGACGACGACCACGAACGGCCAATTGAAGCCGTTCGCCAACGGCAACCGGGCGGCAAACAAAGCAGAAATCGGCGGCGAATGGTCGTCGTTGTTGTGCGAAAACCTCGACGGAATGCCGAGACGCACGTTGCGAACAAAAATGAACAGCCGGACCGGCCGGTTGGCGACGACGCGGCGAAATCGACGAACTCGCCGCCGGCCGCTCAATTGGCGCCGCCGCGGCAACAAGAAGGCGAATCTCTGTAAGGCAATTTGCGCCCCGCCTCGACTTCAATCCCAACACTCGGCGCTCCTTGCGGCCTGCGGGACCGGCTGGGCGGTAATCAAACTGAAGACAAAAAGAAGTCCACACTTCTCTGTTATCCATTCGGGAAGAAAGAAACTTCTTCGACCACTCGTTGCTTGGATCAATTAGCGACCGAAGCGGAGGGAACTCATGCGGGAGTTCGTGTGTGGAGTTCACGGATTGCTTACCGCTTTCAACACTTCCCTCTTCTTTCCGTCCCTCTGTTTGCCTCTCATCCCGCATTCCCCGCATGCCCTACGGGTGATTCCGTTGGGGCCACGGCTTTTGTGTTAATGATGTTAGCGGAATGCACGGCCACCGACCACTCGACCGGCGACGACAAGTGGAAAGCGGGACGACGCTCGAGTACAAACAAAAGGCCAACGGGATTCGCGGAGTAGACGAAATGCACGTAGATGGAGGCGCCCATTAACGAAGATAATCAATTCGCGGCCGAAGGTCGTCGAAATGCTCACAACAATGTTGCATTCAGATGAGGTCAATTAGCTGCAAACAAAGACGAGTGTTGAACGTGGGAGTGAAGGGCGTGTTTGATCAAGAGTCCGCGGAATGCCGGTGATTTGTGTGCAATCGACTGCCTGCTCCGACTCATTCAACGGATCGTAAACGCGAGCAACCAGGAAAAAGGAGAGCGGATGTTGAATTCTTTCGGCTTCGATCAGAGGAATCAAATGTGTGGATAAAAGTGGGTAGATGGCAACTGGTTGGATCAAAAAGAAGTGTTCGCTGCACGGCATCACGAACATCCCACTCGTTGATCATGGCTTGGCCTTTGCCTGCAGCGGCGATCATCACTCATAAAAGCGGGCGATTAAAACAAACAAATCGTCGCCGAAAGGACACGGAGGGCGCATAAATCAAAAGAGAAACATCGCCCGGCCGGCGGGCGTGATCGGCGGCGCCGCCAATCCGCTCGGACGGCACGACGGGCACGTTGCGGCGGACGGGGCGGTCCGCTCACGGCCGTCCGAATCGCGTGCATTTGCGGACGGTGGGGGATTTTTGCGGGCCGTTGTGGCCGTTAGGCTTTCTTCCCTTCTTTCGCCTTCCTGCGTCTTTCTTCATTTAACAACTTGGCTTTAAAATTCGGTGCTTTCCAAGTGGAATTTTCGCCTTCGTTCCACCGGCAGCAAAAACCGCCTTGAAATGAAGGGGGAAGGCCAACGAGCGAGCGAGGAGGGGGACAAAGCGGCGAGTTTTTTGCCGCTTGCTTTCTCTCGCCTTCCTTACCGCTCCTCCTCCTCCTCCTACAACTTCGAAGGCGACGACCGTCCGGTGGGCCGTCGGCAGGAGTTTCGGCCGTTTTGCAACGATCGCCCCGCCGTCCCCGCCGCCTCCCCTTTGTGGTCCAACGGATTGACAGGCCGGCAGAGCGTCAAATTTCTTACCTCCACTCTTCAAACTCTCGAGCCCAGGCCCGCTCGAATGCAACAAGAACACCCGCGGCCGCCGTCTCGGATGATGAATGAATGGCTGGAAGGTGAGAAGTGGAGGATGTTCGGAGGGCATCTGTTCGCTCGAATATCAAAAGGAGATCAAGAAGAAAACTTCTGAATTCGATTCGACTGCAGCAAATGGATGAGGAGGAAGAGGGCCTGCACAGAACGAGACGAAGCCTCGAATTCGCAGACGACTCGTGACATCAGCGAACTCAAAAGTGAATAAAAAGTCGGAGAACATGCGGACTTCTTGAACGGGTGCAGATTCCTGGAATCTGAGCGTGAACAAGAAGACGACGAAGAAGAGGACGGCGAGAAGAACGGTCGACCGGAGAGAAGTCGCCGGCCGGCCGCTCGGTGCACTCGAAAAAGCTCGCCGTTCGCTTCGCAGTAGCGGACGGATTCTCGAGATTTTTCGTAAAATCCGCAGATTACCAAAAGGAATGAGTGAGCTTTGAGTTGCCAAAAGAAGGCAATGATTTGCCATGAAGAATGAGGAGTGCAAGCAAGTAAGAAACCTACACAACCTAATCATCTGCGCGTAACAAGTGGGGTAAGAAGCGGAAGAAACCCATCCGAGCATCTCCAAATTGCCTCAATGCTCGAAGGCCGAAGGCGGATGTCTGGCCGCCTACCGGACATTGATGCGAGCTGACGAAAGGGCAAAATGACTCGTTGCTTTTTGTCGCCAACTCCTCGCCTTTCATTCGCTCGTATTGATGGGAAGAAGGCGGCAGAGGAGGAAGCGAGAGGACGGGGGTCATGTTGGGGTCAAAAGCGAGTAACAAAGCAGGAAGAAGGAGGAGACGGAAGGGTGGGTGGTTTTTGCCGTCCTCTTCCTTCGTTTTCCGCCCGTTTGCCACTTCTTCCTCGTTCCGCCGTGCTTTCGTCTTGAACTCATTGGCAAAACGAAAGCGAGTAGAAGTTAAGACAACCACACTTTTCTTATTCTTCCTTTTGTTCAACTGCTGTGTTGCTTTTGAAGCAATTTTAGGAGCTTCTTTATGTTCACGAACGTGCTTGGCGTCGACTTCAAAGTTCTCTCGTCTTGCACTCCAACTCGTTCTTTTCCTGCAAGGAACGAAGTTGGAAGCTAAATTTGGCTGTGACTCTAATCGACTTTGCATCTAGCCGGTGAGGACATTAGCGGCAAAGAGCGAATAGAGCGAAGTGTAAGTGCAAAGAAGTTGCGGGATGTCGGCTACAATCTCTGAAAATTACTCTCGCCGCAACCAACTGCCCGCAGACAACAAGGAGTGCAGGACTTTCGAGTGTGAAACGCTATCGTTTGTACTTATGCGCTCTTGCAATTGCTGTTGATGTAAAAGCTTTGTTGCTTGCAAGAGTGTTTCTTTTCGCTAATCAAATCCAACAAGAGAGGCGGCGGAATCCGTAAAAAGAAGCGTGAATGTTGGAGCGGAAGTCGCGGCATCGCCACCTCCTGCCCGCACCGATTAGCCGCCTGTTGCTCGTGCATTCGACGGCAATTTTCCGAGTTCCTTCTTGTGCGGCAACACAACGACAAGCCGGAGGACGTCGATTTTCGTTCGTAGGCATTCGGACCACTTGAGTTCGCCTTCGACTCTGCTCGCTTCCTTCCCGCCTTGCTCGTCGTCGAATTCGAAGAGCGAGCGGGCGAAAAGGAGTACGTGATGGGCGAGCGAAAAGAAGTCACTTCCAAAACGAGGCATGACATCACGAACGTGCACTTCGATGTGGATTTCAAGCAGCAAACACGTGACTTCGTCGCAACCAATTTGACCGCCCAAACAAGCCAAGGAACTCGCTCAAATTGCTGAAAGAAGAAGAGTTAGAACAAAGCATTGTACCAAGCATCACACAAGTCCTAAAAGATTAATTACTCACTCAACGCTCTTAAATACGTGCATTATTCGAGAAAGAACGGAGTTATGAATCGGAGCGAAGATGGCGGCAATTTTCGCCTTTCTTTTGGGTCGCCGCTCGCCAATCGGCTTTCATTGAGGTTGCGCAACGAGAGTAATTGGGATTGCCTTGACCTCCAGACCGACTTCTTCGCCCAACGGAATCCTTAAATGAAGGGATTTGAGGATCAGCCCGTCGCCGTTCGTCAATCATTCGAGCTGTTGTGATGTCGTTACGTGGCGTTGCCCTGCTCGTCCTTTGTTTGCTGCAACTCGACTCGATTGCCGGCAAAACAATTCGGATTGCGGTCCGTGAGAACGTGACCATCCCCTGCCCGAACAGTAAGTTTTTCTCCATAGTTGCTTCTTGCAATCACTCACTGCTTCTCTTGTTTGCAGCGAACTCGGACGTCGTCGACCGGAAGAGTCTGCAGTTCAAAATCGAAGAACTCCCGTCCGTGGGCGGCCGCTCGCTGACTTCCGACCAGCTCGTGGTGATCGGCGCCAACGGTCAGCAGTCGGCCGTCGTGCGCTTTCCCGGCTGCTATCGGGTGAACCTGAAGTTCCGCTTGAAACGTCCGATCGCCCATCCGTACATCGAGGCCTCGACTCGCATGGGGATGACCCTGCCTTGCGAATCGACACCCACGCTCTCGCGCGCTCCTTCCGCCAACGTTTGCACGAACCTCACTCGTCCGGTCGATTGGTGCCCCTCTTCGGCCAACGAACAGCTCCGCCGGATGACTTCGAATCAACCGACATGGTTGGGGAAAAGCGAGTGTAATTGTTGCTCACTCATCTGCTTTTCAGTCGTTTCTGCAACCTCTGCGAACACGCCCACCAAAGCGATCCGATTGCCCGCCGCTACGTGACCGCCGACCAGCAGACGATGGAGAGCTGCAAGACGGACCAATTGGAGCAATCCCTGCACTTTCAAGTGCGTTCGTTCGTTGTTTTGAGGGAAACCGTTGAACCGCTTCAGATCTGCACGCCGGACCGGAAGACGATGCACCAGACGAACGAGGAGTCGGACGGGAAGTTCGACAAGTATTGGGATTATTTGAAACAAGTTCGTTCTTTCCTGTCGTTTGTTGCAATCCACTTGTCGTAGGGCGTCTTGTCGGTGGTCGTCCACGTGGCAGATCGCCGCCCACTTTCGGCGGCCAAAAGTCGCCAATGCGAACGCCTGTGCTCGACGCTGAACGGCGGCTCGGCCCGCTCGTCCTCGTACCGCAACACGCTGGACAAGACGATCAACTCGCTCTGCACTCCGACCGACGAGTACGTGGCCTGCATTTTCCACACGCTGAAGTTCGACGTGTTGGATCCGATCGGGGTCGCCTGATCGTGGGGCTTTCCTTGCTGCTGGGATCTTCGTTCACTCTGTTACTTGTATTTGCTTGCTTGCTTGATTAAAAATTCAATTACGAGCCTCAGTCTATCAGTTTACAGACAAACAAATCAGACGAGCAAACATAAATAGTACACGAGAAACGATTAACCGTATTGCATGTGACAAATCAGAATGGAGGGCAAGAAAGAAGCGATCAGGTGGACACGTACAATCATTCGATCGATCATTGCGGAGTCAAATCCCCGACGAACTTCTCCTCCACGTCGGGCGTCAAGCCGCACGGCCGGCGGAACTCTTGGCCTCGCTCGTGGATCCACTTGTTGGAGACCCACTTAACGCCCGTGAGCACCGGACAGGCGGCGTGTCGTGTTCGCATGTCGCCCGACCCGTCGCGCTTCAGGTTGTACCAGAAGAGGGCGTCGTGTTTGGTCGAAAAGACGCCCGTCGCCAGCTCCGTGTAGACCGTGGCGCCGCCTTTTTGCGGTTGGGACATCTGAAACGAGCCGGAATGATCGAACGGACTGCAGACCGCAAGGAAACAAAAGGTCGTGTGCATTCACTACAAAGATTGGAGGGGGGTTTGAAACGAAAAACGAACGGCAATCATCGGATTTTCGACCGAAAACTTTCACCTTTTGGGTTGGGACAAAAATGCTTTCAATCGGCCGGCTGCATGAGAAACGAACGGAAAGAAACAAAGGAGTTAAAAAGAAGTGCCCAAATGCAGCGTTGTGCCCCGTAGCAGCCGTTAGTTCGCCGTTCCGCCGGTTATCCGCCCACTCCTCCACAATCCGTGCAGTGAATGTACAGAACCACAAAACGGAAACCAAAAGAGTAAAAACTTAAATAGAAGAGGACGGTTGCAATTCTGTTGCCCGTGCCGAGCTTCTTGAAAGCATTCTTCTCCTCTTTCTGCAATGCACACCAATTAGACGGTTCTCAAAAACTCACGTAGAACAAAACGGTGGCAATCCGATTGCCCGTCGGCGCCTTGTACGGATTCGCGCCCCGATTCTTAAAGTGGCTTCCAATTTGATTCGTGTCCAAAAGCGGATCGTTTTGATCGAAAAGCCTCGATTCTCCGGCCAACCTCCCGCCGCCTCCTGTTCACTCCAAACTTACTCGAGCAAAATCGAAGTGGGGGTCGTAGTGGCCTGCAAGCAATGCAGTTAGTCATTCAACTGATCAGTGAAACGAACCTCCGATTCCGTAGTTCGCGATCTGCAGCTCTTCGGACGTGACTTGGTTCAGGTTGGTCATGAGGTCGATGCGCTTGTTCACGCGGTCGATCACCACGTCTTCTTCTCCTTTAAGCCATGCACTAAACAAGGAGGATGACTAATAGAAGGATGCTGTTTAGTCTAACCTCTTGCTGATGCGGTAGGAGGCGGTCTCCAGCTCGCCCGTCTTCGCATTCTGGACGGTGGCTCGTCGCAGCTGAAGGCGGCAAATAAACGATGCGGAACGGAGAGAAAATAAGAACAAACCTTGGGGGTGGCCAGTCTTTGAATGACGGCGATCTCGGGATCGCTGATCACGTCCTTGAACAGCACCACGAGCGGTTCGTAGCGGACGATCTCCACTTTGAAAGGGGCGAGCTTGAGGAACGGGCGGTCCTTCTTGTAGTAGCAGTAAGTGCGGGCCTCCATCGCGTAGTCGCGTTTGAAGTCGCCGCGGCACAAGTGCTCGAACACCTCGCGCTCTTCGATGTCGTACTTCAGGCTGCGGACGTTTGTGATGGGCGGGAGATCGTCCAGTGTCGCCAACTCCTCGGGACTCATGCGCTCGCTGTACCACTCGACGTTGCCGGCCGCCCGCGGATGGTAGGGCTCGATTTTGAGGAGCTCCTTGGTCAGGGCGAGTGCCCGCTTCGTGTTGCCCTGCTGGTAAAGGGCGTAGGCCAAGTACTCAAGGACGTCTGCTCGACGAATGCGGGATCGATCGCCTTCGACTTTCAGGCGGGCCTCCGCTTCGGCCATCCACTCGATGCAGCGGTAGTAGTCGCGAGCGTTGTAGGCGGCGCGGCCGATCTCGAAGCAATCCTCCGCATTCAACGCCTTGCCCGTCCAGTCGTCCGCCACATAGCCGTTGGCCAGGTCGGCGGTTTGCAGATCGTACGTGTCCTGCAGCCGGAGAAGACCCAACGCCGCTCCGTCCACGTCCTCGTCGTCTGGGTAATGAATCTGAAAGCCAAAGAAATGAATGCATTCATTCGAACGACCATTGCTCACCGCCTTGGACAACCGCTCGGTGTCGATGTTCTTGATAAACGCGTCGGCGTCGTTGGAGTGAAGAAGCGATTTCAGCTTCTTCCACTCTTCGCTCAGGTTCTTGATGAACACGTAGGCGCGAACGGGATCCGTAACGTCGCTGATGTTCCGCTTGACCGTCGCGTCCAGCTTGTAGCGCTCGGCGTACCTGCAGCGAACACTCGGAATTGATTTCAAGTGATTAGTGGCTCCTCACTCTTTAATTTCGGCCAGTCTTTGCATTTCCGACTGGATGTACCGGTCGAGGATGCGCGTGGTGGCCTCGGCCTCGTTCTTCAGCATGTTCTCGATGTCCACCATCGCCGTGAACACGTCGCATAGCGATAACGGAAGGAGAGCAAAGAACACGAGGAGAAGTGAAAGGGATGTTCTGTGCGGTCGCCTCATTTCGCTGCAAGCATTCGAATTAGAGGAACGCAACATCGAAACGAATCTAATTGATGGTAACGACACGTCAGCAAAACGGATCAAAACGGGCGGGCACGCAGACGAAACGGCGGAACCGCAGAGTGCAAAAAACACCCGCCTTCTTCACGACCGACCGGCTTCTTCGCCCTCGCCCGCTGGCTGCAGGCGGACGGCGAAATCAATCAGCCGGGCGGCCGGCCGGCGGGCAAAAAGCCGACCGGAGCGGGCGGATCACGGCGTTCGGGTTTGATCGAAAGCGGGCGGATCGAGTGGACGGCATTGGGTGGTGTCCATTTTGATTATGAAGACGTGCCGCAGAGCGACTGGTAGACGAACAAGGACAGAAGAAAGTGAAAGAAAGTTCGTGCGTGTTTGCTGGACGAACGTCGTCGATTAGCCCCGAGCCGTCGACCGCTGATTCAACCGGCGACGTTCGAAACAAAAGACGGAAAGAAAAGTTTCACGATCAATTCGCACAAATCTGTCCGCAACTGCAACCGCGTTTTTGCGAGTTGCACACGAAAAAGACGACCAAAAGGTCAAGAAGAATTTGGAAACGGCGGCGATCGTTCGGAACGCGCGTACAAAAAGGCGCTCTGCCGACTTCCCGTCCGGTGAAAAGAAGTGGGTGGAGGAGTTCGCAGGGATGCGCAAAAAAGGAATGCCGTCTATTGAAGAGTTTTCTTTGCGGACGACAACGCGTTTCAAGCGACCCGATTTGGTTTGACATCACACACTTGTTTCGGTCTGCCGTTAGACACGAGAATGCGTGGAAGCCTGTCGAAGCGGTAAAGCGGATAATCAGGACCCAAAGCAACATCGAATTGGAATTCGGCGCCTCTATTCACGTGCATTTACAACAAAAGTGATTGAATAGCTTGCGGTAACGGCCAATTACCTGGAGCATACATCAACACTGGAATGTTTGATCCGAATTGTTTCTAAATAAACGAAACTAATCGCCACTTGACGCCTGATTATCTTCGGCGCCCCCGAGGAAGCCGAACGCTTTTTGCTCATCCGCCCCAATCGCGGCGGTCAGTCGGGAGGAAAATCGCCGTCTGCCCGCCGTCGTCTTCGTCGCCCCGCCGCCACTTGGGCGTCCGAGAAGCGGGCGGCTGGCGGCGGCGGCGTGCGGGTGAAAATCGGCGCGATTCGTGCAAAAATCCACGTATTCTTCGAGTCGGCGAGTGAGCGACGCAGGCGCACGAAAACCGAAACTTCGCTGGAATCGCCGTTGATCAAACGGAAGCGTGCCGTCGATGAGGACAATCGAGAGCTTGTGCAGAAATCGTGAACACGAAAGCCGCAAATTACGTTGATCCGCGACGACGTTGTGGGAAGGCAATGCTGTGCGCAGTGGTGGGCGATTACTTGACTCGCCGTCGTCGCCGCTCGCCGCCCCCTCGGTCTTTTATAGACGAGCGGGCGGGCAGCGACGAAGACGCGCAGGAACTCGCGCACGCGCGTAACGTCGACGAAGAGACGTCGTTGGCGGAATGCAGAAGAGACGTGAGAAAGTTCACGAAAACATGCGAGTTGCGAGGAGACGCGAACGAAAAAATACGCGTCGTCTTTCGCGCGGCCTCATCGCCGTAACGGCGAACAGCCGCCCTCTCGCGTCGTAAAGGTAGCGGTCGCGGGTAGGAAGCTTCGAGAAAGGCGGGCAAACGAAGAACGGAAGCGAGCGCAAAAACTTCGAGAATTCTTTGCGCGAGTCGAAATTTCGGCCCGATTTTGTTCGAAACGAGCGTTTTGTTTATTCCGCTCCCCGCGAGCGCTCGGCTCGTTTTGCTCCGCAGAGGTCAATCGACGGAGGCGAGCGAGCAAAAAGAAGATGCCGATTAGCCGTCCTGATGCTTCCTTTCATTTTTCATCGATCTTTGTGGTCGAAGTCGAAGAAGCGGAAGACGTTGATCGTGCTCGTCGCTTTATTGCCGATACACAATGCCGGCCATCGAGAACAACGCAATAAAATGTAGTAGAGAAAGATCGGAAGCAAGTCGAAAAGTCGGTTGATCATCGTGCGCTTGTTTTCACTACCTCGAAGAAGTCGACAAGCCGCTCCCGCAGCCGCTCGTCGACCACGAGCATCCCGAGTGAGTCCCCCCAGTGCCCTTCTCCCTCCACTCACCTCTTCCGCCTTCAGGCCCGTCCGTCGACTCTGCCGACCGGGTGTCCTTCAAGACGGAACTGGAGATCGAGAGCCGCTCCCACGCGCTCCACCAAGAGCTCTTGCTCCTCTGCGAAATCCCGTAGAAATCCACTCCCTTGGGAATAAACCATCATCATCTCGTCGTCTTCACTTGTCTTCTACCGTGAACTGAAGCGAGAGAGGTCGGACGGGGGCATGGGTCGAGCAGAGGGACAGCCGAGAGCAGGTGGCCCGGCCGAAGGACGGAAGACCTTTTTGTGCCAAATTCCCACTTGCTGCGAATCCTCGTCCACTGTCCACTCGCATGAACACCGCCCACCTACTCGTGAGGGACGAGCAAACACGAGTGGACAATAAGAGGGCATTCGATGTTGACTCCCACCACGCGATCTCGCCGATAAACCCTTTGGCATCGCCCGCCCACGCCCAACCGAACGTCCCCCGAACGAACACAACGGAAAGGCGCCCTGATCACCAAAAATCGATAGCCGCAGACTGCCCACCCGCCCGATTCGGCTGTCGGTCGGCCCTCGATTCCGTTCTATTTTTTTCGACCCGTTCTCTTGTTCCGACCAGAAGATGGAAGAAATGGTTGTGGAGCGATGGCTGCGGGTGGAGCCGAACGAGCGGCCGCTTGCCCTCCGGCCGCTGCACGTCCTCGCGCCGGACTGGGGAACCGATTGCCGCCATTTCGTGGACGAGCGGCTCTTCTTCCTGCCCGGCGAGCACGAACTGCTGGACGACGCCCTGCTGCAGATGGACGACGTGCGGCGGCGGGCGTTCGCCTCCCGGCCGCGCGGGCAGCCCGTGTCGGTCATCCTGCTGATGCGCCAGTGAGTGGACTGCTCGTTGGGTTGCCCTCAACATGCGCTCTTTGCAGGTACTTCGACGCCTTCTCGTCCCTCAGCACCCGCCTGCCCATGGACGAGGCGACCTGCCGCCTCGACTTCGCTTGGGACTTCTCCGCCCTCGCCCGTGAGATCGACCTCCGAATCGGTACGAACAGCCCTTTCCTTTTTTCATCCGTCTTCTGTTCAGTTCGACACGATGCGGAGTTCGAGAAGGCGTGCGTCCTGTACACGATTGCCGCCCACCAGTCGCTGCAGGCGGCGAAGATCCGCTTCGTGGACGTCCACTCGCTGTGGCGCCGCGCCTTGCTGCTCCAGGACGCCGCCGAGCTGCTCCAGTCCGCGAAGGGCGTGATGGAGGCGGCGGGACACGTGGAGTGGCCGCCCTGCTTCAACGCGCCCGTCCTCGACGCGCTCAGCTGGACGATGGCCGCGGAGGCGTTCGGCTGCCTCTTCGAACGGCGCTGGAAGTCGGGTGAGTGCGGGCGGGTGGGTGGCTTCCAATCCCCGTCGTTCAGACGACTCGACGTTGGAGGACCGGCTGGCCGCCGCGAGCGAGACGTACGTCGCTTACCGCATGGCCGGAGTGAAGCTGCAAACGGCCGAGGCGAACGGGGAGATCGATCAGGCGAGTTCCTCGTCCTGCCACTTCAATCGACCGCTTTCTTCAGGAGATGCTTGAGCAGGTGGCGGTCAAACAACGCTACTTCCTCGCCCGCCACTTCCTCGAGGTGATCGAGACGACCGCCGCCTCGGACGCCAACTTCCAGTCGATCCTCCAGTTCAGCCAGCGCGTCGTCTCGCTGGCGAAGAAGGCGGACGAGTTGATGCCCGCCGCCTTCACCGACTTCTACCGCCATGTGCAGCGCCAGTTCGCGCACCTCATTTCGACCTTCAAGAAGCAGGTGGGCACTTCACGAGCACTCCCGCCTTTACTTCCCCCGCATTGCAGTTCACGCCGCTGCCGGAGGGCGCGCGGCGAGAGGCGATCGCCGCGGAGCCCGCGCCGGCGCTGCTGGACGTCCGCCCGGCCGTCTTCCCGCTCGACGAGGACGCCGGCGATCCGTTCGAGTTCGTGGGCGACTGGCGGAAGCGCGAGGAGATCCGTCCCGTCTGTGCGGCCGTCGAGGCGGAGCTCCGGCTGCTGGTCGGCCGGCTGGAGAAGGCCGCCTACGATCTCTACAAGTCCGTCCTCCCCGCGTTCCTTTCGGCAACGAGTGATTGCAGCGACTCGGTCATCTATGCGCTGTTCGTCGAGGACCTCCGCGAGAAGACGCCCCTGCCCGCCTTGATCGAGCAGAAGCGGGAGCTGCTGGTGCAGAGCGGCGGCTCCGCGGCCTTCGCGGACCGGGCGAAGATGCTCGAGGAGGCCAACACAAAAATGAAACAGGTCGTCGACTACGTGAGTTCCCCTTCACGATCTTCCCACTTCTCCTGAACGTTCCAGTTCGTGTACAATGTGGAGGAAGCGGCGGCGGCCGGCGGACCTCCCGCCCCTCAGAGCGTCCAAAAGAAGCTCCGAAAGATGCAAAGGAACTTGGAGAAAAGCTGCAAGTGGATGGACGACCTTCGAGCGCGCGTCCAAGCAACGATGTGCGGATTGGAGGTGCTCGGGCGGAGCAAGGAGGTTCGTTTCGCTCCGTCCACTCGTTTCATCCGCCCGCTTCCAGGAGCTCTCCGCCGTCATTCCGGAGTGGCGGGATGACGTGCAGCCGATCCTTTCGGAGGGCGACGTCCACGAGCTGCGCGACCAGGTGACGGCCGTCCATCGGGTCGTCGACAAAGCGGACGAGCTGATCTACGAATCGAACAAGGTGCGTTTGATCGGGGAAACGGCCTCCGCATTCTGCTGCTCGCTTTTGCAGGTCTTCTGGACGGACGAGCCGGTGGAATTCGCGACCTTCGACGAGTGGAAGGCGGCCGTCGAGCGGCAACACGCGGCGGCAGCGGACCTCACGACGGCCGCCGAGGAGCAGCTGACGGCTGCCGCCAACGTCCGCCCGCTGTTCGCCGCGACGGTCGAGCGACTGGCGGCCGAGGGATTCCGGCCGGAGCTCTCCGACCGGCACGCGCATCTCGCCGGCCTCGCCTACGCCTTCATCGGCGCCTCCCACCTGCAGCGGGCGATGGACGAGGGATTTCGGGTGAGTCCCGCCTTCCCGCCGTCCACCCACTCCTTCCTTCAGGTCCTCGCGCAGATCATCGCGTCTTTCCGCTCGATCAACCCGGCCACGTTCGTCGAAGCCGAGGAGGTCGTGGAGGTCGCGGAGGTCGTCCGTTCGCGCGGGTAGCCGAGTGATCAGCCGGCCGTCTCACTCTCGATGCTCCAATTGAAGCCGAGATTCTGTGTTGTTTTCTGTTGATCCCGTTAGTGTCGCCAGTTGTTTGTTTGATGCGATAAATGGTTGATGTTCCTGCCCGATCACAACAGACGGCTACTTGGAGCGGTTTGGGCGTCTCGTCGAGGTGCGGGAGGGGCGGCGTGCGCGTGCAGTCGAGGTGTGAGTGCCCCCACTACTCGCTTTGATGTCCGAAAGCAAGTGATGGGCGGAGCGACTCCATGCTAGCGTGCACAAAACGACAAAGAAACAAAAGGTCGACGCTCTTGCCGCCCTCCGATAGTCGAGAAAAGAACTCGGCCAACGTGCCGACCGCCGCTTGGGAGTGTTTGCCGGAATGGGGCAGGAAAGAGCCGCATCGTTGAGTTCCGGTGGGAAGTGAAGGTCGGCAGAAGTGGGTGTTAGAAAGCTGTGGATTTGATCGGATCGAGCGGTGGAGGACGCCCGCCCTCGTCGGCGCCCACCGAGTTCGTTTTGTTCTCGAAATTTGCACGCTCCCCCCACTTCGGTTTGGTGCTCGCCCGCCCACTCCACTTTTCCCTCTTGCCCAGCAACCAGTCGGCTGTCAGCTCCCTGCTCTCGACGAACCGAAGCGATGAGTGAAAAGGACGTCCCGACACCCGTCGAGATCGCCGCCGAAGCGAAGCCGCCGGAGAAGAAGGTGAGCGGCCGCCCGCCCGTCCCCCTCTGACCTCCGCTCGCTGCAGGACGAGAAGCCGGCGAAGAAGCCGAAGGTGCGGAAGCAGCCCGTCCCGCCTCGCCTCTTCTTCGACAACCCGCACTTCGACCCCGACCTTCTGGACCGCATGGAGGAGGACCGGCTGGACGGGCACGCCTCCTGCTACACGCCCCGCACGCGCCTCCAGCTGGACGGGCCGAGCTTCTGGGACGACGCGGAGGAAGTGGTAAGCGGCGGTCCGTTCGCCCGACACACGCCCACTTCTTGCAGGACCCGCTGCTCCTCGAGCCGCCCAAGGGCGCCAAGTTCCTGCCGTCGATCGTGCGCGAGCACAAGACCGCCGGCACGTCGCCCGTCACGCCGCAGCAGCTCGTGGAGCGGCGCTTGAACGCGGAGAAGCGGCGGCGGCGCGGCGAACTCGAGGAGCCCACTTTCGTCGTGGACTACCCGGAGGTGGGTCGTTCCCGGCCGCCCGCCCACTCGCCGCTTCTTGCAGGGCGTCCGCCGCTTCCGCCCGCTGACCCCCGAGCTCGCCCGCCAGCTGGGCCACCCGTGCGGCGCGGGGCCCGAGCTGGCGCAGAACGGCGTGGGCGTGCGCGTCGGCGTGCGCAACCTCGGGGCGGCGGCGGCGGATGCGTTCGCCGCGCTGGCCGGCGAGGATCCCGCCCTCGAGGTGGCCTCGCTGCCCGACGAAGATCCCGTGTACATCGACCCGGACGATAGCGCGGAGGAGTCGGCCGACTCGCACGAGAAGACGCCCGAGTGGGGGAGCGAGAAGAGTGAGTCCTCCGCTCGATCGCCTCCACTCAAAGGCCGTTTTTGCAGACATCTCGGAGCCCGACAGCCCGCCGGTCGACCGGAAGGTGCGCGCCGCGTGGTCGACCGTCCGCCTAGTTCCGGTCGCCGTGCCGCCCCCGCCGCCGCTCAACGCCGCCGTCCTGCCCACGGCGGTCGCCCATCCGGTGGACTCGTACGCGATGGTGCTCGTCACGGAGCCGCAGGGGCAGGAGCCGCACCGACCACCGCCCCAGTGGCACTACTCGCGCCCCATGCAGAACCCGAACACGATCAGCGTGGGCGAGGGGCACTTCGGCGCGGAGGTGGGCGCGTTCGGCCACAGCCGCCTGCCGCCGTCCGTGTGGAAGAACCGCCGCTTCGGGCACTTGGCGCAGCTCCGCTCCAGCTGCCGCAACGCGTCCGCGGACTCCGAGTGGCGTCGCCACGAGCAGCCGGCCGCCGACTCGGACGCGGCGACCTTCGGCCCGCAGCGCTCGTTCGGCCGCCCGGCGAGCTGGCGCGAGAGCGAAATCGCCGCCCGGCCGACCCTCCCGCCCGCCCACTTCGGCAGCGACCGGCCCCGTTCCCACATGCGCAGCTTCAACCACGAGGTCGATCCGGAGGTTCGTCCCGTCCTCCCTTCCTCTTCTCATCTGTTCCGGTCGCTTCCAGCTGACGGATCGCCTTGCCCAGTGGCGTCACGGAACGGAGAGCCCGGCCGCTCCGCCGCCCCCGCCGCAGGTCATCCCGAAGATCGAGGAGAAGAAGGAGCCGGAGGAGCCGAAGGATCCCGAGGGGGTGAGCAGTCTCCCGTTTTCCCCCTCCTCATCCCTCTGCAGGAGTGGCAGCTGAAGACGCGCAAGCAGCCGATGCTCAAGCAGCGCACGATTGACATGGACACCGCGGACGCGGGCGGCTTCACGGCCATGAACGCGCAGCTGGAGTTCGACCCGTTCGGCGAGCTGCCCGGTCCGTCCCCCTCGCCCTCCTTCCACACTCCTCTCCGATTGCAGGAGACGAGGAGCGCCGCAAGAAGAAGGCGGGCGGCCGGCGTGGCGGCATCGAGAAGCCGCCGGAGCTGCCGCCGCCCGAACCGCCCCGCTACGAGCCGCCGCGCACCGTCGAGCCGCCGCGCACCGAGAAGTTCACGTGCATGCAGCTGGACAACCCGTTCGACGCCGACGACCTCCCGCCGGCCTTCAGCACGAGCATCAAGGACAAGCGCAAGAAGCCGCGCGTCACGTTCGCCCTGCCGCCGGCGGAGTCGGTGAGTGGAGGAGAGCGCCGCTCATCCCGATTCCGCGCGTTGCAGCCGCCGAAGTTCGGTCGGTCCTCCTCGCTCTCCGACCGCCTGCCGCCGCCCGTCCAGCCGCAGCCGGCCGGCAAGTACGTGCCGCCGCAAATCCGCGAGCGGGCCGGCCGCAGTCCGCCGGGCGCGTCCAACGACGTGCGCGTCTCGGGCGTCCAGAGCGGCCCGTCGGGCACGGGCGCCGCGCGTCGCTTCCGCATGCAGCACCCGTTCACGAGCATCCGCCAGCTGGGCGACCGCGTGGGCGATCGGCGCCGCTCGCTCTCGGCGCCCGCCCGCTTCGTGCCCTACGAGGTGGCCGACGGGTACGAGGAGTTCGTGCAGACCTTCGGCGGCCCCTTCCGCAGCGAGTGGCCCGCGAAGACCGTCGAGCCGGACACCTCCAGCTCGACGCTCAGCGACAAGCCCGTCGTGAAGGCGAGTATTCCGCCCGCCTTCTCAATCGACGCTTCAGGACCGCGGCGCGGACACCTACTTCTCGCACATCGACCGGCCGCTGAACGTGCCCCGGCTGCGCGACTTCTTCGACTTCGCCCTCGTCCCGCCCATCTCCCACTACTTCCGCCACCCGGCCGACGAGCTCGGCAACTGCATCCTGTGGGCGGGCGAGGACGCGAACTTCGTGTGGACGCGCGAGGAGGTGAGTTTCCCCCGCGCCCCGTCCACTCGCTCTGCTTCCAGCTGGGGGCGGCGATCGGCGGGCTGGCCGACCGCCTCGAGCTGCCGGCCCGCCTGAGCGGCGAGCAGCTGACCCACTTGGCGCGGCTGGTCACGCTCGAGCGGGCGATGAAGAGTGAGTTCTTCCCGCTTGACGGGCGACCTTCTTCCGCCCACTTGCAGTGCTCAAGACGGCCGCCCACTCGATGAACCAGCAGCCGGCCATCACGCCGCACGTGAAGTCGTACACGAAGGACTTTGCGGTCGCCGTCCGCCAGTTCTACCGCTTGTTCAACGCGCAGCCGGAGAAGATCGTGAGTCCTTCCTGCCCACCTCTGCTCACTCCCTCCCTCCGCTTCCAGTGGTCCAAACTGCCGACCGCCTGGGAGCGCAAGACGGACACCGCGTTCGTCGACTTCCTCAACGACGGCCTCGACGCGCTGGACTTCGTGGAGCGCGCGGACAACCGCAGCTGCTGCGTGGAGCGCAACGAGCCGGCCGACCCGCCGCACGGGCCCTGCACCGTGCTGGCGCCGTACAACCTCTTCCACTACAAGCCGGGCTTCGGCGTCTACTCGCGCAAGGTGTTCGTGGGCGGCGTGCCGGCGGACTTGGACGAGCAGGAGTTCCTGGCGATCTTCCGCCGCTTCGGCAAGCTGACCGCCGACTGGCCCACTCGCCTCGACCTCGCGCCTCGCTCGCACGCGGCGCCCGCCTCGGCCAACAAGTGCCGCTTCGGCTACGTGTTCCTGATCTACGCGGACGAGCGCTCCGTCCACCTGCTGCTGGAGGCGTGCAGCGTGGTGCAGGGCGAGTACTTCATGCGGATGCCCGTGCAGGACGGCTTGAAGCGCGTGGTGCAGGTGAGTGGAGTGTTCTCTACTCCCCACCCACTCCCCCTGCCTGCAGGTCCGTCCGTGGCGCCTGGCCGATGCCGACTTCCTCGTGGACCCGTTCATGCGCGTGAACCTGCGCTTCGCCGTCTTCATCGGCGGCGTGCCGCGCCCCATCCGCGCCGCCGAGCTGGCCCACGCGATCAACGTCCTGTACGGGAACGTGGTGATGGCGGGCATCGACACGGACGTGCCGCTCAAGTACCCGAAGGGCGCCGGCCGGGTCGTCTTCTCCGACTTCCACTCGTACATGCGCGCCATCAGCGACCGCTTCGTCCGCGTGCGCCACGGGGACCTCGACCGGATCGTGAGTCCTCACTTCACTCCCCACTCCTCCCTTCTTCTGCAGGTCGAGGTGAAGCCCTACGTGCTGGACGATCAGCGCTGCGACGAGTGCCACGGCGAGCTGAGCGACCAGCGCGTGGCGCCCTTCTTCTGCCCGTCGCCCGAGTGTCTCCAGTACTTCTGCGAGCAGTGCTGGGGCGTCCTGCACGCGTGCGGCCGCCGCGCCAAGCACCGCCCGCTCGTTAAGGAGGCCTGAAGCCTGGCCTCTCTCTGCTTTCTGTGTTGCGAGTGATTGTTGAAATAAAGTCGTTCAATCGAGCGGAGAGGAAAGGGAGTGGTGGGCGGAGTCGAAGCGAAGGGGAGGCGAGTGGGCGTTCTTCCAATGGGCGGTCGGAACAAGGCCGTAGATGATTTGAGCGTTCCCTTCCGGATGGACAGGCGAGAGACCGGAGCAAAAGGAAGATTTCTGATCCCTCCGAACGAGTGGAGTCTCTCGCGCATCTCCCGGCTCCCTTCCGCCTTCGGGACTGCGCGGAAGACTGCGATCAATCCCCCACTTCTTTTCGTCGTACTCGCCGCGAACTGCTCACCAACTGGATCGGGAATAATCTTCTCGTGGTCGTTCGAGTGCAAGCGAGCAGAAAAGACATCCGATCAGAACATTCTTTTAATCAGCCGAGAACACAAACAAGCAACTCCACTTGATCAACTCCCTCACTTCTTCGACTGCTTGGTCGGGCGCTGCCGCAGGAAGTAGTGAGAACGCACGAAGAGCGGGCGCTTCTTCGCGCGGCGGACGGGCGGCTCCTTTGGCTCCTCGGCGGCCGCGTTCTCCTCCTTCTTCTCCGGCTTCTCGGCCGCCTTCTTGCCTGAAATTACTCGACGATCAACGGGAATCCCCGCCCGCACTCACTGCCGGCCGACGTCGAGGGCTCCTCGCCGGTCGCGGCCGCCTCATCTCCTTTGGGACCCGTCGGCTGGTCGGCGGCCGGTTCCGACGTTGCTTGGGGCGCCGTGTGCGCGCCTAAAGGAGCCGGAGGTCGGTGGGACGAAGGGAAGAGCTCACTGATCTCCTCCAAAGCGGCGGCCGAGAAGTCCAGCCGGCGCGGGATCTTGCGGACGACCGCCTCGCTCAACCACAGCCGTGCGGGGCTCTCTGGGACGGAGGATCGAACGGACTGTCCGGAAGGGCGAACTCACCGTCATCGTACCACGGAGGGTAGATCTCCTTGCCGCTCTCCTTCGACTCGTCGCGAGAAGCCGAGCGATCCATCGCGTGTTGCAGAAACGGGGAGTGAGGGAGCAAAGGAGCGCCTGCTTTCGGTCGGCAGCGGCTGAGAGGTGGATTTGCATGAGCGAAGGAAGCGAAAGCACACCCGCATTCCCCGCACTGCGCAGACCGCCGCTCGGCCGTTCGACTCGAAGATGACCGACGAAAGCGACGAGGCGACGCCGGCGCCCGTCCTGCGCGTGGGCCAGTGGCGGGACGTCCGCGATGGCGCCGCCCGCGCCGCCCACCGCTTGCAGGCACCTCTGCCGCCACGGCCGCCCGCTGATGGGCCGCGCGTGGGCGGAGCGGGGCCGAATCCGGGCGGTCTTCGTCGAGTTCGCGCCCTCCCGCCCGCCCACTCACTGCTCGCCTCAGCTCCTCGTGCAGCTGCCCGCCTCGACCACCGGCTTCACGTACGACTGGCGCCCGTTCAGGGCGGTCGCCCGGCCCGTTCGGTGAGTGCGGGCGGCGAACCCGAGACAGCCGGCCGGCCGCCTGCAGGCAGCGCGAACCTCAAGGAGGAGTCCGCCCACACGTGGGTCGACGGCCGCCTCCTCCGCTTTCTCGGGCCCGAGATCCACGTCTTCTGGGTTCGTTCTCCCTCCCGCTCCTCCAATCCTCTCCTCCTTGCAGGTCCTCTGCCGCAAGGGGACCACGAGACGTTCGAGGTGTGAGGGCGGCGGCGGGATCCGCGGGATAAACATACTGCTTCCTCTGTGCTCAGTTCTTTCGTGTTTTGGGCAAACCAGCGATCGGTCAACGACTAACTCGCACTGGCCGTTGCTGCTCGGCCACGCGGGAGGGCGCGCGAGTTCCTCGCCCGCTTGCCGGTGCTCTGCAACGAGGCGGCCATGTCTATGGAGTGCGGCTTTTCCCTCTGCCTCGGGCGTCAAATCGTGGCGGCACGACCTCCCGGCCGACGAGACGGCTGAACGGGGGCGATTGGTCTTAAGGCAGTCGTGTGAGTGCTCTCCGCCGGGTCCCCCACTTGTTCTTCACGCCGCTTGCAGGGCGGAGGGCGAAGAGGTGCCGAACAACAAAGGGACAGCGAAATCTTCCGTCTGGTTTATTGTCGGCAATCGGAGTCAGAGGATTCCACCACAGGGCTCTTTCTTCCACTCATTGCCCTCCAGCTCTTGAGGAGGTTCTCCAGCTTCACGTGCCCCTGGTCGGAGTCGTCGAACGCAGTGCATCCTGGAAGCAAGGAGGGAGTTCAAGTTAAAAGTGGAGGCTCACGTTGCGTCGGCCCGTCCATTGGTGCTTCCTGACCGCCTTGCGAGTGGGCAGCGAGGCCGTCGGTCGGGGTGAACGCGATGTTCAGAACATCGTCCCCTCGCTGCAAGTCGGAAGATCAGTCGGTCGACGGCCACGGAGAGAACTCGCCTTCCGACCCGAAGAGACGGACGCTGCGGGTTGGCGACGACTCGGCCGGTCGACCAACGCAGAGGCGTCTTGATTGGGGGCGGCCGTAAGGTTTGCAGTTCTTCGTCCTCCTTCTTCACAAGATCCAGCGGACAGAAGGCGGGCGACTGCCTTCCAGCTTGCAGCAGGAGCAGGCGGCAGACCGCAAGACCAAAAGAGTGTGGAGAACAGCGATGAGCAGCGGCGGGTCGGGACTCCTCTCGACTCACGAGCAGCGGACTGAAACCTCCGGAAAACGAGTGTCCTCGCCTCCTCCCGAACTCACCGCCAGCAATCGCCCGTCCAGTCGGCAGTCCTTGTCGTTTGCTTCGTTTCGCTGCCCCACGATCGATCGGCAGAAGGGCGTCGACGAAGCAGTGGGTGACCCTTCGCTTCCCCCGAAGTGTTCTTGACGTTCTCCTTTTTCGCTTGTCGCACAAGGCTGCAGGAACACGAAGATGGATGAGTCGAGAGGAGGAAGCAAGGAACTCACCGGCAACCTTCGCCTCCCGCTTCTTCAGTGAGAAGACGGTTCTCTCCGCCGGCCTCCCGTCTGCTGCGAGCGGGTTGCTCGCCGAGAACTCACCATTCGGACGGGAGCGAGAATTCGGAGAGGCGAAAGGCGCGGAAGGAGCTTGGACCTTTTCGCTGCGTTCATTCGCAGAGGCGGAAGGAGTGAGAGGTTGCTGTCTTCATCCTCTTCATACGATCTCACCTGCAGAACGGACGGCTTCGCGTATCGCGGGCCCACCGAACGGTCGCCTCGCAGCTGAAAGCACAGAGCGATCATTCGGCTGGAGGAAAGAGGGGAAGCTGACCGTTGGGCGTCGAGTTGGTCGAAGCGGGCAACCCGGCGACTTGTGCGTCCCCTCGCTCGTCGTTCGCAGCCCGCCTTCTCCGCTTTGATCACTTGAACTGAAACAGGTGGGGGCCATAAACGTCCCCGCGACTTCCCGAATCCCCAGTTTGATCGGCCGTGGGGCTCCTTTAGAAGAGTGAGCGGATCTCCTCGACGATGACCTCCAGCCGCCCCAACTCCCGCCCTTCATCCCCCGAACTCACGTCCCTGGCGACGAGAAGAATCCGAAGAGACGAACGGGGCGAGTGGACGGCGAGCTTCCAGTCCGCCAGCCGACCGACCGCCCGAAGAGCCGCGAGAAACACGAGTGCGAAATGAGCCGACCTCGATGGCCTTCCGCTGGCGGAATGCGCATTCTCTCGGCAAACAAGCGGTTCTTAAGCAACGATCGTCCAAAACTGATGGCGCAACTTCTCGCCTACACCGAAGCACTCGTTTTGGTCCCCTTGTATCGCATCGATGGCCTTCGCTGACCGATTCTAGACGGCAGAAAAGAGGGCAGTCGGGATCATCTGCTTGTTGCAGGCCTGCCTTCTCGTCCCGCAGTACTTTCTCGACTTCGATCACGTCCCCGCCCGCCGGAGGGCTCGTCGAACGGGCGGAAGGCGGTGCTCAAAGTTCCCACTTGCTCTCCTCTTTCATCAAGGCGCCCCGTCCTTCTCCAGCGACTCGTCCACCAATTTGCCGCCCGCTCACCGCCGAACTCCTCCGCGAGTTCACAAGCCGGCTGCCGCCCGGACGGCCGCCGTTGAAGAGGGCGAGCGAGCGAACGGAGGGGAAATCGTGGCCTCCCGCCTGGCTGGAAGCAGGCGGGCGGTCTGGGCGTTTTTTTCGGGCTGTTCGCCCGCTTGCGGTGATTTCGGCTGCCGCGTGCGTCGCGGCCGACCGCCCTCCTTCCGCGCTGATTTCCCTTCCGCTTTCCGCATTGCCACCGCCTTCCTCATCGCTTTCGATCGATTCTTATTGCCGCGCGCGGTTGTGTTCGACGAAGAACGAGTTAGAATACAGCGGCAAAACAACACCACTTCTCGTTGTCCCGATGTTCTCGTGAATCCAACGGGGGATCGCTTGCGGAGGAGTCGAAAGGTTTCCGTTTCCACGGACGCCTCTGGGTGGACGTTCTACTTCGTCAGTGGAGTGATGGCCCGTTGGCGATCGGATCCACACGCCCCTTCGTTGGGGGCAAGGGGTAGGAAGCCGGTTTCGGCGTCCTCTTCCTCCCCGTCTGTCCTTCCGGCACTGTCGGCGGGCGGCTCGCAATCGACGAGTCGTGTCGTCTTCCTTTCCATCATCGGGAGTTTGCAGTGCTCACTGGAATCGATCAACTCGAGCACCCCGAGGCCCGACTGTTCTCGTTGTTGCTCGTCCATCCCCTCCTGCCTCCTCGGTTCTCAACGCTCCGAAGTCTCCACTTTCTTCATTTCGCTGTTCTTTCCTCGCCGATCGTTCTCTTACTCTCGTTCGTGCGGGTCCGCTGCAGCCAATTCTCGATCCCGCTCATCTCTCTTGCTTCCAGGCGCTCCGCAATGGAATGAATCCACAGGTTGGTTTGCCGTCTTTAATGAACTGAACGAACGGGCAACAAAGAGTAACGTTTGGGCAGAAATGATTGCGTTCACACATCGATGCGTCTTGGGCGCCGTTTTGCTCGAAGTGATCAGAAAGCATGCGAGGACGAGAGTTTTCCGTTCTTGCCGAAGGACAGAAAAGTCCACGCTTCCGCCCGCCCGCACTGCGCGTCCACCCGCTTCCTGAATGCGGGTGGAGGGTCGAACGGCAGCGGATGTTCCTGCCGTTCCCCGCGAAGCGCCGTTGATTCGATCGGCAAATGCAAGTGCGGAATAAAGCGGCCGGCTGCCCGCTTCTTCTTGCAGTGGAAGGAGCGGTGCGTGCCCTCGAAGGTCGAGCGAACGAGCCGAGAATCCTGGCCTACTCAAGGGCAGGATGCTCGGCTCGAACGAGACGGCGTCCACGAGCAGCATGTGCGGGCAACTTGTCAAGTACAAAAAGCAAGTAACCGCCGCAATCAAGCAACAACTCACGGCGAACACGCCAACAGATCTCTCGGAATAAATTCCAAAGAGCGACGCTGCCAATTGCGCTTGAAAGTAATCCTCTTATAATGAACAATGGCGAGTTTATGCCCCGTTAAAATGGAATACGAGCGGAATTAAAAACTCACGTAAAATCAATTCGTGCAGTAAGAGAAAGAAAACACTCGCCGGCAACAACCTCGGTCAAGAAAATAAGAGTGTCTAGCTTCGATTTGAGAAAGTAATTGAAAGCAAGCGTTTGATACGAAATAATTGCTTGACCACCTCTTCTGGACGTTCTTCAAAGCAAATGACCGAACGTAACCACGAAACAATATCAGCCGAGTAAAAGGACAATGTGGCGGAATAAAACCCCCACAACGCCTCTTATCGTTGCATTGAAAAAATAGTTCGAGCATCTTCCATCAGACGATCGTGAATTGAAACAAATGAGCGACAACCACCGAGTTCCGATTGGCGAGTAGACCGCTTCTGCTCCTTTCTTTCCGGCCGGCGGGAGTGTCTTTGACGTCCACTCGCTCGGGTGTTCAAATTGCCTCCTTTTCTTGCCGCATTTCTCTCGTGTTCCTTGCCGATCCCCCGAATTTTGGTGCGAGACGGGCGGCGGGCGTGTGCGTCCTTCTCCGCCGCTTGCCGTCCGCCGCCTCGCTGCCCGCCGCCCCGCCCTCCCGCGTTTAAAAGCCGGCCGCCCGCCCGCTGCCCCCACCCGTCGACTCCAGTCGTCACCCAGCGCTCGTTCTCCGCTTTCCCCCACCGATCGACCGACGATGTCCGGCCGCGGCAAAGGAGGAAAGGGACTCGGCAAGGGCGGCGCCAAGCGACATCGCAAGGTCCTCCGCGACAACATCCAGGGTGAGTTCTCCCTCCTCTCGTCCCGCTCACCCTCCTCCCCGCAGGCATCACCAAGCCGGCCATCCGCCGCCTCGCCCGCCGCGGCGGCGTGAAGCGCATCAGCGGCCTCATCTACGAGGAGACCCGCTCCGTCCTCAAGGTCTTCCTCGAGAACGTCATCCGCGACGCCGTGAGTCCCCCGCCCTCAACACAACAACTGCTGACTGTTGCCGCCGTTCAGGTCACCTACTGCGAGCACGCGAAGCGCAAGACCGTCACCGCCATGGACGTGGTGTACGCCCTCAAGCGCCAGGGCCGCACGCTCTACGGTTTCGGCGGCTGAGCGCCCGCCCACCCGCCCGTGCAGAACGACCGCTCATACTAGCCCGTCCAACTAGTCACCTTTGATCCCAAACGGCCCTCATTTAGGGCCACAAATCCGCCGATCTCGTCGTGTGTGTGAATAAACAGGGTGCTGCTGCTGGTCGGTTGTGATGGAAAGGGATTGACGAGTGATTTGGACGAAATCCGGCCGAAAGAAACGACCGGAGGGGTGGTTTGAGGGAATTGGACGTGTTTTAAATTTCGTAACCTGCGATTAGATTCCATCCCTTGATTCTTTTTACTCATGGCTGGAGATCCTCTTCCACGTCCGCATCCCTGCTGTTCGGCTTGCAGTCTGTTGATTGCGGGGCCGTCTGCCCGTCCACGTGTTCGCCGCCCGATTCGCCGCTGCCTGTCGGCCGGCCGCCTTCCCGCCGCTTTCCGTTCGAATTCGGGGGCGCGGCGTTGTTTTCGCCGCCGACCGCCAAGTCCGCACGCTTGATCTTCGGGTCGGCCGGCCTGCAGACGGCCTGCCTTCGCCTCGCTGCCCGCCGCCCCGCTGCTTGCCGCCCGCCCGTCGGCCCCGCCCTGCCCGCAGCCCGGCGAGCGAATAAAAGAGCGTCCGCCGCCCGCTTTCCGCACCGAACTCTCCGCAGTTCCCCCTCGCTTCAGCTCGCCGCTTTCCCCGCTCCCACTCGTCCAGCGATCATGTCCGGCCGCGGCAAAGGAGGCAAGGCGAAGACCGGCGGCAAAGCCAAGTCGCGCTCCTCGCGCGCCGGCCTCCAGTTCCCGGTGGGCCGCCTGCACCGCCTCCTCCGTAAGGGCCACTACGCGGAGCGCGTCGGCGCCGGCGCCCCCGTCTACATCGCCGCCGTCCTCGAGTGAGTTGCCGCCCATGCTCTTCCGTTCATTCCTCTTGTCCGCTGCAGGTACCTGGCCGCCGAAGTGCTGGAGCTGGCCGGCAACGCGGCCCGCGAAAACAAGAAGACGCGCATCAACCCCCGACATCTGCAGCTGGCCGGTGAGTCCCCCGTCCATCCTTTCTGTCGTCTACTCGTCGCTTTCAGTGCGCAACGACGAGGAGCTCAACAAGCTGCTCGCCGGCGTCACGATCGCCCAGGGCGGCGTGTTGCCCAACATCAACACCGTCCTCCTGCCCAAGAAGACCTCCGAGCACGCCTGAGCGCCCGAACGACCGAAAGCGACCGCTGAAGCTTGCCACAACTAGTCACCTCTGATCCCAAACGGCCCTCATTTAGGGCCACAAATCCGTCGATCTCGTCGCGTGTGTGAATAAATGGAGTGCTGCTTGATGAAATAGAGAGGTGTTGCTGATGGGTGTGATTGACGAGGGGGTCAAGGAGAATCGGGACGAAAAAACGAGCGGAGGGGTTGTTCGAAGGAATTAGACGTGTTTATGTTGGAGGATGGTCTTCTGTGATCACCTGATAGCTGGTTGTTTTGACTCGCGGCTGGGGGATCCTCCTCCACGTCCGCCCTCCTGCTCTTCGGCTTCCAATCGGTGGGCGTCCACGTGTTTGCCGCCCGATTCGCGCCTGCCGGTCGGTCGGCCGCCTTCCTGTTCGAATTTGGACGCGCGGCGTTGTTTTCGCCGCCGACCTCCTCGTTCATCCGCCGCGATCGTCAGGGCGGCCGGCCTGCAGACGGCCACCGTTCGCCTCGCTGCCCGCCGCCCCGCTGCTTGCCGCCCGTCCGGCTGCCCGAAATCGCCGCCTCGCCCCACCGCCTGCCGCCTCGTCGCAGCGTGAAGGGCGCACACCCACGCGCCGCCCTTCGGGTCGGGCGTATAAAAGCGGGCGGTCGTGCGGCGGCCTCCCCACCCGTCGTTCACTCGACCCCCGCTCTCTCCGCTCCGTCGATCAGCAGCCATGGCCCGCACGAAGCAGACCGCCCGCAAGTCCACCGGCGGCAAGGCGCCCCGCAAGCAGCTCGCCACGAAGGCCGCCCGCAAGTCGGCGCCCGCCACCGGAGGCGTCAAGAAGCCGCATCGCTACCGCCCCGGTGAGTCCCCTTTGATCCACTCATTCAGTTGATCTCCTCGTCGTTTGCAGGCACCGTGGCGCTGCGCGAGATCCGCCGCTACCAGAAGTCCACCGAGCTGCTCATCCGCAAGCTGCCCTTCCAGCGGCTGGTGCGCGAGATCGCGCAGGACTTCAAGACGGACCTCCGCTTCCAGTCCTCCGCCGTGCTCGCCCTCCAGGAGGCGGCCGAGGCGTACCTGGTCGGCCTCTTCGAGGACACCAACCTCTGCGCCATCCACGCCAAGCGGGTCACCATCATGCCCAAGGTGAGCGAAGGGGGATTCGACTGATTGCTCGTCTGTTTAGGACATCCAACTCGCCCGCCGCATCCGAGGCGAGCGCGCCTAAACACCCGCCGGACCGCCGACTCGTGCAGCCGCTGGAGAGCGTGAACCCCCCACCCAACCCCTGATCCCAAACGGCCCTCTGTTAGGGCCACAATCTGCGGAGTGAGGGGAAGAGTGTGCTGGATGATGAATAAACTGATTGCTGCTGTTCAATTGTTGATCGAGGAGAACGGGTGGGGAACGTTGATCGATTGTTTGTTGGGCAGAAGATTGAATCCGCGTGTTGTTGATGGGAGATTCTTCTGTCCGGTTTCCTCACCGCTGTGTTCCCCTCGGCTTTCCGTTCGGTTCGCGGCAGACGGGCGGGCAGACGGGCAGACGGGAGGAGGGACGCGGCGGTCGGGCGATTTTGGCGCGCGTTTTTTGGCGGGAAGGCTGACCGGCCGCCGCGTTCCTCCGACCACGCCGACCGGCTTGCTTTCCTGCCTCCCCGCCGCTTGCTTGGTGGACGCCGACGCCCTGCCGCCTGCCGCTGCTCGCCGTCTGGCCGGCCCGCCCACCGCCCGCCACCTCCCGCTCGCGAATAAAAGCCGGCCGCTTCCCCCCGCTCCTCACCAGTCGAAAGACATCCGCTTTCTGCTCTCTCGCTCCCCACCGACCGACCGACCGAATGGCGCCCAAGCCCGCCGGATCCAAGGGAAAGAAGGCCGTGAAGGCCGTAAAGAAGACCGGCGGCGACAAGAAGCGCCGGCGCGGCCGCAAGGAGTCCTACGCGTAAGTCCCCTCCTTCCCCTTCTTCCGTTGATCATCCCTCCGTTCAGGGTCTACATCTACCGCGTTCTCAAGCAAGTCCATCCGGACACTGGCATCTCCTCCAAAGCCATGTCCATCATGAACTCGTTCGTCAACGACGTTTTCGAGCGCATCGCCGGCGAGGCCTCCCGCCTGGCCACGGTGAGTCCCCCTACTTGCTCTTGCATTCCCTCCTCTCCCGCTTGCAGTACAACAAGAAGTCGACGATCTCGTCCCGCGAGGTGCAGACCTCCGTGCGGCTGATCCTGCCCGGCGAGTTGGCCAAGCACGCCGTCTCCGAAGGCACCAAGGCCGTCACCAAGTACACCGCCGCCAAGTAGACGCCCGTCGACCGGCTTGAGAGCGTGAACTCCCCAACCAACCCCTGATCCCAAACGGCCCTTTGTTAGGGTCACAAATCCCTTGATCTCGTCGTCGTCTGCATGCGGAATAAATTCCTTTGTTTGATTAGAAGTGCGGGTCGATGGTGAGGGAAAGAAACGGCATTACTCGTACGCTCTTCTTGTTGTTCGATTGACCGCATAGAAAACAGTCGAATGCGCACAGCGGCGATCGGGGATCAGGCGCGTGTCAAGGTTGCGAAGGCGGTCGACATCACAAAAGATAGGTCGCAAGCAGGTTGGATCTTCGCGAGCTATCGTTCGGTGAGCGCCGATCTCGACGGACCGGAAATCGGTTTTAAACGAGCGCTTCTTCTTCTTCGCTCATTCCGCAATGTCGTCGAGCTTGCGAATGCTCGGCATAGTCTTCTTTCTGCTTCTGCACTTCTACTCCGCTGCATCTGCGGATTCTTCGTTCAATGCCGCTGACGAAGAAGAGAAGTGCACCATCCAACGCCGCTGGCTGGCGGGTGACCCGAAGATCGTCGAATTGGAGACGTTTTCCCAGCGGAACGAGAGCTAAAAAGCCCAAGGTACGTGGTGGGTTGGACGGAGGTCGGAATCCACTCGTTTGTCGTTTAGTCGCCAACGCCGAGGAGCTCATCCTTCTCGTGTCCCACCCCAACGCAACGGAATGGAAGCTACAATTGGAGTTCTACGAAGAGGCGGTCGAGTCGCTCTTCCGCAGTGCTCCAAAGCTGAAGTTCGTTCGAATCTTCGGTGGATACGTTCGGTCAAAGGTACGACCAAAGAGAGCGAACAAGTGTAACGAGGGATTTCAGGGCGCCTTGCCCGATGTTTCCGAAGCCCAAATGCACATGGCAGCGGCCGGTATTCCGTTCAACAAACGCAACGAAACCAAGCTCTTGAGTGTCGAGTACACGTACTGGGATTTCGTCGACAACTACGAAGCATCGTGGTTCTACAACCCGGTCTCAGTTTCTCAACCTCCGGATCTTATCTTCACGCAAAAGAGCGTCTCGAACCGCTTCTTTGCGATGATGATGAAGCTGAACAGCTTCGGCAGAACCACCACGCAGAAATACCGCTTCCTCTCCCCGCCCTCCGGCAACCTCGAGGATCGTGCGATTTGGAAGCATGTGAGAGATTCTTTGGCCAAAGCCGTTGCATCGAACTCCTTTGTTCTGCGAGCAAAGCTGGATGTACGAGGGAGACGACAAGTGGACGCTCTTCGCTCGAACCAAGTACCCTCTCAAAGACAGGACCCGCTCGATGCCGTCGAAGGTGAAGAAACCGTATTGAACGATCCATCGCTTCTTTCCTCACGAATAAACTTCAATCCCAGGGATCTCGTTTATTTCGACCAGCAATAAAAGTCCATTAGAAGTGATAAAAATCCCAATCAATCGACAATCACACAAAAGAGAGAGAGGATCCTAAGAAAACGGCGGCCAATGGATGCGGAAATAATTTAATGCCCGGAGAGTGCGCGGAACAACGACAACGTCAACTCGACGCCGAAGAAGCAGGCGGCGTTGGCGGGGAAGGCGCGCAGCATGACGGGCGTGAAGCCGCGGAAGAGGCCGGCGGGGCCCTCAGTTCGGATGACCTCCTTGAAGACGTCCCGCACGCCGTTCGGGTACTTCCCTTCGGGCGCCGTCTGCAGCCGCGACTTGAGCACGTCGGCCGGGATGCACACGGACCAGTTGGCGATGCCCGCGAAGCCGCCCGCCATGAGGATGGCGCCCGGCGAGAGCTGAGATTTGCCCTTCTCGCCGGCGAACAGCTTCTTCAGGTACTCGTAGACCGAGAGGTAGGCGGCCGATGCGGGCACGTCTGAAAGCGGACGGAAATAAACAAAGGAAGGCCGAATGAACACGACGAACCTCGCAGAAGCGTCGCTCCGGTACCGCGGTAGATGCTGCGAATGCCGCCCTCTTTGTAGAGCTGCCGAACGACGTCCAACGGGCCGCTGTACTTGGGCGGGCCCGAGGCGGCGGTTTGCACCTGGAGGAGGCACTTGATCCGCTCGCCGGGGACCATCACGACGGTCGTGAGGACGCCCGCAATTCCGCCGGCATTCGCGTTCTGGATGAACGTGAGCTCCTCGCCCGGGTGCTTCTGCTGGAGCCAGCGGCCGATCGCGCAGCCGCCGAAGAAGATGGCGAACAGCGGGCTCACGCCGGCCAGCGGGGCGGCCATTCCCTTGTAGAGACCCTGAAGCCGCAAGCAAATAAAAGAGGAAGAAGGGGGACGAACCGTGAGCCCATCGCGAGCAATCGTCTTCTTGAAGCAGTCCATTGTGCCCGCGTAGGGCCGACTTCCGTCCGCCGCGATCTGCATCGTTTGGAGTCGGACCTGAAGCAAAAGGGAAGCAATCAAAAGAAATCCCCGGTGTTCACCCACCTTCACCGTGTCGAACGGATGCCCGACGATCACCGTGCACGCGCCGCCGACGCCGCCCGCAACGAAGTTCTTCGCGATGTCCGTGTTCGCCATCTTGAGCACCGAATCGACCGAGTGGAAGCGAAAACCCGTGTGTTTGGCCGCCCACGTGCAGAAGTCCCGTCGAAGGGCGTGAAGACCTGCAAACGAGCTCGAATCAAAGCGAGAAAGTGGACGGGTGGGGGTAAGCCGACGGATAAACACGCGGAACACGACGAAGAGGCGAACATTTTGCTCGTTGCAGGCGAAAACATACGAAGGAGTGCACTCGTAATCACGCCGAACTGATCGCCAGACGAACCAAACACTACGAAACATCTGTACTCATTTCGAAGATCTTTGCGCCCGTTGACCACTCCGCACGCCGCCGCCGCTTCAAACCTTGTAGTTCGCGAGGGAGGGCGCGCACAAACCGAAAACACGAGGCGAAAGACGCCGCGACGGCGGTGAACCGTTCGGAAGTTTCCGTTCCGCCTCGAAATCCCCTCCAAAAGCTCGAAATTCGGGAAAGAAGCTCGCTCCACGCGCCAGCCATCGGCTATCCAATGGAACGCCTTGTTTTATCGCTGCGATCACCAACAAACAACGAAAAGAGGGCGTCCGAACGCGGGCGAAATGTCCAAAGTCCATTGGCAAGCCGGCGAGCGAACGGACGAGCGGCGGCGAGCGAGAAAAAGCGACCGCTCTCGCCCGACCGAACGGAATTTCCCGTTCGAATTGATTCGCCCGCGTTCGGTCGGTCGTCTTTCCCCGTGCAGGTGGAAAGCACCTCCTTCCTCATCGAATATTTATTTCTCTGCGCTCAATCGAAACAAATGGCCGCTTAATCAAGATACGTCTGGTTGTAGGTGAAGCCCACGAAGGCCGTGTCGTTGCCCCGGTAGAGGGTTTGCGGGATGAGCGAAGCTGCAAGAAAGAAATCGTGAGCAATGGACGAAATGGTCGAGAAACAAACCGGGATTCGGCTCGATGTCCGTGAACTCCGACGCGATGTACGTGGTGTCGCCGTCGCCGCGCACGCGCGGAATGAACGGCGGCTTCAGCTCGCGGCGGAGGAGTTTGTCCCAATCAATCGAAGCAAAGAAGGGATGATGTTTGATGTCGTCGAAGTCGCGCGACGAGCCCAAACGAGCGTCCTTGTCCTTGTTCAGCAACTCCTTGAGGATCTGGCGGGCGGTGGGCGACGTGGTGTTCGGGATGGTGAGCGGCTGATGGACGATCTTCTCGTACATCTCCTTGTGATCCTTCGAGTAGAAGGGCGGCTGAAAAGAACGATGAAGGACTCCTCCTCGCTCGAACTCACCAATCCGAACATCATTTCGTACAGAACCGCTCCGAGCGTCCACCAGTCGACCGCGTGGCCGTAGGGCTTCTTCTGCACCACTTCGGGGGCCAAGTACTCGGGAGTGCCTGCAATTCCTCGAGTGAGAGGAGTAAGTGGACGAGCAGATTTCACCGCAGAAGGTGGCCGTCGTGTCCGCGTGTTTGATCCCCTCCTTGCACAGCCCGAAGTCGGTGAGCACGACGTGACCGAAGCGGTCCAAAAGCAGGTTCTCGGGCTTCAAATCCCTGCAATCAGGGTGGAAGTGAAGAAAGTGAACGCTGGAGTCGCCAACCGGTAGATGATGGCCCGCGAGTGGAGGTAACCGAGGGCGGTAGAGATTTCGGCCGCGTAGAAACGAGCTCGATTTTCGCTGAAGCTGCGTTCCTTTTGCAGGTGGTGGAAGAGCTGGAATTTCCGATGATCAAACCAAGCAACAACATCGAACAACCCACCTCCCCGCCGTTCAAGAAGTCCAACACAAAGTAGAGCTTCTCCTTCGTTTGGAACGAGTAATGGAGGGCGACCAGGAAGGGATGATTGATGTTCGACTTCAGGACGTTCCGCTCGGCCATCACGTGCTTGATTTCGTTCCGTTTGAGGATTCGGGCCTTGCCCAGGATCTTCATCGCGTACGTCTTCCCGTCGGTCTTGTAGCGCACCAGGTAGACCCGACCGAACGATCCCTTTCCGATCGTCTTGTGGAATTCGAAGTGGTCGGGGCGGAGGCTGAAAACAGGGAGCTCGGTTGGGGGTCGGTTGTAGGTTGGTGACCGACGTTTTCACTTCGGTGGGCCCAAGATTCACGTCGTCGTCCTCGTTCTCGATGATCAACTCGCTGAGAGCACTCCGGACGGCCGTGCTGCAAACAGAACCCGCCGTTCATTGCACGTGCCGTCGGTCGGCTCACTTGTCCGCGTAGTTAGATACCAAGTCGCTGACCAACTCCTCCAGCCAAACTCGCCGTTTTTCGGCCAGCTTCGCATCGCTGAGCAGCAGCTTCTTCTTGGGCGGCCGGTCGTAGCCGTTGGGCAGCACTTCCTTGAGGCTTTCGAAGAGCGCCTCGAACTCGGAGAACTTCCGTTGCACCGACTGATTGGATTCGTTCTTCAGCTCGTAAACAACCTAAACAATCGGAGGATGACGCATCGCTTTGCTGGTGGAATGCACGGGTGTCGCGGACAAAAGACCGCCTGACTTCGCCGTCCCTTCCCATCCGAGAGCGCTTATTTTGGCCGCCTCTCCGGCAGGATTCTTGACCCCGCCGCTGATAACAGAAGGCATGAATGGATGGAAGGTTGTTTCCGCTTTCCACCCCAAACTTTTGTTCTGGAATCCGATCGGAATGCGATTAGCGAACGGAAATAAGTGAAGGATGGAATTTACGCGGTGGACTGATCGTTCGGAGATTCCAGAGGAATCGGAAGGATCAGGCACGTCATTCAGAGCGGTCGGTAAAATAATTGAAAGATCCAAGGACTTACGCCCGGTCGACGATCGGCAGTGACCAGCCGGCAGGTGATCTTCCGACGAGGCCGAGTGGTCATCGCGGTAGCCAAGTGTGGAGGGCAGAAAGACGCAAGTAAGCACTGAAAAGACAGGAATAATCCAAAGGAAGCATTGGTCGAGAAGAGCACGAAAAGAAGACCATCTTCTCGTGGAAAGAAAAAACACACGCGATGACGATCGAAGCACTCCTTTCTTGCTCGTCGAATGCGTAAAACAAACCCGCGCCAAACGAGCACCGAAACTCCCCCACCGATTTCACGATGTTTCGCTCGCTTTCGCCAACGCGTGTCCTCACTTCTGCCCGACGGTCTGCTGCGAGTGATTGTATTCTGATGCAAGCGCGAACGACCGCCAACACGACGGCCAGGAGGGCCGAGCAGAAGTGTGGAGGGAAAAGACGGGCGGACGGTGCGGAAGAAAGGTTCGCGATAAGAACGAAGCAAGGAAGAAGGCGTTGGTTGTCGCTTGAATGGTGGGAATCGTTCCGATCGTTCAGACAACAAGAAAACGGAGAGGTGCTTGGGCAAACGGATTCAACCGATCCTTCCGAACGAGCTCTTCGAAGTTCAGGCGTAACGAAAGATGATTGCAGTGGGATCAGCGAAGGCCTTCAGCCAACCCATGTGAACACAAGGAAGGAAACAAATCGAAGGACGAAGAGGTCTTGAATTGCAGAAACTTCCCAAGAGGAACCATCCATCTTCTGCTTGTTCTCCCAGAAGGCATTTTGCACGAGCGCAGTGAGAGGAGTTTATTCGACGAACGGACTCTAGCGGCCGACGACCATGCGGAACACGTGCAAGACCAGCCACGGGCAGATCCGCAAGAAATCCTCGTTGAACTCGCGGTGGTCCTTGAGGTTCGGCGCGTGCTCGACCCCGAACGACTTGAGCGCTTCTTTGAGCAGCTGGACGTCGGTCAGCTTGGTCGCCAGCTTGGCATCGGAGAAGAACGTGTCCATCGAAATCGAGCCGGCGATCTCCTTGACGGCTTTCGACTGAAAACGGGAGGTGAGAGGAGGGATCGCCGCACTCACGACGAGCAGCTTGCAGCCGAGGAACGAGGCGATCGGCACGTAAGAGCGGGCGTGGCCCTTGAGCGCTTCGAAGCTGGCAGTCTCCTCCTGAATCCAATCCACGAAGATGCCCAGTCCCTCCAGCGATCCCTCCGGCAGCTGCAGATAGCCGCGCTCCAGGATTCCCGGCTGCGACGCCACCAGGGCGTTGAAGCCCTCTGCCTTCAGGCACAACAGTACCGAGTTGACCTGCAAGGAAACAAATGAGAGCAGGTGAAACAACCAGGGGACTTGCCTTCTTGAAGCCGTTAGGCACCTGCAGCGAGAAGTTGCGGAAGTGGGGGGCGTACAGGAGGGCGTTCGTCTTGCTCGCGCTCAAGGGCGTCGTGGGCGCGGTGCTCGTCTCTCCGGACAGACTGCGGCGGTTCAGGAAGGGCGGGCGCAGCGGCGAAGGGTTTCGCTGTCCGGGCATCTTTTTCCTGAAACGAGGCGGAGATGAAGGAGGATGAGAAGATCCCAGAGACTCACTTCTGATTTGACGAGTGTGCGACGATTGAAGGCGGCCGCCGAAGGAGAGAGCGACGGGAATCGAGCGAGTAGACGGGGTCGCAGGCGAAGTGCAGCCGAGAGCGCGAGCCAAGAGCGGGCGATCGGGCGCGAGGCGTTCCGTCGAGTGAGGAGTCGGCGGTCTCGGCCGCCCGAATTCCCGTTCGGAACGAAATTTGCATCAGGAATGCGCAACGGATAGACGGCCGCAGGAATGCGAGCACTCCGGTTATTCCGAGAGCACAAACATCGCGTACGCAACACTCTCGCCCCTTTCGAACGAGCGGTCGGTGATGCCGAAAGGAAGTTCGCGCGTGAATCCGTTGGTCAGAGTGATGAACGTGTGTCGGCGCTTGTCCTTTCGATCTCTTCGGGTGCTTTGAGTCCCGCCATTGTCACTTCCACATCGAACGTCTTTGTTCAAAAGACGTCGTTGGACGTCGGGAAGGTGGAGAAATCATGAAGTGCTGGGAATCTCATCACTTCCTTCCGTACGCCAGAGCGTTCAATGAAAGAAGTGGAATGATTGTGTTCGGTTTGTGCTGGTTGTTTGCAGACGTGATTTACGTGTTTCCGTTCGTCATTGCACGCGATTGTTTTGTTCGTGGACCTCAGGGGCATCGAACGCAAACACACGAGTGCAGCGAAGAGGATCGATCGGGACGACGGTTCCCGACTGTCTGGCCACAGCGCGGAAGGAGAGGATGGCCGGTCGGCGGACGTCCGCGGAGTGCTTCGCGATCCCGCCGCTTCGAAATTCGCACTCCCAAACGGGAAGCAGCGTCGTTGCGGCGAACAAAAACTCGCGGGCGGATTGTCCCTTACGTAGCGCGTGGAATGCGGGCCAAAACAAACGGAAAAGATGCGCGAAACAACGAAGAAATCATCCAAAGGCGGGACGTCCGCGTGTTCCCGATGGAAACGGCCGATCGTCTCCCGCTTTCGTCTCGGCGAGTAAAATGAGGCGAATTCCCGTTGGATCATTCTCTTGACAGCGAAGGGTGAAAAGCGGGCGGTCGGTGGTCCCCTTCGTTGGGTGGAAATCAGAAGAAGATCCACCAGTCTGCTTCGTGTCTCCTTCATTCGGGGCTTCCGTTCTCCTTCTCTTAACGCCGTCGCCTTTGAGTTGACTCCGTGAATTTCACTCGCTCGATTCAGAACCCCCACTTCGAAATGTCCCTCCGACTCATCAATTTGGCGGCGATCTTCCTCCTCGGCGTCCTCGTCGTGCCCGAAGCGGAGGCGTCCTGTTGCGGCTGCTGCGGATGCGGCGGCTGTGGGGGCTGCGGCTGTTGCCACTGCTGCCCCTGCTGCAATTGCTGTCCCTGCTGCAACCCGCCGCTTCTCATCAAACTTCCGCCCACGCCGCCTCGTCTGTGCCCCGTGCCCTGCTGCTGCGGATGCTGCCGGCCGTGCTGCTGCCCGTGTTGCTGTGAGTTCCCTCACTCTTCGCTTCTTTTCACTAGTTTCTCTGTTTAGGCGGCGGTCGACGACGTCGTTCCCTCCTGCCGGAGAAGAAGCTCAAGTCCCTGAAGAAGCAGCAGCAGCTGTGCGCGAAGGCCACTCGCAACTGCAAGCGATGTGCGGGAGCCGCCTCCACGACCGTCGCCCCGATCACGACCACCGCGTCGACGAAGAGCGTGGACAGCAAGACGACGAAGAAGACGGACGCCAAGTCAAAGATCCGCGCTCGTCGCCAGGCGGCCGTCGGGCTGATGTTCGGCCAGTCGATGGGCATGATGCCCAGCCACCGGGCGAGCGCGAAGTTCTCGATCAGGATGCCCGGCTGTGATTGTGCTTGTGCCTGCTAATTCCCATCCCTTCATTCTTTCATCCGCTTGTTGTTCCCCCACCACTTGTTAGTCACACTCCGAGTTGTTAGCTCCACTCCCATTCTTCGAGTTTAAAGCAGAAGTCATCTGTTTCAAGCTCTTCGTTGTGATAAGTCCGCACATCCACCCGAATGCCCACTCTCACCCACCACTCACTCTTCGAATGATCACGTAGTCGTCGCAATCAACACACGCACCTTCTCTCCCCGTCGCTCGTTTGTTTATTCCGTTCGGATGTTCCAGTTAGTTGGGAAGCGGCGGGCGGAATGTAAATAAAGAGAACTCGGACGACGTGTCGAGTGAGTGGACGCGTCCGGGCGATCTGCACCGTCGGCTCACTTCGCTCGTTTGCGTATTGCACTCGGATGTACCTGTCCGCTCCTTTTTTCGTCCTGTTTGTTTGCTCATCACCCACCCGCCGCTCGTAGCCGTCGCCGTCTTCGTTTCGCCGCACTTCGTACCTCCTTTGGATGTTCACGATGATCGAATAAAGTTGCACAATTAAACGGAGGAATTTCGGCAGTGAGGTGAAGATACTCGTTTTTCCTTACTTGATTTCGCCCTTCCGTTGATTCTGAAGTCCAGGAGACCGACCGGCGCCTATTTTCGTTCACTTCCGAGCGGCCAGACGATTGTTTCGACACTCGTAATTAGACGAAGCGGGGGCTTCTTCACGTGAATTCGAAATGAGGCGCCGGAAAGGAGGGCGAGTGACCAAACTCCCAATTAGATTCGCGCTCGCGATAAGCGAGACCTCAGTTCGTCTCCGTTTTATTCGCTCTCCTCCTTCCTTCCGCTTCCCTCTTGGATTTCGATTGTTTCGCGTCGACCTTCCTGCCAATAACTTCAGTCCGCAGTCGTTCAGTTCTGCCTTCATTTAGGACCTCCTTTGCCCTACAACTTCATCCTCTGCGTCGGCTGAAGAAGAGATGAAATGACGAGAATGGAGTGGGTCGGAGGTCGTCGACTGTTGGGTTTCGTTCTCTTCCTGTGGATTGCCGCCTTCTTCGTTCGTTCCAGTCAGCAACATGGTTTGTCTCCGTCCGCTGGCTTCGAACTTCCTCTTCTTTCGTTTCAGAAGCCATCACTCCGCCGAATGCCGCCGCTCGGTTGTTGGCAAACGAAACGGACGAGTTGATCCTGATGTTCATGGGCGATCCGCAGTACCACTTCCCGTGCACACTCTCCAACGCCCCGTGCAAAGAAGCGAGTGCTGTCTTTCGGGAGACCAATAAACTGAACAAGGTTTGTTTCCATTCCTTCTTCTTTTCCTCAATGTTCAGATGTGCGAGCGGGTCGATCGGAAAGGAATGGCCTCGTTACAAGTCAAGGACCTCGAAGAGCAGTGCGCGATCATGGAAGGGAACTTCAGCAACGAAATCCAACGAAAGGCAATCTTTGATCTCTACCGACGGATGGCGAACAAACCGAAGGGATTGATCGTGAACGGGGATCTCACGAACTTTGGCCACACTCATCAACTCGCTTTGTTCAAGGTCCTTCCTTTCTTTCCACCTTGTACTTACTGCTCTCCGTTCCCGTTGCAGACCGAATGGTTGACGATGCCCTTCCCGCTGTTCGTCGGCCTCGGCAATCACGACATCGAGAACAACGTGAACGATTGTGTGGCCAATCAGTGCGTGAACAACATGCTCTCCTGGCAAGCTCCTTCGGCTTCTTCCCACCCACAACCAATCTTTTAGGTTCACCACTGAATACGCGCCGTTGATGAACCTCACGCTGGACATGGAAACGCAATTCGAGTTGTGGAAGAGCGTTCGCGAGGGCAGCTTCGCCTATTTCAAGGACTTCTGCTCGGATTCCGGTCAGTCTATTCCATTTGGGACGAGTAAACGAGTGAATTTAGATGCCAACTGCGTGCACTCGATCCAACTGCACAACCGGGCGGACTACGCGACGAGCGTGAATTCGGTCAGCTCGTGGCGAATTCGCTCGTCGCTCCAATGGCTCCGGCACGACCTGGACCGCATGCGGAATCGAATGTGGCCCGTCCTCATCAATCTGCACAACTACGAGGCGGGCACCTCGGGGCAGCGGTTGAAGCGCGAACTCACCGGCTGGTTGGCGAACGACGAGAACTCGGGGATCATCCGGAAGCCGTTCGTTCTGTTCGCCCACTACCACGAGAAACACTCGATGACCGTCGAGTGCATCAGCGGGACGACCGTCCCCTTTCTGTACGTGGGCAGCGTTCCCCGCAATCGGTAGGAAGCCGAAGGAAACACTGAACGATGGCGTTCTTCCAGCTACACGGTGATCAAATTCAAGGAGCGCGGAGCGGAAATCTTCTTCATGAACGCGAATGCGGACGGCACCAACACGGTCGTGGGGATCCGCGAGTTCACGTGGCGGCCGTGCTGATCTTCTTCCCTCGCCCCTAACCGAACACCTCCTTTCTCCCCGTGCATCTCATTCTTTTGTTCTTCGAAATACAACAACGCATAAAAAAGAACATCAAACAACGTCTGCTGAATGCCCGGCAATCAACCGGGCGACTACAACGATGAACAGGCCGCCTTCCTTCAGTTGACGAGCGGTGCAGACGCTTACGGAAGCATTTAAGCGGCGACAATTTTGCCTTCGGCTTTTTTACGAAAAATTCACTTCGAAACTTCCTCTCGCTCGTTTGTGTTGGCCACGGAAACCCGGCGGAAGGCCGGACGGCCGGTGGGTGGGCGCCGCTGAAATCGCCGCCGAGCCGGCCGGCGGGACGAACGCGTCCCACCGAAAAACCAAACGGAAATGGCGCAATTTTGCGGCCGCTTTTTACGAAAGAAGTCAAACGGTGCGGAGGACGGCCGGTCATTTCGTCCTCCTCCTTTCTCCTCCATTCTTTCGACCATCCCTTCGGTTTGGTGATTGATCCAAATGCACGGATAGCAAAACTCTACTCTTCCAATCTCCTTTCTTCTTCCGTTGGTCTTTCATCCCGCGAATCTCGCCTGCCCGACGAGCAGGATGGCCTCCGACGTTAACGTCTACAATGTGAGTGAACGAAGAAGGCGCCGAGCAAGCCGCTCGCTTTCAGCCCCGCCTTCGAAACTACGAGCTCCAACTCGAACGTCACTTGCGGAATGTCCTGCTGCAAATTGAGGAGCAGATCCGCAAACAAGTGGGTGGACTCCAGCGACAGGCGGATCAAATCTTCTCGATTGATTGCAGGACTTCAGCTTGCGGGGCATCCGCCTCCAAAACACCCGCCTGCGAAATGAAGAGCCGGGATTGCGGAAGGAAGTGAAGCGGTTGAACCGCGAGCTCTCCGAGAACTCCACGACGATCAAGAGATTCGACGACAAGCACGAGAACGATGAGCGAGCGCACAAGTCGGCCGTCCAGCAGATGGACGAGGCGCGAGACGAGTTGTTGGGCGAGATTCAACGAGGTCCGATCGTTTTTTCTTTTTTCATTTCTTTGTGTTCAGAAAAAGACCTCCGCACGGACTTGGACGACCTCAACCACCAAATCCATCAAATTCAACTCCAGTACGACTCGGTGGCGTGGCCCGAACGGAACGACGTCAAACTCATGAAGAACATGGTCGGAAAGGCCAACTCGAATGCGAACGCCGTCGAGAAGGAGAAGCGAATTCAGGTGATCAATCCGACCGATCGCCACTCACTTGTCTCTCGTTCAGGACGCGTACCTGGAGCGCCTGCGGAAAGACGTGGAGATCGGCGAGAACGAACTCGAGCAGCTGGCCGTCACTGCGAAGTCGCTCAAATCGTTCGTGCATTCTTTCCTGCGTTTCACAGGTCGTTTTTGTTCAGGAACGAGAAGTCTGAAAAGAACGAGTACCAAGAGTTGAAGGACCGGCTGGAGACCTACGAGAGCGGGACGTTGCAGTTGGAGGACCACTTTGCGAAGCTGATGAAGTCCCTGCAAAACAATCGGAACAGAGTGCGCCTTCTGGACAAACGGAAGCAGTGAGTGCCGACTGTTCACATCAATGATCAAAGGGGAATTGCAGGGAGATGTCAAAAGTGGGGCAAATCCGGGCGTCTGCCGACCTCTTCACGCAGTCGACTCAAAAGAGTGCGGCGTTGAGCAAGCGGATCGCTCGGCTCTCGGATTTGCGCGAGAAACAAGAAGTGAGTTCTCACTCGCTTCTTTTCTATTCTTCCGTTTGTTCAGGCCCGAATAATCAAGCGGGAGGCGGCCAACCACAACCTGCGCGTTGTTCAGCACAAACAGCAGCAAAACATGCCCGACATCGACCGTTTGCTGTACGACGCCGAGAAGACGCGCGAAAAGCTGCGGATTGTTCGTGTCCCGTCCAAATCTCTACCACTGGTTTGTGTTTAGCGTTGTGCAGCCGTGGAAGACGAGCACGAGGTGGTGAGGCGGGAGAAACGCACGGAATTTCGGCCCTCGGACGTGCACACGATCTCCGAAGCTTTCGAGACGTTGGAGCGAGAGATCTTCGTCAACGACTTCAAGCTCAACGCTTACCGGAAGCTGATCGGCGAGCTGGACGAGCTGGTCAAGCAGCGGAAAGCGAGCGTACGCTTTTTCTCTCGGTCCTTATTTCATCTGATCGCTTCTCCAGGACAAGCTTGCCCCGTCCGCTGACCGCCTGGGCGTCCCCGCTCTGCTCCAACGCTCTCGATCAGCGAGCGGAGACGAGGAGGAGAGCACGTGGAAGGGCGCAAAGAAGTACTCTCACATCCGCGATTCCATTACCGAACTCGTGCGAAAGAAAGTGGCGTTACAGTATCGAAAGAAGCGAATGGAAGAAAAGGCCAGTGCTGCCGCTTGTTTGTCTCGAAGATGTGTGGCCTTCGTTTAGATCCGCGACAAGCAACACCAGCACAGCGAAGCCCAACGTGCCGCCGAGGCTCTCTATCGGGCGCAAAAGGAACTCGAACGGGAGCACGAAGAGAAGCGAATTGGTGAGCATCAGGAAGAAAAGACTGCTTTCAAGTCCATCCTATTTTTTTCAGCTGCCCTGCCGGTGGTCGACGCGAACCAGGTGGACGAAAGGGATCCCGAGAGCGTGCTCGAGCAGAAGCTAACGGACACAATGGGGCGTGTTCGTAACCTGCAGTCGGAGATCAAACACATGACCGCGAAGTTGGAAGAAATCCGGTTCGTTCCCATCCGATCGCGGCCATTGCTTGATTTCTGGTGGGTTTAGAGCCCAATGCGAGCAATACCGAGCGAAGATCGGCGACTTCGAAGCTCTCGAGCACATGGCCGAGAAGCGAATCGAAAGCCTGAACGAGATCCACACGCTCCAGAAGACCCACCAGCAGATGGAGAAAGAGCTCTGGCACGTGCAGAAAGTGCGTCCTCGCTTACGAATCATCTTTTAATCTCTTGCGTGCCTTAGGAGTTGGAGTACACCGTAATGAGAAGAGACTACGCCGTTAATCGCGCGAGAACGGTGCTCGGCACACACAACGAGATTCGTGTGCAACGGCAACTGAACAACGACAAGCTGCGCGAGGAGATCTTCCACCTGGAGCAGGACATTCAGAAGACGGCGAGTGTGGTCACTTGAGCAGAAGACTGCCGACCAGAAGCCACGAGCTTTCAATAAAACTTTATTCATTTGAACTCAATGGAGTGATTATCCACCTATATGTAAGCGGGGCACTGACGGGGAAAGCGGCAACGCCGAGATCTCGGGAACGGGTGGATGGATTTGGTGGGGGTTTTTTGTAATCGATAGAGGAGGTTGTGGAGGGGGGACAAAACGAAAAATTTCACATACGATTTTTGATTTAAGGTTTTTATCGAAGTTTGAAATTTGACCGGCCACAGATCAGTGGGTGGGAGGCGTGGCGCAGTGGGTTGCGCGTGGGGTTGGAAGGCGGGGAGGTCGATGGTTCGATCCCGGGTACCGGCGTTTTTGAAATCGATACCGGAGAGGAGTAAATAGCTGGAAATGGTCAAAAATGAATGGATTGGACGATTGGCCAAGAAATGGGCCATAAAAACGGAATGAAGGTTGGAACGAAAATGATGAAATTCCGATTTGAGGGAGCGGGTAATGGAAAAGATGGATGGATTAGAAGCTGATCGTTTTCTTGGAAATGATCGGCGAGTGCACGATACGAAAACGATTGTGGGTTGGCCGTCGTCAGTTTGCGGTATCTCGGATGTTTGACATAATTGGGTGGGCGGGCTGGGCCAATGGACATTCGAAGAGCCGAATAGTTGCAGTGCGTTGGGGTAGGTGGTAGGCTAAACAGTGTATGCTGATGTCTGTGAGCTGGGGATTTGTTCGGGTTTGAGTACGCGGGTTGATTTTGCGCGCAATAGAACGTGCGAGCATGCTGTACGGCATGAATGGTTAAAGGTTTAAAGAAACGAGCAGATGACTGAAATGTCGACTCGATGTGGCGTAAGCCGACTTGGGCAGTGACAGCGGAGTCATTTATTTTGAGACTTGGTATTTGTTTCACGAATTGAACAATGGTTAAACAGGCTTAAAGCCGCCGCAGGCGGCTTTTAAGCCTCTGTCATCATTAGCCGAGAGGGCCGAAGGCCCGTTTCGGCTAGTCAATTAGGAATGAGGATAGACAGGATGAGTGTAGGGAGTCATTAGTGCAAACGAAGGGGCAACGATCCGCGCTTCTTCCGTCGCTTCGGGTCCGTCGGCTGGCAGTTGGGGTCGGTGGAGTCCTTGCAGTAGCAGTAGTAAATGTCCTGCAGGTTGCTGTCCGGGTCGGGCCCACACAGAAACGTGCGCAATCGTTCCGGGCAGTCGTTGTGGCAGCCGTAATGAGTGCCGCCGAAGGAGCCTCAAACGAGCGGAATTCAGATGAAATTAACCGAAGGCAGACTCACTCATCATGTAGCAACAACCGTCGCCCGGCCGGCAGGTTGTGAGGGTTACGTTGTCGACAAACGGGCGATTCTCGTAGTTCTGCGTGCCAACGTAGCATTGGAGGGGAGTGATGCCCGGACCGGCTTGCATGGTCGTTCGGTAAGGCTGATGCGTGGCGTCCAACTCCTGGGCGATGGCCGTGAGCTGCGTCCAGAGAGCATACGAAAGGAGTGCGGCGAGCATCGAGCTGCAAAACCAAAATATTGGATCAAATTTAAACCAGTGGACACGAATGCTTCGGGAAGAGAAGGAACGCGAACTGCTCACTCGCTCGCCTTCGGTCGACGAGCTTTTGGCCGTACGGCGAGTCCACTCTCGTGTTTTCGTTCGTTGTTTTCGTTTTGTTGATCGCAAACGGAAGCGCACAACAAAACACACGCAGCGCCGAGTGGCCGCGCGCATTGTTCGCGTGCGCGGCCGCCCGTCCGGCCGACCGACCGAATTCACGTCCAATTGTCTTCTTCCTTCCTTTTGCGGAGTGCTTTCATTGTCTTTTCCACGCTCATTTTGCACACAAACAAGTCCAAATAGATGCACAAGTTGAGCACAGCAACAAGCTACCTCAAACGAAAGCAGTTCTATCGATCGTCTGATTGGAGGCGAAAAGAAAGCAGAAGAGAAGTGCACCTGCTGCAAACGCTGTTTGAAGCTCCGTAAGATCTGTAACAAGCATTTTTCTGCGTTACTCTTGGAGTTCGAATAACACAGATGCCAGTAGCGGATTCCAGTGCTCTCAAAGCAGCTCAAAATCAAAAGGATGCCAGGTGTTTGTTTTATTCCTCTGCTTGGCTGATTCGTCACCAGCTTGTGTGTCATGATGCTTCTGGGTTAATGAGTCGACACGATTGTCCTCCGTTTCGTCCGCTTCGTCACAAGCCGCGAACAATTGTTTCGTTTGTGCGGAACGTAACCCGAAAAGCGGGAATCTTCGGCTGGTCCTCGCGCATCGTCGAAACGAAGCGGTGAGATAAAACGTGAAAAGCGGAGGAAGAAACAGACGCCCGCGACCGTTTCCGTCCGTCTTCGTTCGTCTCTTCGATGGTCGTCGTCGTCGTCCATCGGCGGCTGGTGGGCGAACGGAAGCAGTCGGGATTCTCCGCTTCGTCGTTCAACGCCCGCCATTCCTCCCCGCATCCCTCTCTTCTCTCTCCCGCTTCCGCAACGGGGAAAACACGTCGCGATCATCGGCGAGTTTTTTGTTTTGGCCACTCGTCGTCGCATTCCTCCGTTCATCTCCGCGCACAACAATTGACGCGTCTCCGGCCACCGTCCTCCAGTTCGCAGTCGACTGGCCGACTAGTTGGGTCGCCGGTAAAAGGAGTGAACACGCTCGATCATTGCTCTTCATTCTTGTGTGTCTAGTCTCTTCGATCGAATTGGATGTGATTAGGAGTCGTTGCCTTCGTATAAGGCTTTATTTGAACGACAGTTTGCGTGTTCTCTTGCGTGTCCCGCTCATTAAATAACAACGCTTCAAATGTTGATTGTTTTAAGCCGTTGCTATTTGAGATCGGATTAATTCGGGTCCCCATCCCGTTATCTGCTCCGTTTCGATCATCAACTGCTTTAGGCTCGCCGCTTTCGTCGCAATGTCCATCAAATTGTACGTTCTCGGACTCACGTTCGTCCTCTTCGGGTTCTTCGCGAACGAAGCCGACGCCTCTTGCTGCTGTGGCTGTGGATGCGGCGGTTGCTGTTGCTGCAGGTGGGTCGTTCGTATTTCGTTTCTTTGCACTTCCTTGCTTCCAGGTGCTGCCAATACTGCTGCCCGCAACCGCCGATCATCATCCAGCCGCCACCGGCTTTGCACAACGTCTGCCACGTGCCCTGCTGCTGTTGCTGCCGTCCCTGCTGTGAGTTCCTTGTTCACTTCATCTTGCATGGCTTTTACGCCCGTTTACCGCTTTTATTCTCACCCGTTGATTCCGATTGCAGGCGGTTGCTGCGGAGGTCGCCGAAAGCGCAGCCCGAGCGACCCGCTGGAGCGGCGCCGCATCCTGAAGCTCAACCGACTGTGCAAGCCGGCGGAGATCAAGAAGACGATCAAGACCCTCGTTCCGGCCGAGGGCGTCGTCGAGAAGCCGCTCCGAGCGAAGCGGTCCGTCAAGCAGCTCAAGCCGAAGAAGATGATCGCCCCGAACGGGCAGATCTGCAAATGCTGAAGCCGAAGCGTCGTTCTCGTAGCCCTCCAGCCGTCTTTCACCCGAAGTATTCGTCCAGACTCCCGATTAATGACATTAATAACTCCCGTTTGACTAATTCTCTTCTTGAAGTTCAACCCGTATTCACTAGAATGTGATCACTTTGCAATCAATCACGTTGTTGCATCACCTATTCGTCTGTAGTTAATAAACGAATGTCTTTACGTTTGTTTGGGTCGTTGAGGACGAGTGATCGTTGCTGACAACTAAGGAGTTAACGAGACGAACGTTTTGAAGCAATCGGATGCAAGAACTTCCGATCGATGGCTTGCTTGCTCAATAAAGTTGTTGTCGTTGTGTTGCTCGTTCAAGCAATGAATTTTCTCGTGATCGAATGGTAAATCAGCGCCGTTTCCTTGTTCAGGGCCGAGAAGGCGAAACGGTAGCCCTCGGTGGTGAAATGATTACTTGATTGTCCGCCAAGCCCTGCATTTCTTTCACAACCAAAAGAAGTCTCGTTTGTTGTGATGTTCGAAGTAAGTGGTTTCTTTGAGGAGAATTGTTGTTGTTTCAGCCATCATCGTGACATAACCTCGTGCCTACACAAAGCACACCAGAAACGGCACACAATTGATTTCGACAGTCAGCAGTAAAGCAGATGAGTAGGTGCGCGTGTGTTGTTTGCCCAAGCAGCCGAATGCGTCGTCTGCGGTCAGCGGAAGCCACCGCGCGTCTCGTCCATTTGAGGTGCGTGCGCGCGCGCGTGAATCAAACAGCGATCGGAGGAGCCGCGCATTGTCCTGCGGGGACGAAATTCACTCGCCAAAGATGTTCCCGGGTTGTTTGTCCAAAGGCGGAGGGAAACAAAAGCGGAAATGACGGCGACTCTCGTCTTGTTCCCAATGACCAACCGATAGGAGGCCGAGAAGCCCGCCCGCCGTCGTATAAAGACATCAGCAATCGGTGGTCAGCGGAGTAATCGGAAGTGATCAGTCGTCGTGTGCATTCGATTTGATTGCTCTCATTCAAGAATGTTGTGGCTGTTGATTGCTGCTCCTCTTCTGCTCACGTTCGCCGTCACGGATGTCGCCGCTTGTTGCGGGGGATGCTGCGGGTAAGTACATCCTTTTCACACTTCCCACTGATCCCCTGCTTTCAGCTGCGGTTGTTGCTGCACGCCCTGTCAAACGGTCAATCCGCCGCTGCTCGTCAAACTGCCGCCCGTCCGACCGCCCTGCTGCCCGTGTTGTGGCTGCGGTGGTGGGGGTTGCGGATGCTGCGGTTCGTTCTTATTGCATCGATAATTCTGTTGACGCCCAATCCTTTTCAGGATGCGGCTGCGGCTGCTGCGGAGGCCGTCGGAAGCGCCTCGCCGAGCGCGCCCTTCGCAACTGCGAGTGCAAACCGCAAGAAGTGAAGCCGCTGCGAGCACTCCGCAAGTGCCTGCAGAAGTGATTGATTCGTTTCGACAGCAGACGGCCGAATGGACTGCAGGAGAGTCGATCTATTGGAGCGAAAACCGTCGAGTGTTCGTGCAATTAATAATTTCGGTAATAAACGGGAGTATTCTTTTCATTCGAACATCGATGCGTTTATTCTGGGGCAACAAGTGGAAGGATGAACTACTCGTAAGGCTGCAAGTACGCGCCACCGATCTGAAGCGGAATGTGGCCGGGCTTGGGCATCGGGTAGGAGATCTTCAGGCGGTGCATCTTCTTCGAACGACTCGAACTCCAGTACGGCTGCGGTTTGAACGCTTGGGCGTCGGCGTGGTGGTAGAGAAGGACGAGCGAGACGAGCAGGAGATTCAACTGAAAGAACGTGAAGGAGTTGTTATTGTTTGAGAAGACTCACGTAAAGCTGGAGGGCATTCCGCACGATCAACATCCCGAGCAGCGGGTCGGCGATCAAGCAAAAGTGCACCAGAAAGACGGGCCTTTAAATACCCCCACCGATTTGTGCTCGTCTTCCCGGCGCCCATCTTTTCGCTTATCGTGACTAAGCGGCCCGAACCCGTCGGTTTGAAACCAAAATCACGCCCGTTCGCCGTTGACTCACAAACAGAACGCAGGAATGAGGAAATTCGGACAGAAGAAAATTCACGAACATCTGGCGGCTCTCGAAAGTCAATCGAAGCGGCATTGATCAAACAAGATCACCCAATCGCTTGAACGAAGTTTATAACAAGGGAGAAGTTCTCCCTTGCCCTTTAACGATGTTTTCTACACTTCCTTTTGTTGACTGTCGCCTTGGATTTTATTCGTTTGTTAGAAGGATGACTGAGCGGGAACAATCGCACAAATTGAATACTTGCAAAAAGGAATTAAAAGTGGGCGAAAGCGAAAGGAAGCGAGAGTTGGAACAAGGCGGGAGAAGAAGAATCCACACAAGTTGGCGGAGTAGGCGAATGGGTTCATTTCTGATGGCTAGAGCGCAAGAACACGTAGCCGAGTTGGAGGCCGTTCACCGCACGATGGAGGGCGTAGAGGGGAACGTACGCGATCAACATGAGGAGCATGGCGGTCAACAAACGAATGCGATTGAAGTTCACTTGGGGGTGGACGGGAGCGTACAGCGTTCCGTTCTTGCCGTCAAACTTGAGGTCGAAAGCCGCTTCCCGTTGCTCGCGCACGTTGTCGAAGTAGTCGTATTGGAGCAGGAACTGAAAAGATTCGTTCAATCAGAAACCTGTGGTTTTCACTTACGCTGTAGGCAAGGAAGAAAGTGAGCAGGCAGAATCCGACCATCACGCAGACGCGCTGCAAGTGGACGATTAGCTATCGTCTTCCACTCTTCGAGGACTCACTCCAATTACGATGGCCGGCAGGTAGAAGAAGCGATTCTTCGTCCAATTTCCGTAGATCACCGAGAGCAGGAGGCCGATGTTGAGGACGAAGAGGAAGAACCACAGCAACGTGACTTTCGAGACCATCAAGCCGGCCGTCAGCAGGCACAGCAGGAGGCCGAGAAGCGTGACGCTCGCAAGGAACACTTGGGTCTGCAAGGAGCGGATACGATCAGACGACGACCGTCCGTTCAGCCCCAACTCACGTGGATGTGGTTGAAGCCACTGCCGAAACGGCACGCGTGGATCTCGCCGGACATCATCCGTGCGCGAGTTGTCGACGAGCAAGCTGAAATCAACCAAGTGGGTAAAAGAGGACATCGCGGAATGCACGACGAGCACAAGGAAGCCGAATGGTCTCCACTGTGCGCCGCGACCCTCGAATCTCCAAAGCGGATGACCACTGCGACAAAAAGCGGTTGCTGGCACCGCCCGTTTGCGCCATAAAAAAAGCGGTACAACCCTCCAGTGCGCGGCCGAGCGGCCCGACAGCAAAACCGGCACTTGCGCCGCCCTCTATTTGATCGATCGGCCCAACGCAGAGACGCCGCGGCATCAAAAGCAGTCCATGATCTCCGCTGTGCAATCGATAAGATAAAATTACCCGGGATTTTCGCAAGCAAACACGATTATTTCTGGAGCACTCGGCGAATCTCGGGCTTTGTCGGCTTGCTGCCGCTGACCCTTACAAGCGACAAACACCTGGTCGCTCGTCTAATGTCCCACTCGGGATTTTGATCAATTCAAGGTCGATTAATTCCGTACCGGCACTTGATTCCCAAGAAGCGACATAAATCGAGCTGCTGATCGTCAAGCAGACCCCACAAGGCTTGTTAGCTGATTTATTCGCGAATATCAAACAACAACAAACAACTGGAAATTGGAATCATTCCTACGACGCGTCTTGCGGAAACCGCTTCAGCCGCTCCTCCTCGTACGTGGCGCGGGCACGAGCGTGGCGGAGGTTGGCGCGTTCGACTTCGAGCTTCAGCTCGTGGAGCTCCTTCTCTTGGGCGATCCGCTGCTGGAGTTGCTTCAGCTTGAGCCGATCCTGCGCCAACTGGAGTCGCTGGAGGTTCTGTTCGCCGTCCGCTTGGAAGTCGGGCGAGTCGGGCGGCTCGGAGGAGTCGGTGGCCGATTTTTGACCGCCGTGCAGCTCGTCGAACGGCGTCTTCGGCGATTCATCCCCGTCCTGACTGTTAGCCGTCCGGTCGTTTCGCGAGTTGGTCGCCGCTTTTTGGTTCTCGTCGGCCAGGTTCACGCAGAACGACTGGAGGATTTCCAGCGGATTGAGCGGCTCGTTCGACAACGACGGGGAGGTGGAAACCGTCGCGGAGTCGGCTTCCTGAAACGAGCAGAAATGAGGATTGATCGATCGCTTCCCAGAAGAGCTCCGCTTGCCCCCAACCGCACCGAAAAGAAGAGAACTCACGTCTTTGGGCGTCTCCACCGGCGTCTCGTCGTCGATGCTCTCCGTGTCGAAGAGCTGGTCGTTGCCGATGATGTCGAGCACGATGTTGTCCAGCTCGTCCAGCGGCACGGTCTTCGCTCCGGGGACCATGTTCAGGAACTTCTTGTAGACGGCCGTCTTGCGCGCCTGCTGCCATCCGTGGGCGCGGAGCAGCTTCCAGTCCTTGCCGGCAAGCTTCGCGTGGCCTTGGGTGGCGAGGGCCTTGCGAATCTCCTCCCAGGCGCACTCGCGAATCAGCGCGTTCTCCTCGGCGGTCAGCTGATCGTTCGTCCCGAACAGATGCTGGCGCCGTTTGGAGATCTCGCGGATGAGGGCCAAATTGGACTGGTAGTTGAAGGTGCGGGTGCGGCTCGCGCGGACCATCTTGTTCTGAAAACACTTGAATCAGGGCGGAGTGGGAAGCACATTTCCAATTGTTTTGATCCAAAGTGGATTCAAACAAAGAATTCTCGTTGAAAAGCAATCGTGGTTGCAAATTGACCGCTATCGAAGGACTACGTCTTGTTGGGTCGAAAGGACGTAAACGAAAACGAAAAGAAATCCGCGGTTCTTAGCAAAAATGACCAGACACCGTTTAAGCGATGCGTGAGGTCCAAAAAAGCGGAAATCCGAGTTGTGCACGGGGTTTCGAGTGTTGGATTGAGAAAAAAAGCGGATCAAAGAGGAGGAGCACCCACCTCGTTGCCCTCCTCGAAGGGCTCATGCGAGTGGAAGTTGTTCCGGGCGTTCAACACGACGCCGTTCTTGTCCGTGATGATCCGTGCTCCGCAACCGCCCCGCTGGGTGCACTTCCAGTAGACCCGCGCACCGCCCGCTCCTTCTCGCTGGTAGTCCACCTGCAACAGAAGGGATTGATTGAAAGGAAGATCTCGATGAGAACTCACATGGTAGACGAAGCCGTTCAGGACGGCCACGTAACCGAACCCGTTGCCGTGGCGTCGCTTCTGCGAGGGGATCAGCTCCACTTTGTTCATCGAGTTGAGGAGGGCGGCATCGGCGCCGGCCAGCGACTCGGCCCGCTGCGCGCCGGAAGGCAGGCCGAGCTCTCGCTTGGGGCTCAGCATCGAGTGGAAGGCTGAAATCCAAGACGAAGGTCAAACACGGACACTTGGAGTAGGGGGCGCAAAGGAAACGCGCGCGCGAAATCTCGAGTCAACGCCGGAGCCGTCGTTCAAAAAAGCGGGTCGTTAATTAACGGAACGCGACGCGCCACTCCTGCCGCCCGCCGATCAAAGAGGAATGGCCCGCGGACGGGCCGGCGGTTCGAACGCGCGGATGTCCACGAGGCTTTTCGTCGTTACGAAACGAACGCCGCCGCAAATGCAGGAGGCGCGAGGAAGCGGCGCCCTGCCGACGATCGCGCCCAAATTCATTCGACGAGCGGGCAAGTGCGAGGATGCTCGAAGACAGCTGCGGCAAATGCGGGAATTCGAGGCGGCGGCGAGACGATTGGACTCGCGCGGCTGCTCGTCGCCAGCCAGCGCTCGTCTTTCGGTCGTTTTCGGTCGTCCTCCCGTTTCGTTTGCTCGAGAGTATCGAGCGGGCGTCCAGCGTCCAGCCGAGCGGGAAGATCGGTCGCGTTCTCCGTTTACGCCTTCGGTCGTCTTTCACTCATCCGCCCGCCCGGCCGCCCGCTCGCTGGCGCGCGAGTCCCGCTCGCTTCGTTTCGTTCGGCGTTGGGTCATGCGCGGGAGCCAACGATCATGTACGAAAGGGCGAACAGGGCCCCCGTTCACTCACCCACTCACTCATTCCGCAGCCACTGCCTGACTGCGGGAAGTTGCGCAAGGCGGGAGAAAGTGGAGGCGAAGGGGCGGGCGAACCATTGGGAGCGGGAGAAAGCGCATGCGCAAGAGCCGCGAATTTGGCGCCATTTGCGGGGTCGCCGACGCCGCGTGTTGATGCGTTTTACCGCGAGCCAAACGGACGAACGCGCAATCGAAAAAGAGCAAAGGTGAGCGAGCGAGCAAAAGGACGACGACGACGACGAGCCGAAGGAGCCGATGGGACGAAGACAAAGTGAAGATAAAACGGCGGACGAAAACATCGGCACCGATTTTCCCACCCTCATTTCGCCGCCTAATTCCAATTGGCCGTCTTTGTTCTTCCGAATGTCAAAAGTTGTGACGAAAGCGATCAGCATCGGCGGCAACAATCGCGAATGGAAGCCGCTTTCCCATGATCGACCGCAAGAGCGAAAACTCGGCGGCCTTCCCTTTTGTGCACGACTGTGAAGTGAACGCGGACTCTCGCGAACGGCAAACACGAACGAAAAGGCGAAACGCGGCGGCGAACGTTTGCGGAAAAGGCGACAAACAAAAAAACGACCAGAAAACGTACCGCTCTTCGCCACGTGAACACGCTGCGGAGCGGAAGGGACGATGCGCTTTTCGCCTCCCGATCGAGAGTGGAAGTTTTGCTGATCGTAAAGACAAAAAGCGCGCTCTCACCTTTCCCGCTCCGCGTTCTCGGGCTTTGCCAACAGCCGTGAGCCGCCCGCTCGCCGCCGCCGACCCGACGGCCGGTCTCGTCCCGCGTTCAATCGGCAGCAGCGACAACGGTTTCGCTCGCTCACTTGGTCGCAGAATCTCGATAGCAGACGAGAACGAAACAGTCCGGGAGAGAGGCGGCGGCAGCGGCGTGGGGGTTCGAGCAAAATACGAAAAGACGAAAACGAAGCCGTGGGCCGGCCGCCGGCGAGCAGCCGGGAGCGGGGCGGCGGGACGAGCGCCCGGCGAGAGTTGGACGGGGGGGATTTTGGACGAAAGAAGAACGAAAACCGAAAACCTCCGAGAGCGCAAACCAGCAAACGAAAACGAGCGCGACAACACCACGCGCGTCAAGTAGCATCAGTCGTCAGTTACGGACCTCGCGCTTGTCGCGCCGCCTTCAATCGCGGCTTCTTCGCACTGAAAAATTACACTCCCAGCAATTAGGCGACACTGTTCACTACGACGAACAAATGTGTGGAATGGAAGAAGGACGGAAAAAGATATACGAATTTGGTTTGCTTCGAACACTCCCGCGCGTCCGCACTGTCCGCGTGAATTCGCGTTCAAGCGAAAGCGAAAAGTAAGAAAAAGTGGCGAAGGGGAGGGCAGCAAAGTGGCTGGTGGAGGACGGGCGGGTTGATTCGACTGCCCGATCGTAGTCGTCGCGCATTTCGTTCGTTTCCACTTTTTCGTTTTGGCGCCACCCGTCTGTTCGCGCGGCCGCCGGCTGCCGTCCCGCCGTTCGCGCGCGTGTTTGCCGCAACTCGTGGAACGAGGGAACGCGCGAAGCAACAGCGGGAGGTGCGCGACGACCTCCCACGTTCGGAAGTTCGAAAGGCCAACTGCAACTCCACAACATCGACGACACGCGAAGTTTTCGTTCCGGCCGTTCGTCTCAAAAAGCGAAAGATTCGGTTTTGTTTTACAATCATCGAAGAAAGTTTACGGCTTTTGGAACGGGCGGTTTTCGTTCTTTTATGCCCCCACAAGGAGGAATCGACGCTGACGAATGGCGGGCGGAGGGCGAGAAATTCACGGCTGTTCGCTTTTCGTCTTCCTTGCGGAACGACGACCGAAATCCGTCGATTCGAACGGAAATTTCTTCGATTCGCTCTTTTATTCAACAATCAACCCATTCTCTTCTATTATCTCTACGTTTATTCTCTGCAATGTGCATTCGGCGAGGGCGTACCGTTGAAGTAACGGCGGTCAGTCAACGGAAACAAACAAGTGAGCACCCAGGGAGAAATCAAATGGAAGCCTTTTCGTCCAGAATCTCCGGAACCGCGTGGATCTTCCGGCTGCCCGCTTTGAGCATTGCGACGATCACGTGCGTCTCCTTGTTCTTCGTCTCGGGCAGGTAGACGTAGAGGTAGACGAGGGCCAGCGCGGAAGGGATCACGAACAGCGGCACGAAACAAATGGCGCCGAATCGTCGGAAGAGAGCCAGAGCGGCCGAGTTGCTGATGAAGATGAGGACGTTCGTAAGTGCGTAGCACACGCAGAACATCGCCGATCGGTGTTGAATCGGGACCAATTCGGGGCCAATGAAGTACGAGATCGGTCCCACGGCCAGACTGCAGACAAGAAATTGATTGCTTGGATTAAGGAATAGACTAACCTCCAGCAAGCGATGTAGCCGAACATTCCGACCAGTGCGCCCCCTCGCAGCGCGGGGTACTCGTGCACGGCGGCCCCACAGACGGCGAACAGCAGGACGGAGAGCGTCGAGCCAATCCCGAACGACATGATCAACGAGCGGCGTTGGAATCGCTTCAGGAATCCGGCGGCGAACAGGCACCCGACGATCATCCCGACGCCGATGAACGAAGACGACCATTGGGAGACGTCCCTGCAAGCAAGAAAGGATTGAACGGAAGCACTCAATTCAACGACTCACTCAGGGATTCCCACAAGGATCAAGAACGAGGTGGAGGACTGAAGGATCGGGTAGAAGGGGAGGCAGAGCGTGAGCACCATGAACGTGAGGATCATGGCTTGTCGAAGATAGGGGACGGTGAAAAGCTCCGACATTCGTGCATCGCTCATGTTCTCCTCTTTGGCCTCCGTCTGGTACTCCTCGAGGATGAGTTCGTTCTGCACTTTGTCGCCCTGGTAGAAGGCCAACGACCGGCGAGCGCCTTCCACGTTCTTCCTGAACAGCCGGACGATTGAATCAAAGGAGAAAAAAAAGAACTCACTTTGAGATCATCAGATACTTGGGGGTTTCCGGCAACCAGAGCAGGAGAACCAACGACAGAAGACCGGGGATCACGGGCACAAAGAGGAGGTGCGTGAGCGAGTAGCCCAACACACTATCCATGCCCAGCACCATCCCGCCGAAGGCCATCACGCTGTAGCCGGTGGCGAACAACGAGGACAAGACGCCTCGCAGGTGCGTGGGCGAGATCTCCTGCAGGTAGAGTATGGCGACAGCATCGCTCATGGGCGAGAACAACGAGGCCATCGTTCGTCCGATGACCAGAATCTCTGGATAGGAGAAGAGCGTCGAGAGGGCTTGGATTCCGCAAGCGAGCGTCATGACTCCCGTAGCCAGCAGGTAGGCCGCTAAATGGAGATGATTAACGACGTTAAAGCAGGAGAACTCACGTTTTCTCCCGTACGAGTCGCAGACCCACGGCGAAAATAGCGAACCGAGGATCTGCCCGGCGAACCAGCAGTTGTTGACGAGCGCCTTGATCATCGTGTGCTCGTGGACCTCCAGCTGCCATTCCCGATCGATGTAGGACTCGTTGATGTACGTGTCCAGCGAAGCAACGGCCGTGTTCACCGACGTGTGGAGGAAGGCAGAAGGGAAGTTGGTGATGAACGAGAGAGCGCATCCAATCAGCGTGAGCTTGACCGTCTGCCGCCACGACCAATACGGAACGGAGGTGCTCTGACGGTCCATGGCTGAAACAATGGGAATAAGAAACAACAAGCAAAGGCCAGTTGAAGGCTCAAACCCCCAACACATTACAGTAACCCGGCACCGCTGCACAGCCGTTGTTCTCACTTACTTGAGTGTTCAATAAAACAAACAAGACGTGAGCGAGTGAGTGAGTGAGCGGAGGCGATACGAGTGGAGGGGATGTCTTTCGAACGCCCCGGTGACTGCGGATATTTATGCCGACGGGCTGCTTCTCGAGGAGTTCAAATCCCGACCGAGCGGAAGGGGCGTGAATGTTCGCTCGCTTGTTTTCTTTGCTCATTGCAAAAAAGAAGTTTGCAGACGGAAGATTGATTCCGTTCCGCCGCCCAGTCGTTCGTTGGGGCGCCGAATCCTCGCGAACGATCCGGTTGGACCGCCTCCTCGGCCGGCTGTTTATTTTCGCTCGAATTTTGAAGTGGGTTCGTCGTTCAATCGCGTCGGCCGTCGTACCCGCTCGAAAACTACAAGCGTGAAGTTAAAGAGCGCACAAGTGAGGCGGCGCCGAACGGCGGCCCGACATTTCGTTGGGATCGGACACTCGCGCGAACGGAGGCGAGCAGCCGGCTGTTTGCGTTGGACGGGACGCGCATAATCGAAGTGTTTTTCATGTGGACAAACGCAAACACCCGCCTGCCGAACGCGCGCCGCCTCGAGACCATTTCGGAGGTATCGTAGTCGGGGACAAGTTTCGTATGGAGTCGATCAAAGTACCTCCTCGTCGACCTCATCGCCTTCCACTCACCTCTTCCGGGTTGCTCGCAACTGGGCACCGATCAAGGATCAAACAAGGAACGACAGAGGGAGATCAAAGGCGTGCTCAAGAGAAACAAATGCACGCGGTTTGAAGTCGAGTTGACGCTCTTGGTCGACTTTTAAATGGACCCAACTCGTGGGGCGGCATTGTCTTCCTTCCATCACGAGGGACTTCCCCCACCATTGTGTCGGGCGGGTGATTCCCCCGCACTCGCCCCGTTACGCACTCATCTCCCGTTCCTTCCACCGCTGAAATGGGCGTGCCCACACCGCCATCACGGCGCGCTATCAACCGACAACCCAACGGACGGCAGACGAAGCGAAGCGTCCGTGCAAAACGGGGTTTTTCGTCACCCGCATGTCCTCAATCCCCCGCAACACTTCGAGCGTGACACCCACCGTGTTGTTTACGTCCAACCGATGAACCGGATGCCCGCAATCAGGTGGGCAATGTCGAGGTCGAATCGGGTACGTCGAGAGCAAAACAAACCGACGGCGACGAGTGGATGCCGAAGGCGAAACTCGTCGAAGAATTCTCGTCGGCTGCCGATCACGACGAGTTTTGAACCGCTTCCGCCCGCGCACTCCAAACGTCGTCGGTCGATCTCGATTTGCACCGAAAGTCCGCCAAAATCGTCGGCGATGTGGGTGGGTGGCGGTTCTTTGGCGTCGCCGTTGATTCACGCGTTTAATCGCCGCATTCTTGTGCTCGTCATTGACTTGCAAGCAGGCGGGCGGAAGACGAATTGCAGATTCCCAACACATCAATCCGTGGTTTTATTTCCGGTGTAAGCAAGCGGCTGCAAATCCCAACGGATGCTCGTCGTTTCTTTCGTGGGCGTTGCGCACACATCCCGACTGATCGGGGGGTTTTCCCGCACTTCCCCTCTTGTCTGCCGGTTGGGCGCCCCGGGCAATCCTCTCCGCTGCTTCCACTTCTCTTCGCCCCGCTCCGCCACTTCGAACTGACGTCAACTGCTGCTTGCGGCCCAGTTATTACAACAAACCTCGCTCTCGAAAACAACAAACGACACGTCCCGCATTGTTCTGCCCAAACAAGCCGGGCATTCCCCATTGCACCGCTCGTTTGAACAACGATCAAAAGCGCTCTTGATCGACCGTAAATCACGAAGGGGACCTTCGGCCGGCCGGTAATCCCTCGATGAGCCCCTCATCGACACACAAAGCCGTCGAGTGACCGCGTGCTCCCGACGGAAGTGCGGAGATCCCTGACTGTTTACGCTTTTTGAAGCACGCCGCTCATCCTACGGTAGGAGCAAACAAGTCGTTTCTCTCCTTCAACTGATTTCATTTGGCTGGTTGTTTCAACGCTTCGTTTGGATCGTTTGTGTCTCACGAACTCCATCGAACTGCAAGAATGCGGGCGGCTGAAGCGGATTCATCGATTAAACAGAAGCAAAGGAATGCGCTTCACGCAATCCCTGCCGCCCGTTTGCACCCAAACGGCCATCAATCAGCAGACGAGCGGCAAATTTCGTCGACGTCGTCGAAACGCCTCGTTTATCCGCGACAATCCCCGCAGTTCGCATCGCGTGATCGACTTCCTCCACGTGGTGTCGGTGACGACGACGGGCGATTGCAGACTTGAATCTTCACGAGGCGAAAAACGTGACTGATTTGGGATGACTGAGCGTACGGGATCTCCACGTCAATTACGAAAGACGAAAAAAGTGACTTTCGGTCGCCCGTCTCAACACAATTCAACGCTCTTTGGGTGTTTGTTTGTTTTACCGTAGGCGTGCCGTCTGTTGCTGTTGACGAAAGCAGGTCGGTGATCTCTCCGGATCAAACAGGTGTTCATTTAATTGGTGACTGGACGGGCGAACACTTCTGCAGTTGTTTCTGTTTGCCGTCTTTCCGGCCGCAATTGCACAACAATCCGACCAAAACGGACTGAAAGAACCGGCAAGTGAGTGTTTAATCGACGGCGAGCCCTCCATTCAACTCGCCGACCACCTCCGTTCGTTCCTCCGCACGAACTTCCAAAGATCGTTGCGGGGATGTCAACGAATGTCGAGGTTGGTGTTTGAACGGGAACTCGGGCGTTGTTTCGTTTGTGTTGCGAATTCGAGACGAAAACTCGACGCCCGGCGTTCGGTTTCGCTCGATCGGCGGTCGGTTGGAGGGGCGAATTGACGACGATCGAAATTGATTTCGTTCCGCCGCCCCGCGACGCGCAAAGATCCGCTTTGTTTCTTCCGCCGAGTGTGCAACGAAACCGAATGCTTGGATCACGTTCGCGGCGATCAAAAATACTTGCAAGCCGAGCGGGAGAAGCCGGCGGACGGGCGAAAGGCGAAACGATCAATCCGCGCCGCGCACCCCCGCCCGCCCGCCCGTCGGCGCAGATCTTCGAAGAACGCCGATGATTGCGACCTTTGGTCTGTCGCTTTTCTGTTCATTCGATAAAGCCGGAAGGTACATGGTTAGAAGTCTTCGAATGGATTTCTGTTGATGAAGAGAGTGAAGCACAGTGCGGTCCTTTGCTGTGCGGAATCAAGCCGAAGTGCGGCGCCTGCAAACAGCCAGAATGCATTTGATCAATCCGAAAAGGAAGCCTACAGATCAGCGAACGGAAGGAATTTGCTCGGCACTAGTTCGAGCTGGTTCGTCGCGTTGACCACCCGCAGCGCCATTTCGGTCAGCTTCTTCGGCTCGTGCAGGAATCTGCCCGCTTCCATGACGTTCTGAACGAAAGAAACGGATGAGCAACCAAAGGAAACTGACCAAGGGCATGCGATGAACGGCGAACATCACCTGCCGACCGTCGACTTCGGACGAGACTGCAGGAAAAAACTGAGGAGAAGAGTTGACTGTCGGCTTACCCTTGGAGAGCACGACCAAGTGGTTGCTCTTCGAGTCGATGCCCGCGTGAAGGATGCCTTCGCCCGACTGCAGGCGGAGGGGATCCGACAGATTTGTCCACTTCCGCTCCGCCACGTTGAAGCGGCTCAGGATTTGGAGGCAGCGGTCGTGGCAGGTCGTGATTTCGAGCATCTGATCGCCGCGCCACACGCCCACACTCCGGCCGGGCAACGGCGCTCGCTGAATGCACGCATGGAAGGGGGAAGGAGTGAACGAACCATTTGGTGCATCGTTCCGTCCGGAGTCCTCATTTCGACTTGGTGGTCCACGGCAGCGATCGTCTTCCGCTCGCGGCGGTGGCTGAAGCTCGGCTGCAGTGGGTGGTTCTCTGCAATCGGCGAGAATGAATCCAATGAAAGGAGGGTCGAAAGCAAAAGCACCGCGATCCGAATTCAACGACATGAGACGAATGCCGGGCGCCGTAGCTGAGCGCGAGAAGTAGAGAATCTGGTCGCCGCACAGGTGGAACTTTTGGACGGGCTCCGAGTCGCTGCAGAACGTGTCGGCCAGCTCCAGCCAACGGTGGACGTTCTTTGCGTGCGGATTGAACTTGTAGATTCGGCCGTGAGTCACCCAGCCCTCGCGATGCATCACGACGAGCCGTTGGCCGGCGGCGTCGAACACGAACTCGTGCTCGTCGGCCAACGCGGGCAAGCGCATCGATGGCCGCAGCACGCGGTAGACGCCCTGCTTCACGTCCAGCACGACGAACTTTACGGTCGTCACATAGCTGTAGTTCCAGAAGCGCTTCCGCGTCTTCTCGATCAGCAGACCGCTCCGCTCGTCGGTCATCCGCAGCCAGACGTCCACCCTTGCGTCCACAGGCGTCACGCTCGTTGGATCTTCGGGCGACAAGAAGCTGAAAGCGGAGGGGGTTGGACGAAAGGGTGGACAAAGGACTCACAGCGTCCTGCCCATGAGGACGTCCACGAGCAGGAAGTCGCGCCGTCGAGCGAACGCGGAGTACACGAAGCGGCCGTCGAAGAGATCGGACGACTTCTTGTCGAAGAGCGTCCACGGCAGCACGCAGGCGAAGTCGGGCGGTACGAGGACGTTCGAGTGATGGAAGTCCTTCGGCTCGGCGAGCTGGACGAGCGGCTGCCGCGCATCGAAGGCAAACCCGTCGATGGTCATGTGCTCGAAAAACCACTCACGCTGGTCTTCTTGAGACATCTCGTCCCACTCGTCCGGGTACACGAGGGCCATCACGCGGAGCAACGTAAGAAGCGGTTGAAATCAGGGAACTGAAATCAAAGCAATGGATGGCTTTTGGATGGAAGGGATGGACGATTGCAAGCGGAACGCGCAGAAGATGAACCAAGCAAAAGGAAGATATGATCCTCTTAAGCAACAAACGATTGCTTTGATTTTACTCGCCGACCGCCAGCAAGTGGACGGCGAGCATTTGCGCTTCGCCCATCTGCCGACCGTTCGCCGCAATCTGATGGAATAAAAACGAGACCGGCGGGGCGGACGGCCACCGACCTTTGCGGCCGTCGCTCGTTGCGAACAAACGGAGGGGGGTGAACGAAGCGCGCCGCCCACGAGCGGGATCGTGGCGGTCTTGCGATCTCGCCCAGCTCTCGCCGTTTTGCGCCGGCCACGCTCGTTCGATTCGACGGGCGAGAATATTCCCTTCACTGGCGAGCCGAGCTCGTGATTTGTTTTGATCGTGTAGTTAGGGACGGGTGAACGTTTTCGCGGGGCTGACAAGCGGATGGATGACTGTGCGAAAGACACAGCGATTGGCCGTCGGGCAGCTCGTCCTCGCGTGCTCAACCGCCGGACACGCGACTGCTTGCTTTCTCGCGTCGTTCGAAGTTTGCGAGGACTGCGCAACCGAGCGGCCGACTGACCGCCGAAATCCGCCCACCGTTTGGGGTCTCTTCGTTCAGGCGGCAGCATAAGCGAACGGAGTGTGTTCGGTATTGACCTCGTCCCTCTTGGGATCAGTTGGAAACAAGTGTGCCGGTTGATGAAATCGTTCCGGTCTTTGAATCCCCAATCATTGATTTCTGCTTTGATCAACGCTAGTTCGAAGTGTGAGCTCGTTTGTAACCCGACCGGAATTCATCAAAAACTCGCAAATGGGCACGTTGCTTATTTCGGGTGAGAAAACTGGACCTGCCAAAAAACGAGTGCACAACACTCGCCCATGAGTCACCAATTCAACGGGACGAAGCAAACAAGCGAGCCGATGACTGGACGTTCGGTGGAATGACAAAACAAAAGCTGTGAGGATAGAGCAATAAGAACGAGTAAAACAGTAGCGCACAAGTCGCTGTCAATAAAGAAGACAGCGTGTAGACCGAAGGAGAATGGGTTTCTGTTCATCACGCTGCAGCCCGATTCGTTTGAGCCGACCGCTCGCGGCGGCCGACCGTTGGGCGGAATGCCGTCAAGGGGACGAGTTGACCGCTCTGACGTCGGCGCTCTCTGACGGGCGCCCGTTCTCTCGCTGCCCGCGGGGCCGGCGGGTATAAAAAGGCGGCCTGCGGGCGGGTTTCTCATTCCCTCCTTCCGAGCGCCGAGTCGATCGGCCGGCGGCCCCTCTGCCTCTCGCTCCCGCTCCCCTCCGTTCCCGTTTTCCGATGTTCCTCTTTCTGTGCGATCTGCGAGATCTGCGGATTGCACGCCCCGAGAGTCGACCGTCTCGGCGGCCTGTTCGCCGTCCCCTACTGATTCTGGTGAGTGCCCGTTCACTCCTCGCTCCGCTCTCTCATCCTCCACGTTTTGCAGTGTGGACGGCTTCACGTGCTCCCTGCAAGATGACCGCCGGAGTGGGACGACCGGCGAGCGGATCCTGCGCACGTGTACTCGTTGGATCAGCAAGACCTCCGAGGCGAGGCCACCAAGCCGCCGTCCACTTGTGAGTTTCGAACAACGGAGCGAAACGAACGCCCGATTTCAGACGCCTCTTGGGAAGAAGGCGTCCACTCACCACCAAGCTGCTGGAGCCGCACGGTTCCTCTTTTCTGGTGTCCCCCGCCCGCTTCCTCTCACCCGCCTTCAGCTCCAGCGGACAAGCGCCATGCGGGCTCATCTGGGATCCGTCGGTCTGCTCTACGGCACGAAATAGGAAGTGAGTCCACTCCTCTCGTCGTGCTTCCCTTCACCTACGCTTTCAGATGCCTTCGTTGATGCGCTTGCGCGTCTTCGCGGTCCGCCACGACAAGATTCGGTCCACTCGTCGCTCCAAAGACCAACCGGGAGGTGGGTGAGTTCTCGGGCGGCAACCATCCTCTAACTTCTGCTCCTTCAGGTGGCGCCCGCGTGTGGAACCAATCCGGAGGCCTGGACGAGAGGTGAGTGGTCGGGAAGGAAGGAGCGGAGAGGACGGCCGTGATTGCAGCCGACGGAGCTGCGATGCGGCCGTCCGCTCCGCGAAACCGCAGAAAATCTCCCTCTGACCGATCGGTGTGCGTAGTGGCTGACCGCTACCACTGCTGTGAGTTCCCTCCCTTCCCTCTCGCTCTTCATCCCGACGTGTTGCAGGCGGAAAGGACCTCTACACACGAATGCACTCCCATTGATCTTCCTGCGACCGCCACATCCTCGACACACCAAGTGACCCCTCCCTCTGCTCTGTCCTGCGATCTGTAGTTGTCTGCACATAAGTACCGCTCCCTCTCCCTGTACCAAGCAATAAACTGTGATCGGAACATGGAGGTCGGCGAGGAGGGGGAACCGAAAGCAAGAAAGGGGGGCGAGAGGGGAAGAAGGTCCTGGCAGGTTCCACGGCTCTTCTTTCTGGTTAGAGACCCGCTTTCTTCGGCCACTACGAGGGAAGTGGTCTTGTTTATTTCGGTCAAACGAGAACAAGAGTGCGCGCTAATTGTGTTTATTCCACTCGAATCTTGCTACTGCGCTAACTAACGACAGAACCCGAACTCCTAACTATTCGTGCATCGATGGATGTGTGCCCGGCCCGCTCAATGGTACTCTCCCGAGAACTCGTCGTCTGAAAGAAGCGGAGGTGAGGAGCGGGAGGAGGGGAGGAGAACGAACACATCAGATCGCCGTACATGGCGGCCTCCATCGCTTCGATCGCCTCGTAGTCGGGGGACGGGGGCGGCGCCGTCGGGACCACGTACTCCTCGACCGTCTCGGGCACCTTCACGCCGTCGCGCTCGGCCTCCAGCTTCGAGGCGGCGATCTGCTTCCTGCACACGCGGGATGAGCGGAGGGCGAGGGGAGGACTCACTTGATCGTCTGCACGTACTCCTCGTCGCCGCTCTCCTGCCACTTCTTGTACAGGACGGCCGCGTCCACGTTCGCCGGCGAGCTCAGGTTGGGCTCGTTGAGCAGCGAGATGACCGAGAGCAGGATCGTCCGCACCGTCTGCGTGGGGTTCCAGCGCTCGACGGCCGTCTCGCCGCTCGCCGCGTCCTCGCCGGCCGGGTGCAGGATGGAGATGCACAGCTTGCCGTTCTGCAGGCGGGCGGTGAGGGGCGGGGACGGGCGGGAACTCACCTTGTACACGTTCGGGTGCAGCAGCTTCGAGGTGAAGCGGAAGGAGGGCGGCGCGAACGGGTAGTCCGCCGGGAAGTCGATCTGCGCCTTGAAGTAGCCGCCCGCGTAGATCGTGCCCGGCGGCCCGAAGATCGCCACCGTCCACTGGAAGAGGTCGCGCTCGTCGTACTGCACGCGGAAGCCCTCGCTGTCCTTGCCGGTCAGCTCGGCGAGCTCGCGCAGCAGGTGCTTCTTCGTGAAGTCGGTGCGCTCCGATTTCTGAAAGCGGGAGTGGGCGGTCGGGGTCGGAGGTCACCTACCGGCGGCGCCATTCTCGAGCGGATGGGAGTGCGGAGGACGGGGGCAAACTGAAATCAAACGGCGATCAGTCGGGATCGAAGCGACGGAGTGGACGGCGCGATCCCCTTCCCGCCCGGAGTTCTCCCTACCGCCCGCCGCGTGAGGAAAACGGAGCAGAAAGTGAACGCGGGCCCGAAAGCGGCGCCCGCCGACTGGGGGGCCGGCCGCCCAGCAGCGGACGGCCGCACGCACCTCGATGGCGGCTGTCTGGGCGGGCGGGCGCGAGGAAGGGGCGGGCGGCGATCGGCGGCAGCGGCCCCTTTCTCCCCGTCCGCCTTCCTCGTTTGGGGCGGCGGCCCAAGGATTGCGTCGACACCTTCCAGACGCTTCCTCTTCCCAAAACAGTCTGCTCTTGCCCTTTCACAATCGCGCCCGTCTTTCGTCATCGTTTCTTCGTCCCGCTCACTCCCATCTTCTTCAGGTCTACAGGGACGATGGATTGCTCCCACCAGACGCTCTTCACGACGTTCGCCCGCGTCCAGGTGACCCCGAGCGGCCCAAAGCCGGCGGGCGCGGCCAAGCGCACGTCCGTCGCCCACTCGCTGCCCTGGGCCCCCGAGAAGGAGTTCCACTTCATCACGACCAAACCCTCGTGGTTCCGCGGCAAATTCGAGGTCCGCCTGCAGGTGGAGGGATCGGGCACGGACCTCGAGGCGTGTATGTGGACGGAGGACGGGAAGGGGAAGCTCGTGCAGGGCAAGAAAGGTGAGTTTCTCGTCCCGTGCGTCCATTCATCTCCCCTTTTTGCAGACGAGTTCCAACCGACTGTTACGCCCGCGCTGTCGCCCGGTTTGTGGTCCACGAAGAAAACCTCCTTTGTGTGCGCCAAGATCCGCTCGATCGTCTGCCCGCTCTGCTCGACGGCCGCCGAGCAGAAGCCGGAGGAGGCCGCCGAGCCGCCCTCCCGCGCGGCCGTGATCAAGGCCCACACCGAGCCGCCCACCTACGAGCACTACGTGAAGGCCGACGACCGAAAGGACGCGCCGGACAGCTTCCTCGACTCGCAGTCCGCCGACCTGCACAACGAGGCGTTCGTCTGGGCGGACGAGCCGGAGCAGTCGGACGAGGAGGCGGACGAGCCGGAGCAGTCGGACGAGGAGGCGGACGACTACGTGCCCCACTGGCAGCCCAACGATCCCCGCTATCTCCCGCCGCCCCGCGAGCCCTTGCCGCTCTGCTGGCGCGAAGATCCGCCGGACACGGACGACGAGCCCGCGGTCCCCGCGCACCCGATGGACGCCGACTGGTGATCCACGAGCATCTCCGTTCTTCTTTCCCCCTGTTGTTCCCCCGCTAGTCAGCCCTTCGTCGAATGCAGAGACGACCAATAAATGCGACGACTCGACTGGATGCGGGCATTCGATCGAAACAAAGGTGATGTTGCAAGCAACTGCCATCCGATGGTCCTGTCTCACGTTGTATCTCCGTCTTCATATGCATTCCGCACATTGACAGCGGCCTTCCCATACGAAAGCCGCGTGTTTTCGAACGATAAAAGCGATTTCGGTGGTAAACAACCCCGCCTTCTCGCGTCGGTGGGAAAGTGGACGGAGAGGGCCGCCGTCCAGGTGCGATCGGGTTCGCCGCCTGCCCGTCGGCTTTAGCTTTGAGCATTCCGAAACGAGGTTGGGACAACACAATTTAAATTTATTGGCCTAATTACTCGAGCGAACACAACAAAACGGAATAATTACACTCAACTACAGCAAACAGCAGCAACAAATCCCCCTGCGGACATCACTCGGTCTTCAGGGGTACCTCCTCCTCCTCCTCCTCCTCCTTGTCCAAAGGTCCGTTCGGTCCGGGCATCTGCTTCACGTTGCCCATGAGCGCGCGGCGGCGTTGCATCTGGCGGCGATTCGCGAACCACACCTTCACCGTCTGAAAGAGAAGAGGGATCAATCGACGAAAGGAAGCGGGTACTCACGATCGTCTCCAGCTCGAGCATGCGGGCCAACTCCTCGAGACGCTTCGGGGGCGGGTGCTCGTCCACCTGCTCGAACTCCTTCTGCAGCACCTCCAGCTGCTCGGCGGACAGCGGCGTGCGGCGGCGGCGCTTGAACGGCCCGCGCACCACCTCCGGACGGCCGAGCGCCTGCCGGCTGGCCACGCGGTCCCTGTGCTCCGCCTGCAGCGAAGACGCCCGCTCCGAGCCGCCCGAACGGAACGCACCATGACGGCATCCAGGAACTGCTTGGCGGTGTAGCCGTGAGCGACGGCCTCGTCCACTTTGCGCAGCCAGCCGGACATTACGGGCTCCAGTTTGTTGATGTTGGTCAGCGAGAGGGTGGCCGTCTCGTAGCGCGAGACGGTCGTCTGCGAGAGCACGACGTCGAACAGCGACACCAACGACGAGGCCACTTCCGACTGCGTGACATCTGAAAAGAACGAACGAGATGAGCAAACGAAAGAACGGAGAACTCACTGAACATCAGACGGCGTTGGCGGAACATCAACGCGGTCTGGACGGCCGGGCGGGTGTCCGCCGACTTGTCCACGATCGCGCCGTTTTTGTTCTTGCAGATGCCTGAACACACACGGATTGTTCGGACCAGAAGGGGACTCACAGAGACGACGCGTCTTCTTCGGCACATCCATCCGCCCCTCGAGTTGGAGGACGGGCGCTTCGGAGCACTGGGCCGCTTGACGCTTGCGGCTGGGCTTCTCGTCGGCGGCCGGCCGCGCGCTTCCGTGCACTCCGCCGATCGCCCCGCCGACCGCCTGGCCGTCCAACGGGAAGACGGCGTGCGGATCGATCGGCGGCAGGAAGGGCGCGTGATCTCCGCCCCCACCGACGACCGGTCCCTCGGCCGGCGGGAGCACGAGGGAAGCGGCGGGCGTGGACGACACGAGGACCGGGCTGAGCGGAACGAACGCGGCGGACGGATCCCCGCAGCCGCCCGTGCCCACCGCCTCGCCGTGCGCGAAGGAGGAGGTCGACAGCGGCGGCGGGACGACGAACGGATCCGACCACTCGGCGTCGTCGAAGGGCGGCTGGTAGACCGTCGAGAAGTCCGCCGGGTAGTCGCCCTCCCACGTCGCGTAGTCGTAGGAGGTCGGCGAGAGCGGGACCAAGAAGTGCTGAAACTGGAGCCGGCGGGATGATCACTGCTTCCCGGCCGACGGAACGAACCGAATCGTCAGCGTCGACCAGCGCCGAAGCGGCCGAGCGGAGGACGTTCGCCGTGCTCTCCAGCTTGGGCAGAACGGCGGGCGGCTCGGTCGGCGGCTCCTCCTCCTCCTCCTCCTCGCGTCCGCACCACGCGCTCGCCCGCTGCAGGCGGTCCAAATCCGCGAGTCCTTGGGCCAACTCCTCGTCGTAGCTGCTCATTTCGGTGGCTGACCGACCGACTCGTCCGACCGAATTGACAAACGAGTGATCGCCGAAATCGAGGCGAATGAGCGGACCGCCGGCCGTTGGCGCAATTCATTCCGAGAGGTCCCGTTCATTCGGTTGTTTTGCGGGTCTCCGTGGATTGGTCCTCTTCCCGGTGATTGCCGTTTGCTTGCGTCTAATGCCCGCGAACAGAAAGCGACGGGTGCTCCGGAGATCCTCTTGAGTCCACGTCCAGCTTTCGTCGAGAACCTCGGCATGCTTTGAACTTGATGCCGCGACACTCGGACGGCACGCACTTGTTGACCGTCATGAAGAGGGAGACTATGGAAGCGGTGTTCATCACAAAGCCTGTCAGCAATCGTCTTCAGCAATCGAGAAGTTTAATCGGTGTTCCTGGTTTCTTTTTGCGCAGCAAGAGACAGCTGGAGTAAAGACACCAAATGTTTCCGACGACCGGAAGGATCCTCGAATCGACGGCCGGAAGACGTTCACTGACCTTCATCCTCTCTGTTGTCCGCCCCAAAACGGCGGACAAGAAGCACACCCGCCCGCCGCCCGCCTTTTGATCTTTTGGTACCCAGCCACTTGTATTTAATCGCGGAACGGCCAGCGTTCCGCGTCGATTGAACCATGGAATAAAGCCACCCGCTCCCATCGTTTTCTCGGCCCACTGCCGGCGAGGCCGGACGCTCCGCGTTCGGGCCTCATTTATTCTGCCGAAGAGGCCGGACTAGAGCCGTCCGGGCCTCGACGCAAACCCAACCCGCCGATGAGGCCGAACTAGAGCGGTTCGGGCCTTGCGGCGATCCAAACCGCCGAAGAGGCCGAACTAGAGTGGTTCGGGCCTCTAGGCGGATGATTCAACAATTCCCCTGCACGTCCCTCCTTTTGGGGCGTACACTGTACTCCTTGTTATTTGTGGGCTCTTGCCGGGGATTTGAATTCGACGATGAGGACGGGCTGCCGAGTGGGCGATTGGAGGATTGGCATTAGCTCAAACATTGGTGGACGTTTGCGAGAGCGGAAGTCGGTGGGACGAGCGAGTAGTCGAACGCCGTCGATGACTCACACTTGAGAGCGTCTTTCTCTTTCTTTGCATTTCGTTCGACCAACAATCAAACCGAAGAATCCACTTTCATCGACAGGAACAGGAGCATCAGAAAACCGATTCTTATGCACACACAGCGATTGCAATAGGTTAGCAGGGACACGGCGTGAGGGGGGAAGCAGCACACAACGTTTGCAGTTGGAAAAGAAAGCTACCGATCGGCGACTACGTGGAAGTTTAAGCGAATTCTCGACTTGTGCACAGAAACGAGTGGAATTGGATCACAGGATTTGGGCGGTTTGTTCGTGCTCGTGGCGCAGATATGCGGGCTTCTGGCGCGCGTTGTTCAGTTGGGTCTAAACGAAGGGGATTGGCGGAGAAGGAAGACGAAGGAACGAACCAGCGTGTCCTTGTCCCAGTCGAAGTGGACGAGGGCGGCGGGCACCAGCCCGTACTCGTTCAGGTTCCGCTCGTCCGCTTCGAAGCGGCGGTCGGACGTGGGGTCGGTGAGCACGAACTCGCCCGCCTGATCGGCGACCCACTCGGCGAGGAACTCGCGGATCGCACTGAAGTTCTCGTGCACGTTGAAGACGCCCTGCAAGTCGGAAGGGACTGAACGGAGATCCGAGAAACTAAGAACTCACTTGAAGGAGGAAGTTGTTCGGGAAGCGGACACGAATGAGCGTGTACTTGTACGTGTACTGCCGCAGACGCGCGTCATCCTCGCGCATTTTGCTCGTGCGCAGCGTCGTCAACTTCTCGACCGCCTCGGCGCGCGCCCGCTGCTCCTGCTTGAGTTCGGCGGCCGAGCGCACGAAGAAGTCGGCCGGGATCTCGGGCTTGGGGATCGGCTTCGTGGGATCGATGCGGAAGATCTGAACTCATTGCCGTCAATCAAAGCCCACAAAAAAAGAAGGACGAACCTTGGGATCGCGGTAGAGTTTGATCGAGATCGCCGACCCGCTCTCCAGCGCCGAGACCGCGTTCTCCAGCAGCTGGAGGTCCTCTTCGCTCGGTTCGGGCAACGCGAGGAAGGTGTCGATGCCGCCGTCCGCGTTCTGCTGATCGTCCTCCAGGAAGCCGACCGCCTTCAAGAAGTCCGCTCCGCCTTTCAACGGCGCAACTTTCTCCTGAAATCCACGATGAAAATTGAACGAAGACAAGCGGAAAGGAGCCACTAACCTGGAAGATCTTGTTCGACGTCTTGATCCGACGGAACTTCGACTCGTTCGGCGAGTTCACGATGTTCGTCACGTATTTGACGAGGATCGGCACGCCCTGCTCGATTTGGGCGCTCTTGTTCAGCGAGTGGATCATGAGGACGGCCGCCTCGACGGGCTCCGTGGCGGCCGTTTCGCGCAGGAAGCTCTCGATTTCGGCGACGAGCTGAAAGGTCGGACTGGGGGCATGAATCGAAGGAATGGGACCTCACCTGTTGTTTGGGCAACGCCTTGTGCTCGTCGAACAGATCGCACGTGTAGAGGACGGTGGAGATCTGGTCAGAGTGCTCGAACTCGTGGATCCCGTCGCGTTCGTCCGTCAGCGCGGGCCGCTGCTGCTCGACGGCGTCCGCTCCGCCGAGCCCCAGACGTCGCTGCTCCGCCTCGTACTCCAGGCGGGCCTGCTCCCGAATGCGCCGCTGCCCGGCCGACAGTCCGGCGGTCTCCTGCTTCAGGCGACGATCCAGCGCGTCGGCGATGGCGCTGGACTTTTCGCGACGCTGAGCCGAGTCCTAAAAGCAGCAAGAATTGCATCATTCGGGCAAAACAAGGAAGAAAGCGTTGGTGTCCATCCACGAGAAGAAGCCAAGCAAACGAAGGAAAGGAAACTCACCGACGGCGGCACATAACTCGGCTGTTGAGGTCCCCGGACGGCAGTCGATCCGCTGGAGGCGCCGCTCGTCGACGAACCGCCCACCGTGTGTCCCTGGCCGGCCTTCTTGAACTTCTTGTCCGTCTTCTTCTTGTTCAAGAAATCCTTCAGTTTGTTCATCGCGATCGAATCGGTTCGACTTCGACGAGCAAACGAAAGGACGATCGTGAAATCATCCTCCAGCGAGCAGTGTTGCGTGTGATGAAAGCAGTGGGGGCGAAATGTCGGCGAATCGATTTTTCGCGAGGTCGTGGGATTTTCGGGGCGAAGCGAAAGAAAGCCGGAGGTTTAGGAGATCCTGTCGAGTTTTGAGGACCGAAGGAGTGATTGCGGGCATTTGGAGAGGTCAAAGAAACGAACTCGACGTGTTTTGATGAGCGGTAGCAGAAGAGGCAGAAAAGGTAGGAGCAGGCGATCAGTTGGGGGAAGATGGCGTGCCGCGAGTGGACTCACCGCGAACTGCGGAGCTCCGTGCATCGCGATCGAGCGTTGAGCGCGGTGGCTTCGCAGGAAGAAGAGGCACATCTCAACGATTCCTTCGCTACGAGGAGGCAAAGAGCAGCCGGCAATTCGATGGGAGTGAACGAAAGCGGAATGAACGGAATTCCCTCCCTTTACGTTCTTCGTTTCGCAATGAATCTTTCACTTCTTTCCACCGTGTTCTCCTTACGTTCCCGACCGAACTGAAGTATTTATCTAATTGCGTGGGATTAACTTAAACAGAGCGGAGGTTCTAGAAATCTTTGCGAATTCCATCGACGAGGCTGATGTCCGCCCGTCAGAGTCGATAACCGTAGGTGAGTGCCGATTCGCGTAGTCCTAAACGAACGAACAAGTGAACCCAAAAGAGCCGGCCACGTACTCATGATCGCGTTGAAGATTTTCTTCCGAGCGCCCATTGTCGAGACCCCGATGTCCTTCAGGTTCTGCTCGTCGAGCAAGAGGAAGGCTTGCATGTCGATCTGCAAAACGAAGTTGAAGCTTCAAGAAGCAATCGGTAGCAGACCTCTTGCTCACGGAACTGCGCCAAGTACTCGTTGCACCCCAAGTGGGCCAAAACGGTGGCCGGATCGGAGATCGTACGAATGTCCCAACGATTCTCCGCGCCCAGGCCCGTGTCGAGGAAGCTTGCCGAAGAAGCAAAGGCTGAAAGAAGCGGGCATTAAAGAGCCAACCACCCATCGCTTACATGTCTTCCGGCTGGTCACTTGTGAAGCGAAACGCCCGGTTCGGTCCAACGGAGAAGAGGTGTTCGAACTGTTGCTGTGGTTGTAGTCACTCAGCTCCTCCTCCTCTCGCACAGAAGCCAGTGCTTTCGATGGAGGCGAGTTTGTGGTGCTGGCGTTGGGGTCAAAAGCGAGAGGCTGCAAGACACAAAGAACCCATGAATCAGCATCTTTTCTTTTGCTCACCTCCATCTTCCAACTTTGCGCTGCGGGCGTCTTGGGAACGGCGGTGTCGTTTCCACCGTCACTCCACAACTCCCGGGTGGCTCCGATTCGAAGAAGGTTGGCGGGCAGCGAGTTGCTGAAGCCGTTGCGCGACCACGGGGACGGCGGCTGCCGCTCTTCGTTCGGCGTGGACTCCCGCTCCGGTCCGTCGAACGGCTCGGCGGGCAGGGTGCGCTTGAAGGACATCCATTCACGACTGATCTGCCGCTCGACTCCTGGCGTCTTCCACAAATCACTTAAAAGAATGCAATAGACGGCACAGTCTTTTAAGTCCCACCCTTTGTTCATGCTCAAGCTCTTCACTCCGGCCAGCAGCGAGTGGGCGATCGGCGACTCGTCCGGGTCGGGAGTTCGGGGAGAGCGGCGCGCCGCTTCCGGCGACTCGTCGCCCCTCGGCGCGGCGAACGAATTCGACGGCGAAAAGTTGAGCGTCCGCGAGTCGGCGAACGAAAGCGGCAGCGGATTCGCGGGTGTTTGCGGGAGGTCCCGGTTTTTGATCATCCTGTTCAATCAAGTTGGTTAGAAGCATCTGATTGCTTAGACTTACGCCAAGAATTCGGTCATGAACGAGTACTCGTTGAGGACTTCGGGCATCGGCTCCTCGCCGAGGATTCGCTGTCGAACCACGTAGGCGGCGCGCAGGTTGGCCTCGCACGTGCGCACAAGGAAGGTCGCATCGGCACTGCTGGCTCCTGCCGAGGTCTTCGGTTTCTCGGCGATCTGGACAGCCAACTCGTCTTCCAACGAGCGCAGAAGCGATTTGTCCACCAGCTGCTCGTCCAAACGATCGAACTGGAGCGAAACGGGAAGCAAGCCCTGAAAAACCACAGGTATTGTGAGCTTGCTTGTTCCTTCGATCTTCACCATCATGAACCTTCTCGCTTGAAGGATGCCCCCGCGGTTGGCCCAAAATGGTCACGCACTGGCCTTGCGGCGAGAACTGCATTTGGGTGTTCGTCTGGAAGGCGATCCAACGGACGGTGTTCAACGTGAACAGCCCGTTCGGATTGTTGAGCAGTGCGGGCCGCACGTCGAAGTTCGAGCGGCAAATGTGATCCGAATCGCTCTGCAAGCACCGGGTGAAACGAGAGCGGTTAACGGCAAGAACGCACCTTCAAGCCGGCCGCCTCGCAAATTCGTTCGACGATCGAAAAGACGGCGTGGTCGTTGAATTCGGACGTCTTGATCGTCCACTGGATCTGGCCGTTGGCCAGCTGGTTGACCGCAACCGAGACGTCCGGTTGGCTCAAACAGACGCGCTGAACGTCCGCCCGGTCGCCGCTCACCGTTGCGACGAGCGTCAACACGATCGGCGAGATTTGCTGCAAGCGGGCACTCACTGATCGATCACAAAAGAAATGGAGCGAACCCGAAGGCGTATTCGCGCGCGTTCCACCTGGGCGATCGGGCCCGCAATGGAGACCTGATTGTTCTTCTCCGCGTCCACGTGTTTGTTCGAGTCGGGAAAGTGGATGTGGCATTGGGTCGCCTGCATCACGTCCTGCGTGTTCTTCCCGCGCCGCCCGATGATGTGCGAGTGGCTCGCGTGCGGGATCTCGATCTTCAACGTCACTCGGTCCTTCTGCAAACGAGGCGATTGGAACGAGAAGAACAGAAGAATGGCGTGCCTTCACTTTCAGCAGGGCCGAAATGAGTTCTTTGGCCACTTGAACGCTGTTCGCATCGCCGATCACCTTGACGAACGGGTCCTTCTTGGTCTTCGCGCCGATCTTTAGCCGCGATGGCCAGTGGATTTGAGCTCCGGACTTCTTTTCCACCTGAAACGAGTGCAGCTTTGATTACAAACTGCCGGCACGAACGAACCGATTCGAAGAACTCGTAGGCGTTCGGCAGCCACTTGCCCGACCCGTCGGTTTGGACGCCGGTGATCATTTGCTCGAGCCGTCGCCGGTCCACTTGCACACGCTCCTCGCACTGGCCGTCGGCCAGCACGTCCATTTGACTGAGCGCAAAATTGAACACATTGCTGCCGTTCACGGACCGGAGGGATTCGCCCAGCATGCAAGAGGCGGAAGCAAACGCAGTGGGCTGAAAGCAGAACAACGCAATGCGTGGGCGAGCACATGGACCTCCACGCAAAGAAGAAAGAAGTCTTCGGCTAATCCACTTGACCTCAACCAACATCAAAACAGAACAGGCAGCGCAATTGTTTCATTTCCGATGGGCGAACACAAACGATAAAGATCACGTGTGCGGAACGAAGGAAAGGAAGGTGATCAAAGAACAAGAACGAATGCGGAAGACGGCCCAAGAGATTGACGGTCCAGATCAAACGGATTTGGAATCGAAGAGCCGCCGGAGCGCTCGCTGGATCGGCGGCTTCACGCGCTAATCACCGATCCGCGCTGCGAATCGACGGTTTGTTCGTTAAAATCACCGTCAATCGACCTCCGTGCGCGCTCTCTCTTCTTTCTTCTCGACGTCGTCCTCCTCGCTCTTCCGAAACGACTTGATTTCTCTGGTGTCGATCGATCGATCGATGTGCGGATGGTCGGTTGTGGTGCGTGTTGTTCGGAGTTGAGTGAGCGGTGTTGATGGGCGGTGAATTTTTTCGATCATGCCGCAATTTTTTCCGTCCCTGCTATGAGCCGACGGTGGAGTCGGGCGGTGCGTCGCCCCGATTCGCGAATTAGGCGCCGCCGCCGCCGCAATCACGGAGCGGTGGGCGGGCGCGCGTCGAGATGATGATCGATGGGCGAACGAATTCATCATCATCCATCGCGCGCGCGCCCGCTGATATCGACCGCTCACTTGCGCGCGCGCCCGCGTCCCGCTTCGTCCGCTCGTCGCCCAATTGTTTAAACACACAATCGCCGAACCCATCGACGGGTGTTTTGTTCGCGGAGGACGGGAACGAGGACGACGAACCGCCGCCGCCGCCGGCTTCAAACCGGCGCGACTGCGGGGGCGTTCGGTCGATCGTGCAGCTTGCGGACGCCGAGGGAACGAACACAAACATCGTAGACGAGGAGGAGGAGGAGTGCAAGTGCACGCCGTTCGTTGCGCTCGAAATCTGATCACGGACTTTGGGCACCGTCGACGTCGAAACGGGGCGGTCGTTTCGAAATTCGCAACGTGATCGTCAGGGCACAAACACTCGTTCTTTCTTCATTTCGTCTTCCGGCAGCCGTTTGTTGTGTTCACTGCTGCAAGGCGGCAGTTTCAACACACTCCAGTCCTTTGAGCAACTAATCGCTTGTGTAAACAATGCTCGTCGTTCAATCGGCGCAATCAAATGACCACTTGCCGGCTGGATGTCCACTCGACCGTAATTTCCGTCCATTCACCTCCGCCGTCCGCCCGCCCGCCTAATGCAAACCTTTGGCGGGCGCGCAGTCAAGAGGTGAAACGGTCGGCGGGCGGGTTTCAACTCGCCTAATTATCCGCCTTTGTTCCGCCCGCTCCCCCCAATGCTCACGAGGGCGGAGAAATCCCCGTGCGGCCGGCCGGCATCAAACGAATTCCCGCACTCATGGTCAACAAGAGATCCATTCGTGCGTCCACTCACAAACGAGCCGATCCGCCCGTGGAAATCCTGGATCACTTGAATTCGATCCTTGTCAGCAACTTCATTTCTTTGATGTGCCTGGTCGCTTTAATTTTGTTAGCTTCCGGCAACTAACTTGTTCTTTCTCATTGACGACTCCATAAAGCAGTTGCGTGCTCACTTCGCGGTTAAACTGACGTGGATCTTCGGCCCGGCAAATGTGCAAGCAAATGCCATTAATTACAGTACCGAATCGGCCAGTCTTACGAACTTTTTGGTCACTCAAAGAAACTAAACGGTTGATTATTCACTTGTGTGGTCGATGAATGACCGTTGAGAGCTGGGGAATTTCCTCGTGACGAGATGAAACCCGACCATCGTCGCCTCATTACGGTCGTTTCTTTCGCCGGCCGGCTGCCCGTGGCGTTTTTTGTGCGGAAACAAAAGTCAGAACAATTGGAGCCGGCGGGAGGAAAGTGGCCCGCTCACGCCCACCGCGAGTGACCAAAACGCGGAAATTATGCCCGGCCATTGACCATCAATGAGCGTGGTCATTATTACTGGCACGCCCGCTTCCCCTCCCCGGCCGCCTCGAATGAATGCCGGCGATAATTTGGCCCGTCGGAATGCGGAGGGCGCGGAATTGAAAGAAAAGACGACAACGACTTTCGGCTGTCCACTCCACGCACCCCACCCGGACGAGCATTGGATGTCCAATTCAGGCGACACACGAGAAGCAATCGGTCATTTCAGACGAGCGGACGACGACAGTCGGGGGCGAATTTGGAATCTGAATGAGGAGTGGCCGAAATTTCGATCGGCCGGCTCCCGTGTTTCGTTTCGAATCATTCACAGCTCGTTTGTGTTGCATGCGCATGATCAGACAACACAAATCAAGTAGTTGACCAGTAGAAGCGAAGTAAACGACAAACTCAGAATTCCACCACGACTTCTTCGGTCGACTCCGTTTCGTCTTTGGGGAATTGGCGAAAGACGCGATTGTTTCTTTTTTCATTCCTTGCCTGTTTATTGTTTGTTTCTTCTGCCAGTACTGATTCGAAACATACGGTGTTCTCCAATCGATAGTTTTGAGTCTTTCCTGCGTCGATGCGCAAATAGTTTCCGGTATAAAGCGCGCGTCTACTGTTCGTTTCACTTCCAGTAGCCATAAAACCAAACCGCCTCTTGCCGACAATGAGTTTCAACGGCAAGTAGTGACTTTTGGCTCTCAAACATTCGACAAAACGATTCCGTCTGTTTTCTGTTCAATAATAAGAAGGATGGAGAGGGCGAGTGGTGCCGCTTCGTTCCAATTGTTTGTGCAATAAACGCAAAGCGTCCGTACGTGTTTTGGAGTGATCGCATTACCGCGCGGGGATATGAGTGATGGACGGGTGCGCGAGTTGAGCGTTAAGGAGGCATCATTGGTGGCCGGAAAACGTCCGTTTTAGTTAATGAAACGAGCCACCCGACGGTCAGGCAGCCGCGGCGCAACGGCAAAGCAGCGCTAATTACCGTCCGTCTTTTCGCTCGACTGCTTCGACTCGCGCCGCCCATCGGTCGCTCTCGTCGCCCTCCCCGCCTCCCTCGTTTGCCACTGTGACCACTGGGAGGCGGGCGCGCGGCCGCCAGTATTGGCCGGGCGGACGGGAGTCGTTGCGAGGCGGAGAGGTTCGAGCCGCGGCCGTTCATTTCTTCCGTTTATGCCCGCCGGTGGTCATTGCCAGTGACTGCGCGGTGTGCACACGCACATCAAACGTTGGGGCGGGCGGCCAAACGGGCGGGCCGAGCGGCGGGATTGAGTTCCACGCCGTCCCTCCCTCCGCCGTCGGCAAGAAACAGGCGGGAACAGTGCGCGCCCGCTTCTCCATGACTCCGCCCACTTTGGGCGGTTTTATTCGAACCGGCGAAGGAGGCGGATGTCGGCCGTCAAAGTCGCACAATCGCCGACGACGTGCTTCCTTACGGCCAGCGCTAGCCGCTTGTTTCCCGCTGAATTGATGGGTTCCTGGTGATCTTTCTTCTTCGAATGTTGCAATTGAAATCTCTTCTGTTCGCGAATGTTGCTCTTTTGTTGTTTCGAACAGGCTCTGCGAACTTTAATTTCCGTTTTTCGAGCCGAACGTCTAGCGAGGGTCTTGAAGGAACTCCTCAGTGTTTCTTCGTTTCTGCTGCTTTTTCGTGATCGTGCGTGCAAAGACGTTGTTTCTCAGTACTGGAAATGTTGCAGGACGATCGGTTCATTCCCATTCGCGTCCATTTCCGATTGCTTCAAGCCCTGCGCCGAACCGGGCGTGTGCCAAAAGCCGACCGGTGCGAAGAGGTCGAACGTCGCCGTCTTTTGTGTTCCGTTCGTTTGGCCGCTCGCTTGTACCGCGAACAGCAACAACAACAATTGGAGTGGCCGCGCGCGCGCGACCATTCGGCCAATGCACACCGGCGGCCGGCTCGTGCTTTTCGGGAGTCTTCCGCCTGCTCCTGCCGCCGCCGTCGCCGCCGCTGCTTAAGCTCTCGACTTAACCTGAATGAACACTCAAGCCGAGTGCCGTGGAATTGGATTTGCCGCCATCCAGCTCGTGCTTCCGACGCGCACCTGCCGCCCGCGCGTGTCCACTTCTCCGCGGCGATTGGTGTGAACCGAACGGAAAGGGCCACAATGGACAGATCCCCGACGAAAAGGAGGCGACCCTTTCGGCATCGATCAGCCGCCATGTGGATCGTTTGCTCCGTCTTCTTTTTCACTTCGCTCCCACTTGCCGCCGGCCTCTTCGAGTTCGCCGGCGTGGACGACCGATTTGTTTGCCGTCCGTGTGCGCGCCCGCTGGACGGCGTTCGGTTGGAACTTCCGGAAAGCCATCCGCCCTGCCTGCACGAAGGCCAGCCGGCCATCCGATGGCCACGCGATCCCGATTGCCCGTCGATTGCGCATTTCGCCTCCGACGATCTCTCGCTTGACCTCAAAAGCGGTCTTGCGTTCGCCAAACGACGAGTGTGTTTCTTCCAAGGCGATTGGACACTCGCTTACCGCTTCAACTGCTCCGGAGGTCACGTGAAGGAACTCCAGCACTCGGTTCTTCGCATTGGTCATCAGGTGAGTGAAGAAGATATCTGCTTAATTCGTTGTGTTGATTGCAGGGTTTTGCTCTGCACAAACGAGTCAAGCGGTGGTTTCGGCGGCGCAATCCCAAGCATTCGCCCATTCACTTCGAGCAGGACCGGTACGTGACCGAACTGGCCGAGGATGTGCCCATTCGGACGTCTGTCGTGCGTGTTCACGCCACTCACGCGTCCAATCAGCCGCTCTACTACTCGATGAACGCGCCCGACGATGCGCGGTAATAGTTCCTTCAGCTTCTCCTTCATTCCCTGTTGCTTCCGTTCAGATCGGCCAATCTGTTCGCGTTGGACACGCTGAGCGGGGAGATTCGATTGGCGAAGCCGTTGGATCGCGAAACACTCGGACATCACGTGCTCAAGCTGAGCGCCTACGAGCGGCTCGACCCGCAGGTTTCGGCGACAACCACGGTGATCGTCGACGTGCTGGACGTGCAGGACAACGCGCCCACCTTCGAGAAGTCCGCCTACTACGCGGAGATTCGCGAGGATGCGCCGGTGAGCAGAAAACTGCTCTCAACAACAACCTCCTGTTCCGTTTAGGTCGGAACGACAGTCCTGAGTGTTTTCGCTCGCGACCTCGATGCCGGACGGAACGGAGAGATCGCGTACTCGCTGGACGGCGAGGCGGACGCGCTCGCCCTGTTCACGATCAACTCCGTATCGGGCGTGATCCAAACGCGTGGACCGTTGGATCGAGAGGCCATTTCGTTCGTGCGCATGCGCGCGATCGCTCGCGACTTCGGAGAGCCGTCGATGGAGTCGAGTGCCGTCATCGAGGTGACGATCAGCGACGTCAACGATTGCGTCCCGCAGTTCGACCAGCACGCCTACAACGTGACGGTGGCCGAAGACGTCACGATTCCGATGGTCCTCCTGCACGTGCACGCGACCGATGGGGACGCGGGCGCAAACGGCGCCGTCCACTACTCGATTGTCACCTCTTCAACTGGGGCGATGTTCTCGATGGACTACGACAGCGGGGCGTTGACGCTGCGCGCCCCACCTGATCCCCGCCAAACGTACGTATTGTTGATTCGGGCGAAGGACGGCGGTCAACCCGCTCAATCGTCGACCGTCTACTGCACCGTGAACGTGCGGGACGTGAATCAGAAACCGACTTTCGTGATGGGCAACAACGCGCACGAGATCGCGGTGCCCGAAGGCGTCCCGTTGGGCCACGAAGTTGGGCGCATCTTTGCGGTCGACGAGGACAGCGGCCGCAACGGCGAGGTGCGCTACCGACTGGAGGAAACGGACGGGAACGCGACCGCCGACCCAAAGTTCGTGATCGACGAGCTGACCGGCAGTTTGCGCGTGAACGGCGAGATCGATCGTGAGGAGGTCGACCACTACAATCTCAAGGTTCGTTTTCTTCACATCATTCGTTCAATGGATTTCTGTTCAGGTGATCGCCGCCGACTTGGGCGACCCGCCTCTCCACTCGGAACTCCAGCTGACGATTCGTGTGTCCGATCAGAACGACAATCCCCCGCGGTTCGACAAGGGGCACTACGAGCTGACGCTCTCCGAAGACACGCCGCCCGGCACCCGGCTGCTCGAACTGCACGCCGTCGACTACGACCTGGACCCGAAGATCAGCTACCGGATTGAACACGCCGACCGGCCGCTCTTCGCGTTGATCAACCTGGGCGCGGAGATGGGCGCCGTCCTGTCGTTGGCCAAACCGTTCAGTCGACGCGACGAACGAATTGAGATTTCGATCAGTGCATCGGACGGGCTGTTGAGCTCGATCGCGAACGTCACCATCCACGTGCTCGACTCCAATTCCGCTCCCACCTTCGAAGACATGCTGATTTCGGTAAACGTGAAGGAGAACGCCTCCGTCGACTCGACCGTCCTCCACGTGAGAGCGCAGGACAACGATCGGGGTTCGAACTCGCGGTTGGTGTTCAGCATGGACTCCGAGGATTTTGCGTAAGCCTTCACCGCGATTTCATTCTTCCATCCTTTTTGCTTTAGAATCAACAACGTGACCGGCGAAATCACCGTCGCGAAGCCGCTGGATCGAGAGATTCGCTCGAGCTACGCCGTCACCGTGACCGTTACGGACGGCGGCAGCCCACCGCTGTCCTCCTCGACCGTGCTGGAGATCAAGATCGACGATGGTTGGTCACTTGATTCTTTTTACTTCAAACTAGACGTGTGAAAGGCGGTGTACATTTCGTTGCTTGAGGGGCGCCCAAAACGGAATTAAACCGCACGCATTCGCGGGGCGCCCATTTCGCGCGGCCGTGAAAAATGGAGTGGCCGCGAGATGTCCGAATTTGGCGGATGAAAACGTGCATGTGGAACGAGATCGGCGCCGCGTGCAATGAAGGAGGGCAGGAGGGGGTTTTTATTGTTTCGGCGGCCCGCCGACCGCTCGGCCGGGTGTTGAAATCCGCGGACGGTCCGAATGGCGAAGGAGCCGCGCGGCACGCACGCGAATTGGAACCCGCAGCAATTTCCGTCCATTTGGGCCCCCGTTCTTTCCCCTGCGCCCTTCCTTCCGCCGGCTTCCAAATGAGCCGCCGGCCGGCCAGCGGTCAACCGCGCGCGGATTGCGGCGAGTCGCCAATTTCGACACCCGGCCGGCCCAAAATCCGCGTGTTGTGGCGGCGATAAGACGACCGGAGGCTCTGCGACGATCGAATGAATACGCAAATTGGCTTCGTTTACACCAACACCCTCCAATCATTTGCTTGTCGTCTGGAAGACAAGAATCTTTGTGACCAGTGGACAAACAGAAAGAGGCCGAACGAGTCAATTAGTTCGCTGGACGAACGAAACCGGAAATCGATCCGATTCCCGCGCTCTCGATGTTTGCGAAACGAGAAGGCCGATCGAGGGAGATGCGTGGGAATCAAGCGGTTTGTGCATAAATTAGGTCATCCTTCGCTCAAGTGCCGCTTGCGCAGGTTTGAACTGAAACCCGATAGGGTATTAAATTGACTCACAGCCACAATGCGGGAGTCTCTTCTTTATTGGCTTCTCTTCAAATCAAATGGAGCAATTAGCCAGGAGACACCCAACAAACACACTGCTTTCAGTCAACGACTGCGTTCCGACCTTCGAACGGGACTCCTACCAAACGAGCATCCCCGAAGACATGGCGGTGGGCACGAGTTTTCTGCAATTGAAGGCGACGGACGGCGACGAGGGACCGAACGGGATCGTGGACTACTTCCTCAACGACACCGACCCCTTCGTTCGGATGGACAACTTCCGACTGGACCGCACATCCGGACTGTTGCGCATCAACAAGCCGCTCGATCGAGAGACCATTCCGAGGTAAGCGAGTGGATTGATTGCCGCTGCTCAACGTCTTTCCTGCAGCTACACGCTCGTGGTCGTCGCTCGGGATCGCGGCGAGCCGCCCCAATCGAGCAACGTGACCGTGAAGATCGAACTGGAGGACGTGCAGGACAACGCGCCCGTCTTCCAACAACCTCGCTACGACCTGTGGATTGCCGAGAACTCGCCCGTGGGCAGCGTGGTCGGCACGTTGATCGCCTACGACGCGGACGTGGGCGAGAACGCCCAAATCGTCTTCAAGATCTTCGGCGGAGCGGACGCGAAGCTCTTCGAAATTGAGGCCGATCCCCAGCAGAACGGAGTGGTCCGGCTGAAGAGCCGGGCGGAGTTCGACTACGAGTCCAAAGTGAACAAATATTTCGTGGAACTCCAAGCATCGAGCGGTCAGCTCAGCTCGACTGTGCCCGTCACAATTCACGTGAGCGATGTGAGTTCCCTTTTTTTCATCCAGTCAGTCCTCTAATCACCTCACTGCAGATCAACGACAATCAACCCCAATTGGCGGACTTTGTCGTCCTGATCGCGGACTTTGAATCCGAGCCGATGGTTTCGGCGAAAGTCGGCAACATTCCCGCATTGTTCGTCAATTCCATTGTGCAAACTGTCTTATCGACTCTGTTGCAGTGATCCCGACCAAAACGCAACACTCGAGTACTACTTGGAGCCGAACGAACTGCTCGAAGTGGAGGCCTTTTCGGGCACCTTGAAGCTGAAGAGCAGCTGGAGGCGGCAGCTGAACGTGAACAGTCGGGCGTGTGTTTCCGGTAGATAGCCGATCAAATCTCTTCCCTATTTACTCGATTGATTGCAGATGGACCGAACACCGTGTGTGCGACCTGTCGGATCGTCTACGTTTCGGTGGACGAGCACGCACTCCGCAATTCGATCACCGTCGAGCTGCCCGGCTTGAATGCGGACTCTTTCCTTGAGATGAACACCTTCAACCGCTTCCTCTCCACCATCTCCTCGCTCGATCCGACGTGGCTGCCGGAGGACGTTCGTGTGTTCGGAATCGAAAGCATCGACCAGGGCGAAACCAAAAAGCTAAACGTGAGCTTCTTCGTCTCCAAGGACGAGACGCCGATCAAGTGAGTCGCTTTCATTTGCAAGCAAGAAGATCGTCTGTGATGAAATCTGAAGTTGCTTCCCCAAAAAGACGTCGCTTCCTTTCGTGCGAGGCCCAACGGTCATTTCTGTTGCCGCCCGCTTGCCGACTGTCCACTTGTGGGCCAAATCGAATCAAGTGTTTACGCCCTCGGCCGCCGTCTCTTTTGTGCCCATCCGACCGCTTCGGGCGGGCGGATTGTTGCGCATCCGCCGGATGGCCGCGAAAAACCTCGAAATCACAAAAAGCGGCGGAAAGGGAGCGGAAATTGCGTTTTGACTCAAAAAAGACGTGCATGTTTGACTCAAAAATATTCCAGAAACAACAGGAAACAACTAAAAGCAACAATAAACAGTCATTAACCGCCTTCCAATTGTTCCAGTGCGTGGAAGGTGGAGCACGCGGATCCTCAACGATTCGCCGACTTCGACTTCGTGATCCGCGTGGTGCACGACGAGCTGTGCGCCAACGAGCCCTGCCCGTACTTCCAACACTGCCGTCGTTCATCGAAGTACGTGCGAACGGAGAACGTGCGCATTCACGAGACGGACAACTTCATTTTCCGCTCGCTGCCCACCATGCGATCTTTCGCTTGCGAGTGCCCGGCCGGCTTTACAAGTGAGTTTTGAAACGAAAGGTCGTGATTAACGAGACGAATTACAGCCACCGGCGATCTGCCGGGCACGTGCAATCAACGGCTGAACGCCTGTTTCGCCCACTCGTGCCTGAACAACCGCACGTGCGTGCCGCTCGAAAACGGATACCGCTGCGAGTGTCCGCCCGATCGAACGGGTCGGTTCTTGTGTTGATTGGATTACAGTAGCGAATATTCCCGCCTTCGGTTCCATACGGCGCGCACTTAAGACGGGGCCGGGGCGGCGGATTGAGTTAATTGGGCGCTCGGCCGGCGATGTCGGCGAGTTTCAAGCAAATTGCGCGTGATTGGGAACATCTGTTCGCTGCTTATGGATTGAATTGACGAGAGGGAAGTGTTCGTTTTCATCCCGCGCCACTGCGGCGTCCGCTCGAGCGTTTTAATCCCACAAAATGGACATCCGCCGCCCCCGCACCGTCCGTCCACTTTCGTCTAATGCGGGCATTCAACGTCCACTCGGCGGGTTAATCCACTTCCTTCCGCGCGCCCCGCTCCTTTCTGTTCGGCCGAATATTTCCGTCGGCAAGTGGGGGCGGCGAGTGAGTGGAGCGAGCGGTGCAAGTGCGGGCGGGCGGGCGGGAACATCTGTCAGTGTGCGTTTAATTCACGGCAGTCGCTCGTGTTCCGTCCGCTCGATTGCATGTCCACTTTTTTCACTCGAATCTCCCGCACTGCGTTTCCATGCGGACACGGAAGGGACTTTCAACTGTCAACAAAGGAAGACGCAAGAAACACCGAACGACCTCTGCTTGGCCTCAAATTAAAGAAGAAATTATTGAATTGCGGGATTAGAAGCCGCCATGGCTACGATAATTCGGTGAGGGCAGCGAAACGCGCGAATTAGACAAGCGAACCGGCCTCGTTCTTTCCAATTAGCTTCTCTTCTGCGCGAACTCATCAGCCGGACAGTTCGAAGTGGGTTGTAAACAATCAACAGGCTGCTCGGGGCCGCAGGGGGCGAAAGTGAGGCGCTAACCGCATTAGCAACCGCTTGGCATCGCCGCCGCCCGGCAGCTCAGAATTCAATTCCCGCCTTCGGCCCGCCGGGAATACAAACGGGCGCGCGATTTCGAGGCGCCAAAATCCACGAGCCGACTTCTCCGCTTCGTTTCGCGCTGACGGCCGGCGGTCACTAATTTCGTTAATTTGGGCGCCCCGTGCACGAAAATATTCCACTTGCGGGTGCGGGGAGGCGATAAAATTCCCCGCGGATGGCGATCTGTGGGCTGCTCGCTGCAGCAATCGGTTGATGGACATACGGATGAACACTTGTGACTCCCGCTGCTGGATCGAATTCCGCAAGGAAAGGCGGTTTTTAAAAGTCTGCACTCTCGATGCTTCCGAAGAATTCGCAGAAGAGTTGCGCAATTCGCGCAGTCCGCAGATGTTCGCCGGTCGTCGGCGACTACGGGCGGGCGGATTAGCGCGCAGAAGTTCGCGCGGGTTCACGTCCTTCAGCTAATTACGCTCGTTTCTCTCATGCGGGATTAAGGAGAAGAGAAACAAAAGCAGCGAGCAGAGAACATCTGCCATGGCCGAACGGATTACGTGCGGACGGGAATGGACCACAAGAAAGATTAATCGCGCAGAACAAACACGTCTGTTTAGTCAGAAGTACAGGCAAAAACTGAACACCAAAATGCATTGGAAATACAAAGAAGTCATTTAAAAGATGTGCATTTAGGCGAGCACTGCGAGATGTCCCTCCAAGTGGACACCTGCATGCCCAACGCGTGCCACTCGGAGTCCCGCTGCCGGCTGAACGGTCGCCAACAGACGTGCGAGAACTGCCGATGGAATCCGTTGGATGCGGACGAGCAGTGCCGCTTGAAGGCGATCTCCTTCGGTGCGGACTCGCCCTCGTTCATCGCGATCCCCGCCCAACTGAATCGCCTGGAGTGGGAGCTGAGCTTCGAGTTCGCAACGATGAACAACGAGGCCGTCCTGCTCTACGCCTCCCACTACTCGCACGAATCGACGGAGAAGGCGGATTTCGTGGAGCTCTTGCTGCACGGCGTCCCCCGGCTGCGCGCGTCGATCGGCGGCCACCACGAGGTGGAGATCGCGATGCCCGACTGGAAGGAGAACCGAGTGGCCGACGGCAAGTGGCATCGTCTGGTCGTTGAGTACCGCAATTGGGTGAGTTTAAGAGCAGTGAGAAAGCATTGCAGGGAATGATTGCAGACCTTCCGCATGTGGCTGGACGATTGCGATCCCGAGTTGGCCCTTCGGCACGCGAATTCCATCGGCTACAAGCAGTGTGCAGTCGAAGCAAGGATCCCCATTCCGCAACGATGCGTGGACGATCTTTCGATGCCGTGCCATCGTTTCTTCGACGTTCGTCCACTCGTCTACCTCGGCGGCAATCCGCTGGCGAAGACGACGATCGAAAAGTCGATCTCCGGATTTGGCGGCTGCATTCGCGACTTTCACGTCGATTCACGTCTCATTCACTTCTCCAACTTCGATCAATTCGAGCACGTGGGCGACGTGAAGGCCGGCTGCCGTCGATTCCGCCCGGACCTCTGCCAGTCCTCCGAGAACCCGTGCCCCGAAGGAGCGAAGTGTGCGGACCTTTGGGAAGGACACGTGTGCAAGTGTCCGCATCGTTTGCACTCGACCAAGCCTTGCAATCTGGGTGAGCACTCTTCTCAACCTCTCTTGAGCTAATGAAAGAATTGTAGAGACCTCAAATCCCCTCACTTTGCTCTCCGAAGAGTCGCACGTCGTCTGGCGGCTGCCCTCGCAAATCCGCAACTCCATTTTGCACTTCGAGTTCCGCACACGAGAACGAAAGGTGCAGATCATGGTGATGGAGTTCGAGTTGAAGTCGTTGGTCTTCATCTTCTCGGTTCGTACTTCCGCTCCTTCTCTTGCGGTTCAACAAAAAGCTTGCAGTTGGAGAGCGGCCACGGATCGATTCGTTTGGGCAACGAGCAGTACTTCCTGATGCACGGCGACCTCGCCGACGGCAATTGGCACGCGGTTTCGGTGGACTTCGAAGCGGCGAATGTCGTCATCGATCACATCTACAAGAAGGTTCGTTTCTTTGCTGCTAGCTCTCATTCCTCTCTTGTTCCAGCAACTCCAAAGCATCTCCGCTCAAGAGACCCTTCAAGCGCAGCACCTCTACTCGGGCAACGCCCCGTCGATGGCCTACCCGCAGCTCTTCATCGGCTGCATTCGGAATCTCGCGTTCGGCGGCATTTCGTTGAAGGTCAACGAGCAATCGAAGACCAAACCGGGCTGCATCGTCGCGAACACGTGTGCCGACCGAACGTGCCCAACGATGAGCACGTGCGTGCGGCACTGGGATCGGCACGAGTGTCGCTGTGCTTCCGGCTACGTGGGCGACTCGTGCGTCGATGTGTGCACCGTTCGGGACGTCTGCCACAAAGGATTGTGCATTCGATCCAATGCGACGGCTTCCGGCTACGAGTGTTTGTGTCCGGAGGGGACGGGCGGCCGAAACTGCGAGATCTCGCTGATCGCTCCCCGCTGCCCCTTCGGATGGTTCGGCCGCTTTGCCGTGTGTCGCCGATGTTCCTGCCGCGCGGATCGCGGTTTCTTGGAGCAATGCGACGAGCAAACGGGCGTGTGTCGTTGCCAGCCGGGGACCTTCTTGAAGGTGAGTGACTAAAAGGAAGGAAACCCTGCGAACTGACCTTATTTCTTGCAGGACAACCGATGTGTCCCGTGCGAGTGCGGCTACGGCAGTCCAACTGTCACCTGCGATCCCGTCAGCGGCCAGTGCCCCTGCCAAGGCGATGCGGTCGGCCGTCGCTGCGATCGCTGCCGCCCGATCGGCTTGGCGGGAGTGCGCGGTTCGTTGGAGCGGCGATCACTCAAGTGCGTGGAGACGCGCGATCGTTGCCCGGCCGAAATGGAGGACGGCGTCCAGTGGACGTCCGCAATGCGCGGCGTGATCGCCCGCCAGTCCTGCGCGGGCCCTCAACTCGGCATTGCAACCCGCAAATGCGAAGCCGACGGTCGCTGGTCGGAAGTCCGCTCGTACAACTGCACGCTGCCTGAATTGTACGAGCTGGGCAAGCGGCTGGAGAGCGTCCAGCGGTTGGAGACGGCCGAAGTGTTCGAGTTGGCCCACAAACTGCAGAACACCACCGCTTCGGCCTACAACCACATCCGCGGCCGCAATCTGGACATCGTGATGGAGGCGCTGAGCTTGTTGTTGAGCGAGCCGGTCGCCAGTCGAGAGCACACCCGCGACTTCGAGTACACCCGCCTCGTTCTCTCGATCGCCGACCAAGTGCTGGACCAACGGCTCAACGAGGCTCAATGGATGGTCATGGTCCGACAACTGCAGGAGTACGGGGCTATCCTCGCACGTCGACACGCCCAACTCTCCTACTTGCGGCCCTTCCACTTCGTCGGCTACGAGCTGCGTAAGTGGAACAAAGGAGAAAGCGATCACCAGTCGGATTCTTTAGATTTCGCCGTCGAAAAGCTGTCCGCTCACGCGCCGTCCGCCTTCTTCCGAGTGCCGCGTTTCAAGCGAGAAGCGAGCGGGAAGCCGGCCGTTCACGATCTTTCCTCTCCGTCCGCTTCTTCCCATCTGGCGATTGCTGCTCGTTCCTCGAACTCGACCATCTTCTACGCGGTGGTGGGCCGAAAGTGCGCGAGTTGCGAGCAGGCCGACGCCGTCTTGCTGCACTTTGCCCACGGAAATGGAAGCGACGCGAACGGAGTAGCGGAAGAATCCGTGCAGCTCGTTCACCCGCTCGATGTGGACGCCGGCTGGAAGTACCCCGAGTGCGCTCAGGCCGACACCTCCACGTCGATCATCGGCCGTCGAACGGACTTCTTCGACGGCGACTTCCCGACCGCAACGTTCGAATGGACGTCGAAGGGCGGCCTGCTGATCGGATTGAATCGAACGCACGCCACCTGCCAGTTCACCATCGAGACGACGAAGAGCGGCGGTGGCGGGATCTTCACGATCCTCATCAAACCGGACAACGGAGCGTTGATTCAATTCGCGTTGGCCAACAACCTCCCGTACACGGCGCCGTTGAGTGCGGCATTCGCCTGCTTCCTCTGCCTCCTCTCGCTGCTGGCCACGTTGTTCCGCAACGACGTGCACATGCGATTGATTCGCTTCTCGTTCATTCTCTCCTTCATGCTCAGTTCGGGCGTTCTGTTCGCTTTGCAGAAGCTGACGTTGAGTGCTGTGAGTTCAATCAATCAAAAGCGAGTGGTGATCGTTTTATTGCAGATGTTCTGCACGGTCCGCAACGCCGTCCTCTCGTACGTGATCTCATCGGAGTTCATCTGGCTGTTCATCCTCATTCTCCACCTCTATCGGCTGCTCATCGAAGAGAAGTCGGAGACCAGCCTGACGCTCTGCTTCTCGGCCGGCCTCATCCTCCCGTGCCTCATCTCAACGACTGCCTTTTTGTTCAGTGCGGGCTGCCAGCTGGACGTGGGCGGGCGGAATCTGTGGTTCATTGCGGGCCCGATGGTGCTTTTCTTGATGCTCGCCTTCTACGCGCTGGCTACTTCGTTCCTGATTTCCATTCACAATCAGTACGAAGCGTTGGTCGCGAAGGTCCGACTCCGGCGGCTCCTGTTGTGGTTGATCGTTCTGGTACGAACTCTTCCATCCTCTTTCCACGAACTTCCTTTTGTTTAGACCATCTTGTGCGCCTCGTACGTGTGCCTGTCGCTGTACAACCTGAGCACCGTCAGCACGTACCCAATGTTCATGGAGGCCGCGTCGAACATCCTGCTCGTCTTCGTCTCGATCTACGTCTTCATTTGGGCCAACTTCCTGTCCAAAGAGGTGAGTCCACTTGCTGATCAAATAGTCGACTCGTTTGTTCAGCAAAATCCGAACCGAAAGCCCGAATTCTGGCTTCACGACGAGCATTCCGCCTCGAAGCCGCAGCACTGTGAGCCCGACTTCCAGTCGCCGCTGTTGTTGAAGACGAAGCAACGTGAGTTTACTCGAGAAGCTAAACGAAATCACGTTCTCGATTGTTCAGCGGACATCGACGATCAAATCGCCGCGCACGAGTGGATTCCGGACGGGCTGCAGAACGAAACCTACGTCCACCACACACTGCAGCGTTCACTCCAACTGCCGCAAGTGCTCAGCCCCGTCCCGCCGATGCCTCGCCCGCTGCTGATGGAGGAGGAGCTTTTCCGACGCGCCAACTCCTCGTCAAGCGGAAGCCGCGACCTCACGCCGATGGACGGCGGCGGGAGCATCCGCCGTCGAATGGAGATCCCGCCCGCTTCGGCGGCCAAATTCGGAAACGCGGTGGACGAGTCGAACGACGCCTACTACTCGTTCACCAACCGCCGACAACGCCACACCCCCTGCTCCACTTTCTCGTGATCTCCTCCGCCTTCCTGTTGCCAACAATCTCGTCTTTTGATCAGACCCCTACGGATACAAAATGGTGCCCATTCTCGTAACTACCGACTGTTCCTCAATAAATTATTTACTCATTCAGCGTGTTCTTTCTTCTGATTTCGTGCAGATAATGAGTAAACTCGAACACCTGAGCACCCCCCAAGAACGCGAGACAAAGTGAAAATGCAGGTGAGAGTTAAGAAAACGGCTCCTTCCTGACCCAGCAAGTACAATTTTAAAAAAAGTCTCAGCGTCAACATCAACAAAGACGAAATTCAGGTCAAGGCCGCCCG